>JAJHSJ010000016.1:15452504-15815537 GCA_021015155.1 Magnolia officinalis | reverse complement strand
CATTTCACGAGTTTCACGACTAGCCGTGTACATACTCGACCGATCGTGCCACGACTGGTCGAGTGTGTACTCGACTAGTCGTGTAACACTGAAAATATGCAATTTTGCATATATTTAAAATTTTAAAAATGTAAAATAATATATACATACATTATGGTACAAATGAGCACAAATCATCAGTTCATATTGCACATACCAAGATCAAATTTCAATTTTGCAAATCAATTTTTTTCGAGCAATTTTGTGAATATGTCAGCTAGTTGATTCTCGGTCTAAATATATTCTAATGAAATTATCTTTTCTTCCACCAATTCACGAATATAATGATACCTAATGTCAATGTGTTTGGTTCGTGAATGTTGAATAAGATTTTTGGAAATATTAATTGTGCTTGTGTTATCACAATATAACATCATAGATTCTTGCATAATTCCGTAATCGCTTAGCATTCTCTTCATCCATACTAGCTGAGTGCATGCATTACCTGTAGCAATATATTCAGCCTCAGTAGTGGAGAGCGATACGGAACTTTGTTTCTTACTTAGCCAGGAAACTAGACAGTTTTCGACATAGAAACAACCACCACTGGTCGATTTACGATCATCAATGTTACCGGCCTAATCAGCATCCGTGTAACTAGCTAATTGCACACTAGTATCATGTGTATACCAGAGACCAAGATTAGCTGAACTAACAACATATCGCAAAATACGCTTAACAGCAATCAAGTGGGACTCTTTAGGGTCCGATTGATATCTGACACAAATTCCAATGCTAAAAGCAATATCAAGTCGACTCGCAGTTAAATAAAGAAAATTTTCTATCATACTGCGATGCAACTTAAGATCCACACTCTTACTTATTGAATCCTTAGAAAGTTTTAGAGTGGTACTCATTAGAGTATCAAAAATTTTTTCACTCTCAAATCCAAACCTTTTAACTAAGTTCAGAGCATATTTGGTTTGAAAGATGCAGAATCCATCAGGAAATTGTTTGACTTGCAACCCTAGGAAATAATTTAGTTCTCCAACCATGCTCATTTCAAATTTGGACTTCATAAGATCTACAAACTCAACAGTCATGTTAGCACAGGTAGATCCATAGATAATGTCGTCAACATAGATTTGCACTATTAAAATATGACCATTATGTTTCTTAACAAACAATGTTTTATCTACACTCCCCATAACAAACTCATGACTTAACAAGAATTTAGTTAATTTCTCGTACCAGGCCCTGGGAGCCTGTTTCAAACCATAGAGTGTCTTTTTTAGGTGATAAACATGATTAGCAAGCTTAGGGTCTTCAAAACTCTTTGGCTGTTCAACGTATACTTCTTCATGCAAATCACCGTTTAAAAATGTACTCTTAACATCCATTTGATATATTTTAAAATTTTTAAAACATGCAATGGATATAAACAGTCTGATTGATTCAAGACGAGCTACTGGAGCAAAGGTTTCATCATAATCAATACCTTCAATTTGGGTGTATCCTTGTACAACCAGCCTAGCCTTGTTTCTAATTATGTTACCAAATTCATCAGACTTATTCTTGAAAATCCATTTTGTTCTGATAATATGTTTATCAGTTGGTCTTGGAACTAAATACCAAACATCATTTCTCACAAACTGATTTAACTCTTCTTACATAGCTACAATCTAGTTTTCATCAGTAAGGGTTTCTTTTACGTTGGTCGGTTCCATCTGAGATGTAAAGCACACGTGGTTACACATATCTTCTAATTGTTTACGAGTACATACACCAGTGAGGGAATTTCCAAGGATTTGATCAGTAGGATGATCTTTATTTGTTCGTAGTTCAGTGTTATTTTGATTAGATGAAGAGTCTGGTTTATCAATTAGAAGAACCTCATCATCTTCTGAACTTGAGACAGGTGTATTCAAATGATCATCAATAACTACATTAATAGATTCTTGTATTACACCGGTCCTCTTGTTAAGTACCCGATATGCTCGACTATTCAGAGCATACCCTAAAAATATTCATTCATCACTTTTGGTGTCAAATTTACCCAGATGTTCTCAGTCACGCAAGATATAGCATTTACTGCTGAAAACTTGAAAGTATTTGACAGAAGGCTTCTTATCAAACCGCATCTCATAAGCCATTTTATTATTTGATTTTCTAATATAAATACGGTTAATTATCTAACAAGCAGTATTTACGACTTCAGCTTAGAAATTTTTAGGAAGCTTCATACTATTTAACATTATATTTGTCATTTCTTGAAGCACCCTATTTTTCCTTTCCACTGCCCCATTTTGTTGTGGTGTTTTGAGACCAGAATATTCATGTGATATTCCTTGGTCACTACAAAATTTCTCAAAACTGCTATTTTCAAACTCAGAACCGTGATCACTACAGATCTTAGTGAGTTGTAACTCTTTTTCATTTTGGATACGTTTAAGTACCCTTTTTACTTCGTCGAGAGTTTCAGATTTCTCTCGTAAGAAGACTACCCAAGTATACCTGGTAAAGTCATCTACAATGACCAATATATACTTCTTGCTACCTCGACTCTCCATTCTAGTTGGTCCAATGAGATCCATGTGGAGAAGTTCGAGTGGTTTAGATGTGGCATTGGAGTTTATCTTTTTGTGAACACTCTTAGTTTGTTTACCAATTTGGCACTCGCCACATATCTTATCCACTTTCTTTATTTCGGATAGACCTCTTACCAAATCACTTTTGCTCAATCTATACAAGTTGCGATAGTGTACATGTCCTAGGCGCTTATGGTATAGTTCGGTCTCATCGGTATGGACCATGTAACACGATAGCTTAAATGAGCTTGAGTCACTAACTATACAGCAGTTCTCAGAAGTTTTGTGACCAGTTAATATTATAGAACCATTCTTATTTAAGATTTCACACTTTTGGTTTGAAAATTTTACACTCTGATTATTATCACAAATTTGAGAAAAGCTTAATAAATTATGTTTTAAACCTTCTACATATAAAACATTCTCAAATAGAGGGAGGTTAGGGAGTTGAACCGTACCTTGGCTAATAATTTTGTAGTTGCTACCATCACCGAATGTGACTGAACCATCAGTCATGTCTTTAAAACTGGTGAACAGACTTGTCACCTATCATATGTCTGGAGCAACCACTATCCAGGTACCACTTTGAATGGCTCATGGCTTTGAATGCGGTGTGATCAACCAAACAAACAACCTTAGGGACCCATTTCATTACAATTTTGGGTTTGGGAGTATAGTTTGTCTTCTTCTGATTATAATTGTTATACGTCCTGCCCACTGAGTTAGATTTTAAGAGCTCCTTAAGCAAGTCTACAATTTTCTTAGCTAAAGGATTACGATTCTGATTTTTATAGTTGATATGGTTCTTTTTAGGATTTAAGGACTGAAAAGTTTTAGTCATTGTAGAAATATTTTGATTCAGACTTTTCTCTTTTGAGTTAGAAGACTCCCCTTTAATAAATTTAGGAGGAGTATTCTTATATTTGGGAGGCATATTTTTATCATAGCCTAATCCAGATCGATCACAACATTTTCTAGATCCAGATAAAAGTTTTTCTAATTTAGGATCACCTTGAGCGTACCTCCTTGTGTCCTTCAAACTCAAAAGTGAAGAGACTTCTAGTTTTAGGTTTTCATTTTCAGATTTTAAGTTTTCAACTTGGGACATTTTGAAATCTAAGTCACTTAGTTTTTTCAAAGCAATCTGAAATGTGTGATTTTTCCAAAACCAGATTATCAAAATTCTCTTTCAATTTTAAAAATTTTTCTTTTTGTAGTTTTAATTTAACAGCTATTTTACAACTTTCCTTGTATAGGGCATCATAAGCATCCTGAAGATCTTCTTCATTCTCATGATCACTTCCCAGATTTTCTTCACTGGTTGTATCAATATCTGGGAAAGTAAACTTATCTAGAGTCATTAGGGTTTTAACATCATTACCCGACTCGGTTTTAGAATCTACTGACTCAGAAGAGGCTTCAGAGTAGGAAGATTCATCCCATGTAGCCAACATACCTTTCATTTTAGGTTTGTCCTTTTTAGGTCATTTGTTCGTTAGGTCATTTTAAAGATTTTCAATTTTTAGATCTCGATCTTTTCTTTTCAGTAGGTTTTTGAACATCAAACATCTTTTTACTTTTGAAAATCTTGTAAAACTTTTTAGCTAAAAAGGCCATATCATCTTCAGAATTTTCTAAATTCGAATTGTTATTTTCATGAGACATGCTTTTAGAAGACTTAAGGGCGATAGATTTACCTTTCGGAGCTTTAAAGTTTAACTCGTAGGTTTGTAAAGAACCAACCAGCCTGCATATGGTTTGTATCACGAAGTTCCTGAATGGCCGTGACTTTTGAATTGAACCTTTCAGGTAGTGAGCATAGTATCTTTGCACAGACTTTGCTTTCTGAGATGCTATCTCCAAGACCCCACATACAGTTGACTATGTCATTCAACTTAGTATAGAAGTCCATGAATGTTTCACTTTCTTCCATACGTATTTCCTCCAACCTAGTGGTGAGGATTTGTAGTTTAGATTTCTTGACAGTAGTCGTACCCTCGTGTGTCATTTCTAAGATATCGCAGACTTGTTTTGCAGTATCGCAAGATCTAATTCTTTTGAATTCATTTGGTGATGGTGCACAAGTAATTGCATTTAAAGCCTTGGCATTGGCATTACTCTCAGTTCTTTAAAGAGTGGTCCAAGTGCTATAGGGAGCAACCCTTTGAGGTTTAGTTCCATCAAGGCCTACAACAGTAGGTGGAGTCCATTTAGTTACTGTGGCTTGCCATACATTCTCATCAAGAGACCTCAAGAATATTCTCATTCTGGCTTTCCAATAAGCATAATTAGAGTCATCAAAAGGTGGAGGCCTAGTTATAGAAAGGCTATCAAATTTTGACATCTTAAAAGCTCAGATTGGTTAGCTCAGGAATTTAATCCAAATAAACAACTATTAGGCTTTGATACCACTAGAAAAGGCCGAGCTATATGTCTTAGAGGGGGGTGAATAGGACTACGCCAAATAAAAATTAAAAAGCGGAATACACTGTGAAAAATGGAAAAAAATGATGGATTTAGAGACGGTTCTGGACCGTCTCTAAAATTGCTTGGTTTAAGGACGCTTTAGAGATGGCCGTAAACCGTCTCTGAACTTTTAGACGGCTCTTAACCGTCCGTAAAATTGTCTTAAAAATTTGAACGTCCACAAATCATTTAAGACGGTCAAAAACCGTTGTTAACTACAGAAAAAAGACGGCCATCAACCGTCTGGAAAAGAGACGGTCTTTGACCGTCTTATATGCGGCCATTTGAGACGATCAAAGACCGTCTGTATTAGAGACAGTCATTAGCCGTCTCTTATTGCTAATCTGAGACTGTCAAGGACCGTCTCAATTAGAGACGGTCATTGGCCGTCTTTTACTAGTAATCTAAGACTGTTAAGGACCGTCTCAATTAGAGACGGTAATTGGCCGTCTTAATTTGAGATTGTCAAAGACCGTCTTTATTAGAGACGGTCTTTGGCCGTCTTATAGCAGTCACCTGACAGTCAAATATTGTCTGCATTAAAGACAGTCCTAAACCATCTCTACTGGTCAACACTTCACAAGAAAAATAATTATGAATTTCGAAAAAAAATAAATGAGAAGCTTAGAAAAATAATTAACAACGTTTAAGAAAATTTTAGATTTTGAAAAAAAAAAAAAACTATGATTTTATAATAATCTAGATTTTGGATAAAAAAAAATTAAGAACTTTGAATAATGCTAATAATTTTGAAAAAAAAAAGATTTCGATAAAAAATTAATATTTTGAAAAAAAATATATATAAAAAATTAAACAAAATTGTGAAAAAATTGACAAATTGTAAAAAAATATATCTTTTAAAAAAGAAAATTAGATTTCGTATTTTGACAAGAAAAATTAAAAAGTTATATTACAAGATTTCTATAAGAAAATGATATTTTGAAAAAAGAAAATTTAAAAAATTAAACAAAATTACAAAAATTTTAACAAATTGAAAAAATATATATTTTTTTTTTGAAAAAGAAAACTAGATTTTGTATTTTGACAAGAAAATTTGAAAAGTTATATATAACAAAAGTGAGATTAAAAAAATGATATTTTAAAAAAGAAAATTTTAAAATTTTAAAAAATTGTGAAAAAATTGACAAATTGTAATATATATTTTAAAAAGGAACTAGATTTTGTATTTTGACAAGAAAAATTGAAAAGTTACATAACAAAAGTGAGATTTAAAAAAATGATTTTTTGAAAAAGAAAATTTTAAAAATTAAAAAAAAAAATTGTGAAAAAATTGACAAATTGTTAAAAAAAAATATATATATATTTTTTAAAAAAGAAAACTAGATTTTGTATTTTGTCAAGAAAATTTGAAAAGTTAGATAATAAAAGTGAGATTTCGATTAAAAAAATTGATATTTTGAAAAAGAAAATTTAAAAAATTAAACAAAATTGTGAAAAAATTGTCAAATTGTAAAAAAAAAATATATATATATATATATATATAAAAAAAAAAACTAGATTTTGTATTCTGACAAGAAAAATTGAAAAGTACTTAGATAACAAAAGTTAGATTTTGATGATGTATTGTATATCCTTGCTGCCCATACGTTTCTCTAACCCATTTTTGGGCCGCGTATAAAAAATTGTGTAGATTTAAATCTTAAGTGGATCACACCACTGGAAAGAATGATAGTATAGTACCTCGCCATTAAAAATTATAAAGAGCCCATCATAAGGTTTTAGTAATGTTTATTTGCAATCCAACTTGTTGATAATGTAAAGAAGATCTAGATGAAGGTAAACTAAAAAGATCAAATTGATCCAAAACTTTTGTGGCCTTCAAAAGGTTTTTAATGGTTATTCATCATATAGTTTTGATTGGTATGGCCCACCTAAGATTATTTAGTTCTTATGATTTGAAATCACATCCTAAAATATGATGAAAAAATATATGGACGGTGTTGATATATATAAAATATATCAAGGTGGGCCCTACACGGTTAGAGTAACACCCATGAAGGAGTTACCTAAAATAGTGAAATGGACCTCATGGGAACTTCCCATGAGGTTAATCTATGTGCAGCCCACCATGATGTGTGTTCAACATCAACACCATGCATTTGATGTGTCCCCTTTAAGTCCAAAAATCAGTCATATACGAAACTCAGGTGGGCCATAGCATCTAAAACTATGTGTGGCCCACCCAAGTCATGGATTGACTTTATTTTTAAGCTCATGGCCTACCATGGAATGGTATTGACGGGGCAGATCCAAAGTTCAAGTGGACCCACACCATAGAAAAGAGTGGGATAGTGACACCCACTATTGAAACCTTTTTAGGGTCCGCTGCGATGTTTATTTGAGATCCAACCGTTTATAAGTTAATATAGACATTGATGCGGTTGAAACTTGGTCTGACCCCTCATCCAAGTGGGACACACATAATGAGTGGGTTGGATATGTGAATCACATTTAGGCAGACCCAATATATGATTATGAATGTTTTAAGGAAGCCCTTCTCTACTACATTTAGGTGAGTTACTCGTTATCCTTACCAGAGTAAACTCTGTGGGGTCCACTATTATTTATTTATTTTATTCACTCTATTCATCCATGTTAATAGATAATTTGAGGTCTAAAGAACAAAAAGGAAGCATATCCAAAGCTCAAGTGGACCACACCACAGGAAATAGTGTGATTGAACCTCTACCATTTAAAATTTCTTGGAGGCCATAGAAGTTTTGGTCAAGCTGATGTTTGTGTTTTCTATTCATTCATATATTTTTGATATTATGAACAACCTTTAACCGCTTTTGGACAATCTGATCAGTCCAGATTGAAGAGTAAATAACTTCAGATGTTTAAATCAAAATTCACTCAAATTGTTGATCAATCTCGTTTGCCCAATATCTTTTTCATATGTAGCATGATCGAGGTGAGTAACTAGTCAAATTGAGGGTAATGATCAGTAAAATAAAGTGAATGAACCAGACATGTAAAATTGATCAAATATTCTAGTCAAAATTGTGACCCAACTTATTGACACCCTGAGACTCTAAGAATTAATGTAAGTTTTGTAGGGCCCATCATGATGTGTGTCGAACATCAACACTGTGCATTTAATAAAAGTTTTGGATCAAGCTGATGTTTGTGTTTTCCCTTCATTCATATCTTTTTTATATTATGAACATGTTGGATGGCAAACATTACTGTGAGCCCACCACGATGAATGGCCCCACGACCATTTTTTTAAAAAACTTTTGAACTAGTTGGATTTTAAATAAACATTACGATGGGCCTTACGATAGTTTCAACGGTGGGAATCACCCTCCCCTTGTTTTCTATGGTGAGGTCTACTACAGATTTTTATCTGTCTCATTCTTTGGGTCATGACTTAAAATGATATCTCAAAATGGATGGAAGGTGTGGATATAACAAATACATCGTAAGTTTTTATATTTTTTAAATATTATATATATATATATATATATATATATATATATATGGAAAAGGTTCTATCCGTCGAGCTCATGGGAACTCCCCATGAGGTCGAGCTGTGTGGGCCCCATCATGACGTGTGTCGAAAATCAACACCGTGCATTTGATGGTCCCCTTTAAATTATGGGATATCCCAAAAATCAGCCGTATACAGAACTCCGGTGGGCCATACCATCTAAAATCATGTGAAGACATGCCTAAAACATATAAAAGCACTTGGTGGGGCCCCACCTGAAATTTGGATGCGTCTGAAACTTGGTATGACCCCTCATCCAAGTGGCACACACATAATGGATGGGCTAGATTTGTGAACCACATCTCTGTGGGCCCAAAAACTAATTACGAATGTTTTAATGGAGGGTAACCCCTCTCAACTTTTGTGTTCGGTGGTTTGTGGGTCCCACCATGATGTATGTGTTTCATCCATGCCATCCATCTATTTTTATAGATCATTTTATGATATTACAAAAAAAAAAAAAAAAAAAAAAAAAAAAAAAAAAGAGTTATATCCCAATCTTAAGTGGACCACATTATAGGAAAAAGTGTTGAATAAATGTCGACCATTAAAAACTTTTTGGGAGCCATAAAAGTATTGGATCAAGCTGATCTTTGTTTTTCCCCTTCATCTGGGCCTTTATGACCTAATCAAAGATTGGATGTTAGATAACCAGTACAGTGGGCCTTAGGAGGATTTAAATGATGGATATCCAATCAATATTGTTTTCCTGTGGTGTGGTCCACCTAAGATTTATATCCCTCTTATTTTTAGGACAAAGGCCTAAAATTATCTTTAAAAATGGATGAACGGATCAGATGAAACACATACATCATGGTGGGGCCCACAGACCACCGAACACCAGCCATGGGGCTGGTGTCAGGGGGAGTAGCCAATCCGATCTACTCCCAAAATCCACGTCCCGCGCGCCCATCTCCCACAACCCCAAAAACCACCCCAAAAATCTCTCGCGCGCCTGCCCCTCCCAAAACCCAAACCCTCTCTCCCTCTCTCTCAACCTCACTCTCTCAACCTCTCTCTCTCTCTCTCTCTCTCTCTCTCTCTCTCTCTCTCTCTCTCTCGGTCCCTCTCTCTGTCTCTCTGTCTCTCTCGGTGCTCTCTCGGTGCTCTCTCTCTCTCTGTCTCTCTCGGGCATCCTCTCTCTCTGTCTCTCTCGTGCTCTCTCTTGCGCATCCTCTCTCTCTGTCTCTCTCGGTGCTCTCTCTCTCGCGCATCCTCTCTCTCTCTGTCTCTCTCGGTGGACCGTGATCAGGGCTCCAACTCAAACAGGTATCTCTCTCTGTCTCTCTCAATCTCTGTCAATCTCAATACCGATTGAAACAATTTGGGGATTTACGGATTTAGGGATTTAGGGATTTGGGTATTTGGGGATTTGGGGATTTAGGTGGGCATTTCTATCTCCATTGTTTCATGTAGTCCACCTTGATGTATGTGTTGTATATCCATGCCATCTCTATTTTGCCAGCCCATTTTAGGTAATGGCCTTGAAAATGAAGCCCATTGCACTACAGGAAATAGTGGAGATTGAATCCCCACCAATGAGAACTTCTTGCGGGCCACATGAGTTTTGTATGGGAATTGGATTATGTACTGAGTAATCTCTGTGGGGTCCACCTTGATTTATGTATTTTATCATCCCCGTCCATCCATTTTACAAGATAATTTTATGGCTTAAGCCCAAAAATAATTCAAAGCTCAAGTGGACCACACCACAGGTAACAATGTGAAGTGATCCTCTACTGTAGAAAAACTTCCTGTGGGCCCTAGATGTTTTGGATCAAGCTGATATGCGTGTTTTCCTTTATTCATGTCTTTGTGGTAATATGAATGATTTGGATGATAAGCAAACTTCACCATGGGTCCTGGAAATGTTTCTAGAGAGTGAATATTGTCATTTTCACTGATTCTTGTGGCGTGGGATTTTAGGGTGGATTGTCCATTTATGTTTTTATAAAAATGGTATCATATATGATTCAAATTGTTGGAGTCCATAACCAAAACAAAATGATTTAAATGATTAACAAGTTAAAAATCCCATTGTAAATGATTATATATATATATATATATATATATATATATATATATATATATATATATATATATATATATATATATATATCCCACAGCCACAAATAGGTCCATTATATGAACAGCTTGGATCATTGAAATATGACCTTGGATTCAAATTGTCAGTTAAGATTTGGATTTGACTCATCTTTTGGCTCATGCTATGAACTGAGCTGGAAAAATGGATGGACATTGTGGATAGAAATTAGATACATCATGATGGAATTGGGTCTTTTGGCTCATGCTATAGACTTAGCTGGAAAATTGGATGAACATTGTGGATATAAATTAGATACATCATGATAGAATTGGGGTCTTTTGGCTCATGCTATAAACTTAGCTGGAAAAATGGATGGACAGCGTGGATATAAATTAGATACATCATGATGGAATTGGGGTCACTAGCCAAACCGTGTCCACTTTTGGAAGGTTGAGATGGTAAGTGAATTAGGTAGTGTTGCCAACACCATACTCAAAGGTAGTGTGTTGATGTCTTGGGCAATTTTGGGCTAAGGTGATGTATCTAACATCCACAACATCCACCTATTTTTTCAGCTCAAAGAAGCAGATTTGAAGCTCAAGAGTTGAAACCTTATATAGGGCCGTGAGCATCATTATCACCATTGCTTCCTATCCACGAAATAGAGTTTTATTGAGGCCTATTTTGAAATAGCGGTGAAGACCGCTTGAGTAGAAGTTGGAATATGTCAATATGTCCTAGAGGGGGGTGAATAGGACTTTTAAAAGTTTTTATGATTTATTTAAAAACCTACCACACCAATCCTAACAACAGACATATATTAGGATTACTCAAAAATAACTCTACTGACTTCCAAGCCCGGTAGAGGATCCAATCACAAACTATGAAAGAAGTAAACAGGTATACAAACTAGTTTATGATGGACATGACTGTGTAAGTGTGTGAGGTGTGATCTCAGGTATATGAATATAAAAGCATTAACATAGAACACACACATAGAAGAATAGCAATCGCAAACACTGTCATTTTTATAGTGGTTCGACTACTTGTCTACTCCACTCCCGGCTGCCGCACTCAACCCTTGAGTGTACCGGATTTCACTAAGGAGGATTCCCAAGGTTCACCTCAAACCTAAGGTTTTAAATCAGGTTCACCTTCAACCTTTACAGAGGTTTTACGCGGTTTACTTCAAACCCAGAGTTTTACTGGTTCACTCTTAACCAGATATTTATGCTCTCCACAGAGCAAGGGTCCACACAACGCACCCGGATTTTAGACCACACAGGTCAAGGATACAAGGACCTAATAGTTTATGCCCTACACAAGAGCAAGGGTCCACACTATGCACCCACTACGTACACTCTCGCCGGAGGCCTCCTTGAGGACTTCAAAGGGTGAGAACCACTTAAGACCAAGACCTAGAAAGGAATGATCACAAGTGTTCTCCTGGACTCTAGATACTCATAGATAAGTTGATGAGTCCCGTTAAGCACAATGCCAAAGATCTCCTCCTCCTTGTTGATGAAGAGTCTTCAGTTCCCTTGATCCGCAACACAAGATGATATACAAAGACTAGGCTTTGGGTTGGGTCAAGGGTGAGATGGAATCCTACTCTCTAAAGATCTTCCTATAAGGAAGATAGAGTAGTTCCTCTCTTATGCATTCAAGACATCCCAGCTTAATGATTTGCCATTAAGGTGGTAGCTGGAGGATCCTTGAATGCGGAAGTTCATTCCCCAATCCACTCTATTGAATATCAATGCTGAGGGTCGATTGGAGAATGAACTCCCTTGAGAGAAAGGGCTTTAAGTATAGGATATAAGTTGAAACACTCAAAAGCTCTCTTTACTTTCTCTCACAGCAACAAAAGACAAGTCCTCTATATATAGGCAAAAAGTTCCAACGGATATAAAATGGTCACATTTATGACAAAGTTCAATATCATCGAGCGTATACTCTCGATAGCATCGATGGTCCACTCGATGACTCGGACTCGATGTCATACGCTTTTGAAACTCTTTGCCAATTGGTCGATGAATCGAAGCTATTGTCGATGTCATCAGATTTTGAACTCCGATTCCATCGATGACAGATACGATCCATCGACACTTGCAAAATGAGAGAGACTTGACTTTGAGATATTTCAGGTTTTCATGAATGATGGGGGGAACCGTCGAGGTCATCGGAATATGAATGTCAATGATATCAAGATCAGAGTCGAGGCATCGATAAATCTAGCTGATTTATCTTTGAACTTGCTAGACAGTTTATGGCTTTGATCGATGCAATCGATCTGGCGTCGATATCATCGATATTTGAATATCGATTAAATCAAAGGGCCCCAGATCATAGTTAAAAACAACCTGAAATAACTGCTGTAAGAAATGTGCTCCCACTATCGATATCATCGATGGACCTTCGATCTTATCGATATTTGATTTCAGATCATATCGGACAGACATCGATATATCGAAGAATTTTGAGATTTTCATTAAAAAATAGGGGCGGCGGAAATCTGCCTGTCGATCTTATCGAGCCACTCTAGATGGTCTCGAGATTTGAATATCGATGATATCGATATGTGTATCGATACATCGATAATTCGTCCAAATATATTGTGAAGTTACTGGACATATTTAGTGCTTTTATCGATGATATCGATAGGTGTATCGATATATCGATAAATCCGTCCAGATGAATATTTAGTTGCTGGACATTTTGGTCCTCTTATCGATAATATTGTTAAGGTATCGAGGACATCGACAGTGCAGGTTGATCATATCGAGGGTGCTTCGATAGAATCGACAGGGCGAGAAAAACTTAGAGATTTTCCTATTTTGTAAAAAGTTTTCTCATCACAAAAACCCTAAGATTTCTATCTTATTTTAAGGGTTTTTAATTACCTGGTGTTTTATGACATGGGATGTGAGGCTGTGATTTACCTATTGCGAGCTTCCACACATCCGGTTGAGGCAAACACTTGAAATAATCTTCCTATCGAGTTCAGAAGCCAGTCTGAGTCACCACACACGTAACTTGACAAACCAGGGCACTAGCAGGTGCACTTTCAATATCCCCCTTTGTCAATTACGTGAAAAAATACCTAAAACACTCTAGAATACTTCTAGACACACCCTAAATTGTGTGTACATGCATTTACACAATTTTACAATTTTTCTACCCCATGTACACAAAGAAGTTTTCACTCCCCCTTACTTCAACACTCCCCCTTTCTTGGTGCAGCTGCTCCCCCTAACACCTGCAACACATTAGATATACAATTTTTCGTTCGGGGTGTGTTGAATTGTTCTCCCCCTTTTTGTCAGTCATTGGCAAAGGTATAGCAAGTGATATTGACTGAAGCTTAAAATACTTGGGAGAATCAATCAGATAGAAGCAAAACAATTGATGTATAATGAGTAATACAATTTTAAAACAGACATCAATTTCAGAAGTCATGAATGCATGTAGGATAAGATAGAGCAGTTGTGAAGCAGTTGAAACATTCATTTAAGGCATCACATGCATTCCAAATCAGAGACTTGATAAACCAGGGAGGGAACTACAAAAAAATGGCATTAATGATATAAATTCTATTTAGCCACAGCAAAACCAAAACTACCCCAGACGGCAGTAAATCCCAAACCAAAACCAACTGTTTAGTCCAACCGCAAAATATACTGCTCCACACAGTAGTTTCAAAAAAACAAGCCCATATATGAGCACCCAACATCATCCATCAGCATTAGCCCATCTGTGGGCACATATAACTAGAAGAAAAAAAATGCATATCTTAGAGGGCTGTCATACACACTTAGTGATAACGAAGAACATCCAAAAAGATACTGATGTTCAAACGTAGAGATAAGAGTAAGGTGTGTATGATAGCATGCATGACCCGGCCTTACAGAGCAGAGTGAGAGGCATCGTGTCGTCCCGACGACATGTCAGCAGATCCACCAGCTGTTGTACAGACTGCTGCACTTTCTGGACGACTCGTTCCAAGACTGTCAACTGCTCACGTACAGAATGAATATCTCTCTGGATTGCCTCGATTCTGTCCATTTTGAACCTCTTTGCATGTCCGGGTATTGACGTAGATGGGGCTGGATCGGGTCGAGAGGATTCATCTCTAGTCCTCTCAGTTTTCTCCCAATGAGGATCACCAACACCTTCAGCTTCACATCCTTGAATGCCTTCTTCTTTATACTTGTGGTACTCCAGGTCCATTTTTCGAATGTTCTTTGCATTAAAGACATGAACTGGAAGTACAGGATTAGTGGTAGGTGGAAAACCAATTCTTTGACAAATCCTGTTTATGATCCATGGATATGGCAAATGCAGATCTCTGGATGGATGTATTGCACTTACCAGCTGGTTGATAATCAGTGTTGGAAGGCAAACCTTTGTCCCATTTGCAACAGAGTATACAATCATGACTATAAGACTCGTGAGATCAAATCGATTCGTACTCCTTGGATATAGATTTGTAGCAAAAATCCCATGCATAACCCGAAAGCGGGGTTCCATGTACCTAGATTTTAAGGCGTTCCCCTGGTGCCAGGGAATATCTCTATTGTTGCATAGGTACTTGGTTACAATGGAACGGACCTCAGGAAGATTGAGATCTAAGTCGGGAAGGCCTTCTAGTGCCATCTCTACATTGAGAATGTCAGCCAGTGTGGCAAGAGTGATGAACGCATCATCACCATCCAGAGAGACCATGAACGAAAGAGGATCAGATACCGGAGAGTGACACGCAACAAGGAAATTGCGTGTTTGTTCGAGTTGATAAGGCCCTCCGAAATCTAGGATAGGCAGCCAACCAACTGCAGCAAATAAGGATTCTAGATTATACGGTGCTAAACAGACCCTGTCCACTTTTCTATCATGGATCAGCTTCCTACCAGTGTATTTCGCTGGACGTGAGGGCTGCCTAGCCAGTGGAGGAGGTGCTGGAGAATCAGTTTGGGACCCACCACGCGAAGTCCGTGATCTTTGACGAGTGGGGATCCCACTTTCCGGGGCCCTCGCCCTTTCTCTAGATGCGAGAACTTTTTGTCGGGTAGTTCTTGAAGATTCCCCCTGTCCGAACGCTATCCCTTTGTCTTTTCCCATATAGATAAAACAGGAGTTTGAACGACTTGGGAAACACGACAAACACTTGACAAAATCGAAAATACCTGAAGGAGAAATTGACCTCTTATAGTATAGAAAGGTATTACCCGATCTTGGAGGGATTTTTGTTAGTCCGTCGTGGCTCCTAATAATTTGGTCAAGTGTATTGAGCACAGAAGACGACCGATAGACCAAAAGAAATAATCCCTTTTTTGCTCTGCAGACTTTTATCGAGCGCCATCTGTCGATATGACCGACCATTGTTTCGATGGTATCGAGAGGTTACTTATCGATTCTATCGAGTCTGTCTCCGATATCAATCTTGGCCATCCGACTGTTCATATTCCAAAGAGGTGTCGATAATATCGATTTTCTATCGATAAATCGAAAATGTCATATCGACAGTCATATCGAAGATGAGAATTTTCAGTTTTCTGCTTTCAGACAGATCTTCAAATATACTCTTCATTTTTCTATTGACGGTATTCCCAAAAATTATGTACATACACTGTACACACCAAAATTATAAACATTTGATTGTTTATACAAAAGGAGGAGGTGAAGCACCTCAGATATATCATTTGAAGTTCAGCAAAAACATTTCCTTATTTTAGCACAGGTTCAGATTCTACTGTATAATCTAAACTAATCTTCTTCTTATCCATTTCTTCTTGTTAATCAATTTGAGTGGTGATGCAAGGGCATTGCTACTATCCATATCCTTGAGAGGACTTTTGAAGTTTTGTATTTCTCTGGTTAATGATTTGCCATGTTTCTGACCAGAGTTGGGTTGAGTCCTCCCCGGTGTTATACATTCAAACTTATAATGACATGAATCACCGCACAAATGACATACTGGAGTTGTTCTGGTTTTGCTTCCAGAAGCAGTAGATTTTTCAGTTCTGAGAGCTGCATTTCCAGTCTTATGTTTTTTATATCCAAGCCCGCTTTTATCCTTACCAGGTCTTCCCATTCCTAACAAATTTTCTAGCTTTTCACCACTCTAGAAAAACTTGTAGTTTATCTTAGCTATCTTCTTAGATTCTTCCAGATCAAACAAGAGTGTATGATTTTCATTGCAAAGAAGTCTATTCTTATCTTCCAGAGTTTCAACCTGTTTGTTCAGTTTTTCAGACTCGCTTTTAACAAGGGTATTGATTTGTAAAGTTTTATCCAAATCACTTTGCAGCACTTGGTTTTTGTTCTCAGATATTCCGAGTCTTTTAAGGATATTGATGCTATGAATATAATGTTGATTATAGGCATCTTGCAGTTTATCCTTTTCAATTTCTTCTTCATTTCCAGTTTCTTCATTATCAGATGGAAATGATTCAGTAGCTTGCTGTTCTTCATCAAATTCAGTTGGAATGATCGAAGCAGTGGAGATCATAAGTATTTTCAAGGATTTCTGATCTTCATTGCTTTCTGAGTCACTAGATTCTGAATTTGACTCATCCATATCTTCCCATGTGGCGGCCATTGCCTTGCCCTTGGTTTTTCTGTTTGGGCATTCGGTAGATAGATGTTCATACTCTCGACAGGCGTAGCATTGTGGTTCTTTGGTCTTTTTACCAAATTTACTTGCAGAGAGTTTGTTATCCACCTTTTTACCTCTAGAGGGACGGCCGCGATTCTTTTGAAAGAATCTTCTGAATCTTTGTGTCAGCAAAGCTACTTCCTCATCTTCATCTTCCTTTTCGCTCTCACTGTCCTCATGTATTATTTTCTTTGAAGTTTTCAGGACAGTTGTTTTGGATTTAGGGGCTTGAGTGAAGTGTAGTTCAAAAGTTTGTAGGGAACCTACTAGTTCTTCTACTTTCATTTCATCTATATTTCTATACTCCTCAATTGTTCTTACTTTGGGATTAAACCGTTCCAGTAGGGATCTTAGAATTTTCTTACAAATTTTTTGTACCGGAACTTTCTCTTCCAATCCACCCATGGAGTTGCAAATGATGTTTAGCTTTGTAAAGAACTCCATAAATGTCTCATGCTCCTCCATTCTGAGACTTTCGAACTGTGAGGTCAATAGTTGAAGTTTGGATCGCTTCACAGTGATTGTGCCTTCATGGGTTGTTTCCAATAAATCTCATGCTTCCTTGGATGTCCCACACATACTTATCTAATTAAATATATCCTGGGACACGGCACAGTAGATAGCATTCATAGCCTTGGCTTCAGATGTTAGCCTTTCTTTGTCGAATGCTGTCCACTTTTCTTTGGGTTTAGACTTTGTGATTGTTGTGTCATTGTCAAGTATGATTTGTTCAGTTGGTGGCACATATCCGCTTTCAACTATATCCCAAACGTCATGATCCAAAGATCTCAGAAAGTAGTGCATCCGAGCCTTCCAGTATGCATAGTTTGAGCCGTCAAATACTGGAGGCCTATTGACTGATGAGCCCTCTCCTTTGGCCATATTCCCAACTTCAGTCAAGATCACTCTCTAGGCGGTGAAGCCCTTAAAGGGCGACCTGCTTTGATACCAATTGAAATAGCGGTGAAGACCGCTTGAGTAGAAGTTGGAATATGTCAATGTCCTAGAGGGGGGTGAATAGGACTATTAAATTTTTTTATGATTTATTTAAAAACCTACCACACTAATCCTAACAACAGACATGTATTAGGATTACTCAAAAATAACTCTACTAGCTTTCAAGCCTAGTAGAGGATCCAATCACAAACTATGAAAGAAGTAAACAGCTATACAAACTAGTTTATGATTGACATGACTGTGTAAGTGTGTGAGGTGTGATCTCAGGTATATGAATATGAAAGCATTAACATAGAACACATACATAGAAGAATAGCAATCACAAACACAGTCATTTTTATAGTGGTTCGACTACTTGTCTACTCCACTCCCGGCTACCGCGGTACACTCAAGCCCTTGAGTGTACCGGATTTCACTAAGGAGGTTTCCCAGGGGTCACCTCAAACCTAAGGCTTTAAATCAGGTTCACCTTCAACCTTTAAAGAGGTTTTACGCGGTTTACCTCAAGCCCAAAGTTTTACTGGTTCACTCCTAACCAGATGTTTATGCTCTCCACAGAGCAAGGGTTCACACAACGCACCCAGATTTTAGACCACACAGGTCAAGGACCTACACAAGGACCTAACAGTTTATGCCCTACACAAGAGCAAGGGTCCACACTATGCACCCACTACGTACACTTCCGCCGAAGGCCTCCTTGAGGACTTCAAAGGGTGAGAACCACTTAAGACCAAGACCTAGAAAGGAATGATCACAAGTGTTCTCCTGGACTCTAGATACTTACAGATAAGTTGATGAGTCCCATTAAGCACAATGTCAAAGATCTCATCCTCCTTGTTGACGAAGAGTCTTCAGCTCCCTTGATCTGCAACACAAGATGATATACAAAGACTAGGCTTCGGGTTGGGTCAAGGGTGAGATGGAATCCTACTCTCTAAAGATTTTCCTATAAGGAAGATAGAGTAGTTCCTCTCTTATGCATTCAAGGCATCCCAGCTTAATGATTTGCCATTAAGGTGGTAGCTGGAGGATCCTTGAATGCGAAAGTTCATTCCCCAATCCACTCTATTGAATATCATGGTGAGGGTGGATTGGAGGATGAACTCTCTTGAGAGAAAGGGCTTTAGGTATAGGATATAAGTTGAAATACTCAAAAGCTCTCTCTACTTTCTCTCACAACAACAAAAGACAAGTCCTCTATATGTAGGCAAAAAGTTCCAACGGATATAAAATGGTCACATTTATGACAGAGTTCGAATCATCGAGCGTATACTCTCGATAGCATCGATGGTCCACTAGATGACTCGGACTCGATGTCATACGCTTTTGAAACTCTTTGCCAATTGGTCGATGAATCGAAGCTATTGTCGATGTCATCAGATTTTGAACTTCGATTCCATCGATCACAGATTCGATCCATCGACACTTGAAAAATGAGAGAGACTTGACTTTGAGATATTTCAGGTTTTCATGAATAATCGGGGGAACCGTCGAGGTCATCAGAATTTGAATGTCGATGATATCGAGATCAGAGTCGAGGCATCGATAAATCCAGCTGATTTATCTTTGAACTTCCTGGACAGTTTATGGCTTTGTTCGATGCAATCGATCTGGTGTCGATATCATCGATATTTGAATATCGATTTAATCGAAGGGCCCCAGATCATAGTTAAAAATAACCTGAAATAATTTCTGTAAGAAATGTGCGCCACTATCGATATCATCGATGGACCTTCAATCTTATCGATATTTGATTTCAGATCATATCGGACGGACATCGATATATCGAAGAATTTTAAGATTTTCATTAAAAAATAGGGGCGTTGGAAATCTGCCTGTCGATTTTATCGAGCCACTCTCGATGATCTCGAGATTTGAATATCGATGATATCGATATGTGTATCGATACATCGATAATTCGTTCAGATATATTGTGAAGTTGCTAGACATATTTAGTGCTTTTATCGATGATATCGATAGGTGTATCGATATATCGATAAATCCGTCCAAATGAATATTTAGTTGTTGGACATTTTGATCCTTTTATCGATAATATCGTTAAGGTATCGAGGACATCGACAGTGCAGGTCGATCATATCGAGGGTGCTTCGATAGAATCGACAGAGCGATAAAAACTTAGAGATTTTCCTATTTTGCAAAAAGTTTTCTCACCACAAAAACCCTAAGATTTCTATCTTGTTTTAAGGGTTTTTAATTACATGGTGTTTTGGGACATGGGATGTGAGGTTATGATTTACCTATTGCGAGCTTCCACACATCCGGTTGAGGCAGACGCTTGAAATAATCTTCCTATCAAGTTCTGCAGCCAGTCTGACTCACCACACACGTAACTTGACAAACCAGGGCACTAGCAGGTGCACTTTCATATTTTCTCAAATCCCAACTTACATTTTCTCAAATCTAACATGTGTTTTGTTTATTTTAGTTGGAAAGGTATGTTTGACATGTTCTTCTCATTTGAAAAATATTAAATGTTTATGAGCATTTGGTGCATAGGAATCTTAATTCTCATACAATGCTGGTGCACTTTCTCTTTGGCAAATAGCTGAATAATTCCATCATGAATAAAGCACAACTGCCAAAATTTTAGGGTCTGATTTTATTTGATAATTGCCAATATAATGCTGTAAAATGTATTTTATATATGCAGGCACCAACAATTGCAGCAGCGGCATCTATGGCTTGGTTTTATTTTCACTTCTCATTGGTAATATGCAGGTTAGCAGTAATTCTCATTTCCATCCATGGCTTGGTTTTATCTTCAATTCTCCTTGGCAATATGTAAGTAACTAATTCCTCAACCATCTCATGGCCAACATCAATTTGAGTCAGCATAAACCTTTGGATCCTCTTTTTGAAAGGTATATTCACTCTAATCCAACTCCCAAGCCCGCAAATAAATTCAGCCCACAAATGTATTTCTTGCAATATTTCAAAATCTGAATGATATTTGTTACATTGCTGACAGTAACATTGTTTTCTAATATGTGCCACCAAAAAATTGGATGTGGGCTGCCTTGTGGTTCAATTTGTCATTGAATTGTTTTTACTCCATGTTTTATATTTACTTGATTTGGATTTATTGATAGTTTTCGGCAATGATTATTGTATTTTTTAAAACGGAGGTAGTAATTCCCTACTTTGAAGTGTTAGGATTACCTTCACTCCAACCATCCAGCATTATAGCATGGCAACAGGGCTTAAGGCATTATATTAATTTAGCTGAGTTAACTTCAATTGTTTCTTGTATTTCAGGAAGCTATCAATTTAATGTTCAGATTTCACCAACACAACTTTCTGTTTAGATGTTATGATTGATTGGATTTGATCATATTCCTAATTAATTAGTTAGATCAAAACTCAAGTGGACCACACCATAGATGTATATGTAGGTTTAGCACGCAGTATTCTCCATGTACCTTCTTTGAAATGCTATAAAACATGTATTTGAAATAACCATTTAGTCTTCCAAATAGTAGTTACTTTCAGCTTGTAGTATTTCATCAAAATTTTAGAAATTGCACATGCAAGCGAGCGTAATATATTATATACCAAGCATCTTACATATTCTACCATCATACCTAGGGTTGTCAATGGGTCAGCTTTGCATTGGTCTTAGCATACTCGAATCCAAACATGATTAGGGAATTCAGATTTGAATCCTTTTCATTTTGGATCCGGGTATCATATACGAGGAACTAGAGCTGAAACTTATTGGAAATAGGGGAAATTTTCTTTTCTAAAGTAAGTATTTGGGGCCCCACTTTTTTAATATGATGATGAAGCATGTTCATCTCTCAATTTTTTGAAAATTTTTAATTATTTGTATTTTTTTTTTCTAAAAAAGTTGTTTAATAAGAATAAGAATAATTGCAACCTTTTTTTTTTTTAGATATCTGTTTTATTTCAATGTTTTCTTATTTATGGTTTATGATTATGATCAATAGGTTGCATTTGTTGGTGGGAAATCAGTTTTTGTTTATAATAATATTTTTTAAAAAAAATCTGTTTATATAAAAAAAAAAATTCCATTTGATTTTTTTTTTTGGTATGGATGCATCATGCATGGTTTTATGATAAAACACATGTATGTATGTGTGTATATGTATGCATGCATGCTGGATGGATGAAACGTATGCATGCATGCATGAATGGACAGATTATGCATGTGTGTGTATGCATGCCTACATGCATGGATGGATTTATGTGTGTGTATATGTATGTATGTATGCATGCATGGATGGAAGACTGGATGGATGGATCATCACGCATGTGTGTGTATATGTGTATGCATGCATGCATACATACATATACACATTTGGGGTTTTTGTGAACTTATTAGCTGGTTGGTAGGGTTTTCAATCACCGTTTTTTGCTATTGCATGGTTCATTTAAGCTTTGGATTTGCTTGGTCTCTTGTTATAAATTGACATGGAAAAATAGATGGATGGTGTGGATTTAGAATAAATACATCAATGTGGGCCCATGGTAAGGGTAACACCCTTTGTAGTGAACCCACCATCAAACTTGGGGCTATTAGTTTTAGATAACAACCATTAGTTTTATGAGATTTAAGTGATTATTGTGTTATTATTTAACTTATTTCTTACTATAGCACATGCTCTTAAGCCCTATTAAATAAAAAAAAAATTCTTTTCTGTTTTGCAATAAGTAATAAATTGATTGAAGATCGGATACTTCACCATTTCCTCCGTTTCATTAGTTAAATTTCAATCGAGAAGGAAAACATCTATGTTGGTGCCTGTCAGATTTAACAGTAATTTTTTCTAGACATGGGTCCCACTTGCAACTTAGACTGAGGAACTATAGGGTATTTTATTTAATGGATTTTTTTATGCTTATTACAAAAAAAAAGGACCTTATGAAGCAGTGTTTTGGGTCTTACTCTCACTTGTCATTTGTCATTTGTCCATCTTATATCAGTTTTTAAAAGTCGACGCTCATTCAACACTATTTCCTATAATGTGGTCCACTTGAGATTGGGATATACCCCTTTTTGGTCTCATACCATAAAATGATCTATATGTTTTTTTTTTTTTTTGGCACCATTTAAAAATTAGCAGTGACTCATCCACCTTACATATCAGACTGATTTACAGCTATACACACCATCCATATTGTGGATCTCATTGTTGATGGAGCATTTCTAAAATCAGACATTTCTAAATCACACTGATCAAGCAATCCTAACCATCCAATTAATGGATATCATATGGATAGATGGTTAAAAATAAAAGTGAATGGTCCAAATTTGGAAGGACAAATCTGACGGTTAATGTTATCTTCTCAGTGAAGATTTTTTATTATGCACTTGTGCTCCATCCATAGATTTAGATGGAGAAATTCCAAGTATCGCATGGTAGCTTATGCTGAAATGAAAATGAGATAGTGCCCATATCTGATGATTAGGATTCCTCTGTTGGGACAGTTGTGATCATGCAGCCATCAGAGGTTATGCTAGCTTTTGCGTAATTTCTTATGTCTTTCTTGTTGATTACATATGGCAAGATTCTGGTAGGCTGATTCTTTAGTACATGCTCTGTTTCATTTGTCTTTGCCTAGAACATAACCCCAAAGTTTATACACTCTTTACATCATGAAAAATAACTATCCGTGAAATGTTCTGTTGAGGTAGGCTGAAAAGCAGGACAACTTGTTGCCTTTACCAATGATTGCTAGGTTGAACAAATTCTTTAAGATTCTTGTTCAATGACCTTTATGGATATTGGTCCCAAAAACATTTTAGTGCACATTTTAGTAACTTACAGCTCTTGGCTTAGATATAATGGTATATTTAATATGTTATGTCTGTAGGTAGGAGAACCTCCTTGCCAGACATTGAGGAATGGCGTCTTTGGAGCTAGGGCAACTTTCATCTTCTTCACTACCATAGTTAGCGAGTTTTACTATGTCTCATAATCCAAGGTCAAGGACAATGGATCTCTTCCTCGTTACGGAAGAGACACAGGAGTTGGGATGGGCACATACAACTAAGTGCACTGCTTATGCTGGTTCATTTGGCACTCACCTCATGATAGTAGGGGATGATACTGTTTGGAATTTGCATTGAATTTTACTCCTTTTTTTGCTTCTTCTTCCATTTGGGATTGGTCGATTAGTTGAATAGATACGTGGATCTTTGGACTTGATTGATATTTTGTAATGCATCAAAATTGCAAAGATTCCGAAGAAAGAGGGCCGTCACAATTATAGAGATTTCGAAGAAAGAGAGCTGGCTATTAGAAGAGTAAGTCCAACTTGGGTTGTTGCCTATCATGTTCCCTTGTCGATGCTTGTGAATTAATAATAATAATCTATTTTTCCATCATGAGCAGGGATTTTGATGTCTACAGTTGACATGAAGGATGAATCCAAGGGTTGTCTCATTCTAAAAGCAAAGGTGGAAACTGTTAATGCAAGTTTTTAATATTTATCATGTCAGATTAATCATCCTTACAACCTTTTTTTTCTTTTCTTTCTTTTTTCTCATTGGAAGTGATCAAAATCAAATACCCAAGCTTTTTTAACCAGCAGGTTGATTATTTCTACGATTTTATCAAACCGCCTCCATTTATTTCAGAAAGACACAAGCATATGCAATTCTTTTTTTTTTCTTTTTTTTTTTGCTACACTAGTTACATGATCTTTGAATCCAGAAAGGCACAAGCATATGTAAAGGCCAGTTTTCTTGTAGTGTGTATTGACCCAGAAGTTCTTCATACTTGGATTATCTTCAAAATGAAGTGGTCATGTAGATACTTTTCTGTTTATTATCTTCAAAATCTTTTTTCTCCTTTGAATTGTAACAGATTGTATCGGTTGCATTTTTCTCTGTCATACAGGTTGTGGCTATCAAAGATATAATATCATCTCCTTGTAGGGAAACATTTAATGATGTGTACAGGTAAATTCATTTTTTCTTATTCCTTATATTGTTTCCCAGTTATATTTGTGTTGGTTTCAGAGTACAGGTAGCGATAGAAATTGTTGGTCGATTGTGGCTTGTAGACAGAGGGATGAGTAACCAACAATACAAATATGGGAGGCCTTCCCCAGGTATCCAGATGCTTTTAGATATATTTATATTATTTTTAAATGTATTAGCTCAAAATTGATGGAGCAGACCCGGATGTGCGTCGGAGCTATCCGGATGTTGAGTGGGGGTCCCTGGAAAATGGGAACTGCTGTTATGACCATGATAAAGCTGTCCACTTCCTATGGACAACATTGGAAGGGCCTGACCATTTGGACAGACCGTGTTTATGTATTTGTTTGAAATTAATGGAGCAAACCCGGATGTGCGTCAGAGCTATCCAGATGAGCGGGGGTCCTTGGAAGGTGGGAACCACTGTTATGACCATGGTGAAGCTGTCCATTTCCTATGGACAGCATTGGAAGGGTCTGGCCATTTGGACAGGCCATGTTTATATCTGTATTTGTAGGGACCACACCCTTAACCTAAACCACACCCTAAACCTATAACCTAAACCTATTCTCAATTACCTAAACTATAAACCTATCCTAAACCTAAAACCTAAACCTAAATCCCAAAACCTATACTTATAACCTTAACCTAAACCTATTCTCAAATCCCAAACCTAAACCCGATCCCGAACCTGAACCCAATTTCCTAAACCTAAACTTTAACCTATTCTCAATTCCCTAAACCTATAACCTATAACCTAAAACCTAAATGTATTCTCAAATCCCTAAACCTAAACCTACACCTAATCCTAATCTCAACTCCCTAACCTAAACCTAAACCTAAACTTGAAAACGCAAACCTAAGCCTGATCCCGAACCCGAACCCGATTTCCTAAAACCTTAACCTATTCTCAATTCCCTAAACCTATAGCTTATAACGTAAACCTAAACCTAAACCTACAACCTATAACATATAACCTAAACCTAAACCTATAACTTCTAAACTATAACCTAAACCTAAACCTAAAACCTAAATGTATTCTCAAATCCCTAAACCTAAACCTACAACTAATCCTAATCTCAACTCCCTAACCTAAACCTAAACCTAAACCTAAACCCGAACCTGATTTCCTAAACCTAAACCTTAACCTATTCTCAATTCCCTAAACCTATAGCTTATAACCTAAACCTAAACCTATAACCTATAACCTAAACCTAAACCTAAAACCTAAATGTATTCTCAAATCCCTAAACCTAAACCTACACATAATCCAAATCACAACTCCCTAACCTAAACCTAAACCTAAACTTGAAAACCCAAACCTAAACCCGATCCCGAACCCGAATCTAAATCCCTAAACCCTTAGCCTAAACCTAAAACCCAAACGTAAACCCGATCTCGAACTCGAACCTAATTTCCTATACCAAAACCTTAACGTATTCTCAAATCCCTGAACTTAAAGCTACACCTAATCCTAATCTCAACTCCCTAAACTAAACCTAAACCTAAACTTGAAAACCCAAACCTAAACCCGATCCCGAACCCGAATGTGAATCCCTAAACCCTTAGCCTAAACCTAAAACCCAAACGTAAACCCGATCTCGAACCCAAGCCTGATTTGCTATACCTAAACCTAAACATATTCTCAAATCCTAAACTTAAACCTACACCTAATCCTAATCTTAACTCCCTAACCTAAATCTAAACCTAAACTTGAAAACCCAAACCTAAACTCGATCCCGAACCCAAACCCGATTTCCTAAACCTAAACCTTAACCTATTCTCAATTCCTAAACCTATAGCTTATAACCTAAACATAAACCTAAATCTAAACCTATAACCTATATAACCAAAACCTAAACCTAAAACCTAAATGTATTCTCAAATCCCTAAACCTAAACCTACACCTAATCCTAATCTCAACTCCCTAACCTAAACCTAAACCTAAACTTGAAAACCCAAACCTAAACCCAATCCCGAACCCGATTTCTTAAACCTAAACCTTAACCTATTCTCAATTCCCTAAACCTATAACTTATAACCTGAACCTAAACCTTAACCTAAACCTATAACTTATACCTTAACCTAAACGTTAACCTATAACCTAAACCTAAACCTAAAACCTAAATGTATTCTCAAATCCCTAAACCTAAACCTACACCTAATACTAATCTCAACTCCCTAACCTAAACCTAAACCTAAACTTGAAAACCCAAACCTAAACCCGATTTCCTAAACTAAACCTAAACCTTAACCTATTCTCAATTCCCTAAACCTATAGCTTATAACCTAAAGCTAAACCTAAACCTTAACCTAAACCAAAACCTATAACCTAAAACCTAAATGTATTCTCAAATCTCTAAACCAAATCCTAATCTCTACTCCCTAACCAAAACCTAAACCTAAACTTAAAAACCCAAACCTAAACCCGATCCCGAACCCGAACCCGATTTCCTAAACCTAAACCTTAACCTATTCTCAAATCCCTAAACCTAAACCTACACCTAATCCTAATCTCAACTCCCTAACCTAAACCTAAACCTATCTTGAAAACCCAAACCAAAACCCGATCCCGAACCCGAACCCGATTTCCTAAACTTAAACCTTAACCTATTCTCAATTCCCTAAACCTTAACTTATAACCTAACCTAAACCTAAACCTATAACCTACACTTATAACCTAAACCTAAACCTAAGCCTAAAACCTAAACCTATGACCTAAAACCTAAATGTATTCTCAAATCCCTAAACCTAAACCTACACCTAATCCTAATCTCAACTCTCTAACCTAAACTTGAAAACCCAAACCTAAACTCGATCCCGAACCCGAACCTGATTTCCTAAACCTAAACCTAAACCTTAACCTATTCTCAATTCCCTAAACCTATAGCTTATAACCTAAACCTAAACCTTAACTTAAACCTGTAACCTTAACCTAAACCCAAACCTATGACCCAAAACCTAAATGTATTCTCAAATCTCTAAACCTAATCCTAATCTCAACTCCCTAACCTAAACCTAAACCTAAACTTGAAAACCCAAACCTAAACCCGATCCCGAACCCGAACCCGATTTCCTAAACCTAAACCTTAACCTATTCTCAAATCCCTAAACCTAAACCTACACCTAATCCTAATCTCAACTCCCTAACCTAAACCTAAACCTAACTTGAAAACCCAAACCTAAACCCGATCCCGAACCCGAACCCGATTTCCTAAACCTAAACCTTAACCTATTCTCAATTCCCTAAACCTTAACCTATAACCTAACCTAAACCTAAACCTATAACCTACACTTATAACCTAAACCTAAACCTATAACCTAGACCTAAGCCTAAAACCTAAACGTATGACCCAAAACCTAAATGTATTCTCAAATTCCTAAACATAAACCTACACCTAATCCTAATCTCAACTCCCTAACCTAAACCTAAACCTAAACTTGAAAACCCAAACCTAAACCCGATCCCGAACCCGAACTCGATTTCCTAAACCAAAACCTTAACCTATTCTCAATTCCCTAAACCTATGGCTTTTAACCTAAACCTAAACCTTAACCTAAACCTAAACTTAAACCTTAACCTAAACCTATAACCTAAACCTAAACCAAAACCAATGACCTAAAACTTAAACGTATTCTCAAATCTCTAAACCTAAACCTACACCTAATCCTAATCTCAACTCCCTAACCTAAACCTAAACCTAAACTTCAAAACCCAAACCTAAAATCTGATCCCGAACCCAAACCCGATTTCCTAAACCTAAACCTTAACCTATTCTCAAATCCCTAAACCTAAACCTACACCTAATCCTAATCTAAACTCCCTAACCTAAACCTAAACCTAACTTGAAAACCCAAACCTAAACCCGATCCGAACCCGAACCCGATTTCCTAAACCTAAACCTTAACCTATTCTCAATTCCCTAAACCTTAACCTATAACCTAACCTAAACCTAAACCTATAACCTACACTTATAACCTAAACCTAAGCCTAAAACCTAAACCTATGACCTAAAACCTAAATGTATTCTCAAATCCCTAAACATAAACCTACACCTAATCCTAATCTCAACTCCCTAACCTAAACATAAACCTAAACTTGAAAACCCAAATCTAAACCCGATCCCGAACCCGAGCTCTATTTCCTAAACCTAAACCTTAACCTATTCTCAATTCCCTAAACCTATAGCTTATAACCTAAACCTAAACCTAAACCTTAACCTAAACCTATAACCTTAACCTTAACCAAAACCTATGACCTAAAACCTAAATGTATTCTCAAATATCTAAACATAAACCTACACCTAATCCTAATCTCAACTCCCTAACCTAAACTTAAACCTAAACTTGAAAACCCAAACCTAAAACCCGATCCCGAACCTGAACCCGATTTTCTAAACCTAAACCTTAACCTATTCTCAAATCCCTAAACCTAAACCTACACCTAATTCTAATCTAAACTCCCTAGCCTAAACCTAAACCTAAACCTAAACTTGAAAACCCAAACCTAAACCCAATCTTGAACCCGAATCTGATTTCCTAAACCTAAACCTTAACCTATTCTCAATTCCCTAAACCTTAACCTATAACCTAACCTAAACCTAAACCTATAACCTACACTTATAACCTAAACCTAAACCTATAACCTAATCCTTAGCCTAAAACCTAAACCTATGACCTAAAACCTAAATGTATTCTCAAATCTTTAAACCTAAACCTACACCTAATCCTCATCTCAACTCCCTAACCTAAACCTAAACCTAAACTTGAAAACCCAAACCTAAACCCGATCCCAAACCCGAACTCGATTTCCTAAACCTAAACCTTAACCTATACTCAATTCCCTAAACCTATAGCTTATAACCTAAACCTAAACCTAAACCTTAACCTAAACTGTAACATCCCGGATTTTTGCCAACCTGGGATTAGACGTCCTTAGGCAATGGGTCGATCCTAACACCTTATTAACTTGTCAAAACTCAGTCCCAAAGGCTAAAATCGCTTGTGAACCCATTTCTTTCACAAATCCCACCCTTCATCACCTTGTTCTTTCAATTTTTCTAAGTACTTTTACCCTAGACGCTATCTTAAACTAGCTAAGTAGTATAACTTGGATCACTTTATATACAAACTACAAAGGCCCAGGTATCACCTCAGACAGAAATTACTTAGGACTAAATCCTTTAGAAATTAGGTGAGAATTAGCTAGTGTAAAACTAGAGTACCTGTGAAATTAGCACCAATCACTTTAAATATGATCTGTAAAACCCAAAACTTGTAGAATCATTGACGCTAGGGTACCCTAAAATCTAGGATAAATTACATTACCTGTCTGCTCTCGGGAGCATCACGAAACTCTGTATCAGATCTAGACCGCACGTCGGAAGTCCGATAAACACGAAGTTAAGGAATTAGGACCACCTTGCTGGGCTTGACAACCATCTCGGAAATCAAATCCAGATAGTGTCCCAGTGTAATTCGCTTGAGTCCGGAGCGAGGAGTGTGAAAACACTTGATTTTCTTTACAAATAAATATCTCAAATAGTAATCGGGCACCTCTCACTTGCGGATCAGTTTTAAGCAACCAAACCGTAAGAATCAGACCAAATTACACCCTCGAATCAGGAGAAATTTCATACACATATCCATGTACTCGGAATCTCCGATTGAGATCCGCTGACCATTGAACTGATACTGGTCCGCCACTTGCGATCTAGAATCCCGACTGAAATGAAACTTAACTAAACGTAGATCCAGTGTTAGTGAGCTTAAGTCCGACCTTTGGCTCAAGGAGGCCCGCCAGAAGTCCTCTGTTGAGCTGGAACAGGTCCGCTTTGGTTATAACCTAAGTATACTTTGACCTGAAGTCTATTTCGGTGAGTTTTTAGGCTATATAAGGACCTTAAACCAACTCTCATTGTAGCCATACGAATTTGAGAAAAGCCCTAGGAAAAGAGAGAGAGAAAAGAGAGAGAAAGAGTGAGAGAAGTGGGAGAATCTCCCAACTGCTATTCCCTGCTGCTATCCATGCTCAACCGCATCATTCTAATCGCTTTCCCGACGATTCCGGCTCCGTTTCTAGGTAAAAACCCTAACCCTAATCTGGTTTGGGGTTGTATAGGTTGTAGGTTATGAAATAGCTAACCTATTTCGATCTATAGGTGGCCAAACTGTCGTATACAGAAGCTTAGCAATTCTGTCGACTCCGTTACGATTCTACGACAAAAGGTGCAGACTTTAGATGTATAGGTTATGGTTTTCAATGCTTTCAATGTCAAATAATGATAGATTCATGATCTGCATGCAATTGCACAGGTACAAAGTGCTTTCTGTTTTCCGTTTCGATTAAAGATGAAGAATATGGAATTTTACATACTCTAGGTATCTGTAGAAAGTACCGTATACGTATAAATTTTGGAAATGCGTTTGCCATGATTATTTGTTGTATTAATATACTATATATGGATAAAATACTTGTTTGGGGAAAGGGTTCGCCCTAATACATGTTTTTGCTAATATACACTATGTATGTTAAAATAGTGTATTCTAAGTGTTTGTGAAAATGACCGTATGAGTATAGAATTCTCATTCGTGCTCGCCATGACTAATTGTCATGGATTTATGATTGTTGTATTAGCGATACCCCTTTGATGAAAGGATTTGCCCTAAATCACGCCACAGCCAATATACACTACTTATATTAAAATGTGTGACCCAAGTGTTTGTGAAAATGAATGAATGAATATGGAACTTGGATTCCTGCTTGCCATGACTATCCGTCGTGGGTGTATGCGTGTTATGATTGGGGTAACTCCCTAGTGAAAGGATTTGACCTAATACCTGTGTGATCAACATATGTCATGTATGTTGATGTATGTAGTCTAAAGTGTTTGTTGAAATATCTGAATGAGTAGTAGTTAGTAAATTGTAATGTATAAGGGTGTTGAGATATGATTCTCAACTCCTTTAACTATGTGTATGATTTCCTTGGATAGTTGTGTGATTAGGAATTTAATATGTACAAACTCATGCTTGTGTTGTGCTTCATAACATGCTCAATTGATTGTATGATTTTATCTATGTAATGCATATGTTTAAATTCATGTTTACGTTGAATGATCCGCCATGGGTGATGGGGGAGTGGAGCAACGAGTGCGTGCAATAGCCCTGGCAGCCCTAAACGGATAATATCAGTCTTTGATTGTATGATTTGAATTTTGATCCATTACTCCTTTAAATATCTGAAATTGAATGTGATTGGGGCTATTGTATAGTCCAGGCAGTCGGTAACGGGATTGAATTCGTGGCTGAGTTTCATTTGCCACGTGAGATATGTTCGACGAACCCGAGTCGTACTTTGGTTGGCGATAGTGGTTGGCCACACGAAGTACTTATGCGCTTCATATCGTTCAACTTGTTGTGCGCTCGAGCTAGCCGAGCTCGTCAAGTAACCCGATCTGTCTAATGTATGTTTACCATGTTTGGACGCTCCTGCTTGAACCTAGGGTACCAAACTTACTAGTGATATCCCGTTAACCATGGTACCTTGATCCGCCAATACTCATGAGCCGGGCATGGTGGTATGGGACACCATGGTCGAGTTGTCGGCTTACGTTGGGGCCACGTGCCTCCCCGTAGTGACCAGTGAGCAACCAGACTCGTGAGCCGATTATGGTGGTATGGGACACTATATTCGAGCTGTCGACACCTACGGCGAGAGCCGAATACGGTGAGACCTGTATTCATGCTGATGGGCGACGAGCCCTCCGTAATGTCTTCAAGTATACTCTAAGGTTTGTGATTAGCGATGAGCCCTTCACAGTAACTAGAGCATGAGTTGAGCCGAGTACGGTGAGACCTGTATTTGAACTAACGGCCAGCGATTGAGCCGAGTACGGTGAGACCTATATTCGATCTGACGGCCAGCAATTAAGCCACATACGGTGAGATCTGTATCCGTGCTGACGGGTGACGAGCCCTTTGTGATGCCTTCGTTATGCCTCTAAAACCATAATATCGTATGAGATTAACCAGGACTGATGACCCTAGAATGGATCATGTTTGGGAATGATACAAGGGAGGTACCTTAGTTTCCCAATACTGTTGTTTGAAATGGGCTAATAACAACTCGGTAATCATGCTCATCATGCATTGCATGTGCCTGGAAGATGTGAAGCACTGAGGAAAGCAAGCATGCCAGATGGTGTCGCACGAGGGAGTGTGTGGTGAGGGCATACATCATGACTGCATTCATACTTGCATTAATAAGAGTATTTAGAATTATTTGATTTTACTGCTTTATCATTACTGCTTGACTGAATTGATAACATGTTAACCTATGCTTTATTGTTCCACTGAGTTGATCACTCACTCCCACGTTATGGGACAGTGTTCCGAACACCCACCAGACTTTGTCTGATTGCAGATGGTGACACTACTCCTAAGGCGGAGCCGGACTTTTGTGACGACGAGAATGCTTTCTCGTATATGGGTTTTCGGGCGGCTTCATGTGAGTCGTACCTTGATCGATGGGGTTACAGGGATGTTGACTAGATGACACTACACATTTGGTATCATTTGAATTGTACTTGTAATTCTTTAACCTGGTAACCTTATCACACTCTGGGGACTGACCATAGTCTTTATATTTTATATATCTATCACAGTCTTCCGCTTGCAATTTAACTGTCTCTGGAGTATGATATGTTGTTTTGGCTTAATCTCACTCATGTTCAATGCACTAACACAGACAACATTCAATCATCATTCATTATGTTGCATAAGTGATGCGTTGGAAACTCAGGAGTTGAGTTTATGCTCGACCCCCGATTTTCAGGGCGTTACATAAACCTATAACCTTAACCTAAACCAAAACCTATGACCTAAAACCTAAATGTATTCTCAAATCTCTAAACCTAAACCTACACCTAATCTTAATCTCAACTCCCTAACGTAAACCTAAACCTAAACTTGAAAACCCAAACCTAAAACCCGATCCAGAACCCGAACCCGATTTCCTAAACCTAAACCTAACCTATTCTCAATTCCCTAAACCTAAACCTACACCTAATCCTAATCTAAACTCCCTAACCTAAACCAAAACCTAAACTTGAAAACCCAAACCTAAACCCAATCCTGAACCTGAACCCAAATTTCTAAACCTAAACCTTAACCTATTTTCAAATCCCTAAACCTAAACCTACACCTAATCCTAATCTCAACTCCCTAACCTAAACCTAAACCTAACTTGAAAACCCAAACCTAAACTCGATCCCGAACCCGAACCCGATTTTCTAAACCTAAACCTTAACCTATTCTCAATTCCCTAAACCTTAACCTATAACCTAACTTAAACATAAACCTATAACCTAAACCTAAGCCTAAAACCTAAACCTATGACCTAACCCTAACCTAAAACCTAAACCTTAACCAATAACCTAAAACCTAAACCTAAACCTAAAACCTAAATGTATTCTCAAATCCTAAACCTAAACCTACACCTAATCCTAATCTTAACTCCGTAACCTAAACTTAAACCTAAACCTAAACTTGAAAACCCAAACCTAAACCCGATCCCGAACCTGATTTCCTAAACCTAAACCTTAACATATTCTCAATTCCCTAAACCTATAGCTTATAACCTAAACCTAAACCTTAACCTAAACCTATAACCTAAAACCAAAACCTATAACCTATAACCTAAACCTAACCTAACCTAAACCTAAAACCTAAACCTTAACCAATAACCTAAAACCTAAACCTAAACCTAAAACCTAAATGTATTCTCAAATCCCTAAACCTAAACCTACACCTAATCCTAATCTTAACTCCCTAACCTAAACCTAAACCTAAACTTGAAAACCCAAACCTAAACCCGATCCCAATCCCGAACCCAAACCCGATTTCCTAAACCTAAACCTTAACATATTCTCAATTCCCTAAACCTATAGCTTATAAGACCTATAACCTATAACCTATAACCTAACCTTAACAACCTAAAACCTAAACCTTAACCAATAACCTAAAACCTAAACCTAAACCTAAAACCTAAATGTATTCTCAAATCCCTAAACCTAAACCTACACCTAATCCTAATCTCAACTCCCTAACCTAAACCTAAACCTAAACTTGAAAACCCAAACCTAAACCCGATCCCGAACCCGAACCCGAATTCATAAACCTAAACCTTAACCTATTCTCAATTCCCTAAACCTAAACCTAAACCTAAACCTATAACCTAAAACCTTAACCTAAACCTAAAACCTAAATGTATTCTCAAATCCCTAAACTTAGACCTACACCTAATCCTAATCTCAACTCCCTAACCTAAACCTAAACTTGAAAACCCAAACCTAAACCCGATCCTGAACCCGAACCCGATTGTTGTATTAATGTAGCCCAATCACATGGCAACAAACAAGAATGTATCCCTTTTTAACACATGCCCTTTTTACGAAGCTTTAATTTTTGTTGTTGTTTCTATTAATTGAAACACTTTTTTGGATTATTTGCTCGTATTAGTTTTAGTTTAATGATCAGTTTTATTTAAAAAAAGTGCCCACTTTTTTGGAAGAAGTTTCTGCAATTCTTCATGATTCTGAATTATAATGTCTTGTTGGTTGAATATTTTTTTATTAGATGAAAGACACAAAAAGAAAATTGTTACTGATTTTTTTTCCTTTTTTTTACTTATGAAGTTAAACTTATATGTATTATGCGTGGATGAATGTAATGTAGATAAGATTGTTTGTGTTTGTATGGATGTAGTTTATGTTTGGATGGATTTACGTAGTTTGGGTTTAGATGGATGTGAATGTGAATGTGATGAAATATATTGTATAATAGGTGTATATCAGGAAGAATACGATGAATATATTGTAACAGGTCAAATTTGAAAATGTCCTTTAAGGGCCATAAGAGACAGCCGTAACAGTCATTTTAAAGGACAGTCCATGACCGTCCTTTTAAAAGACGGTCCATAACCGTCCTTTGAAGGCTCATAAGAGACGGTCCATGACAGTCCCTTTTAAGGACGGTCCATGACCGTCCTTTTAAAGGACGATCCATGGCCGTCCTTTGAAGGCTCATAACAGACGGTCCATGACAGTCCTTTTTAAGGATGGTCCATGACCGTCCTTTTTTAGGACGGTCCATGACCGTCTTTTCTTCGTCAATAAAAATGACAGTTTTCAACGGTCCTTTAAGTAATAGGACACGTCAAAATTTGACAGCCTATGCGAGGGTCCATGACCGTCCTTTTTGGTCATTTGAGACGGTTTTGGACCGTCCTTTTTTCACTGTTTTGGCGTAGTGATATAGACAACAGATAACCAAAAAGAATGCAAATAACAAAAGGAAATAACAACCTCAAAAATCAAGTATTGAGAGGTTGATACAAACTTGGTTCTAAGGACAACCTAACACCAAAAACTAATGGTTTATGGTAGGACAACCTTACTAGAACGTGGGTGAGTATAAAAAACTCAAACTCAAAAGGATATGAAAGAAATAGAAACTAATCTATTACAACATTCACCACACAATGCTGAAATATAAAGATTACAACATTCACATCCACAAATACATCCCACAATCTTAAACCATAAAAGTTAAAGAAATAAATCATACATCCACCAAACACAGAGATTTATAATGGTTTGCTTGTGTGTACACCAACTGTTAATAAGCAGCCACACAACTACTCCACTCCTAATATCCACTCCCTCGGGATATTAGCGTTCACTAATCAAAATAGGTTTTTCAAGGTTCACCTAAAACCTTCACAATTGTGTCTTTAAATGGGCTTACACAATTCAAAAACCCCTCGCTCTGAGATTTTCTCGATCACCTCAGACAAAACCAAAATAGAGATTTTCTTGAACAATCTGACAAACCATAAATGAATTGAATTATAGAAAAATAAAAACTTATCTGTATGACGATTCTGAAGTAGCCTGGTAGAACCAACTTGATGACGACGTAGATGTTCAATGTTCAGTCTCACAAGTGTATAGGGTTCTAAATCTAAATGATTTTTAATTTAAATCAATAAGGGCTTTGTATTGATTTTGATCTCAAGGAATGGCAACTCAAATATCCCTTTTCAAAATGAGAATGGAATAGAGAATCAAAATAAAAAACAAGAGCTACTTTAAAGAATCTTAAATATGCACAAAATAGCTTAGAATGTACTCAAAATTATCTTAGAGTGATTGCTTAATAATGATAAGAATTGAATAGAAAACTCTGAAATTTGAGCACTAGTTATAGGTGAAAAATCAGTTCGTACGACTGGCCTTTGGTTAGCTACGACTGGCCTTATCCAAACAGATTTTCAAAAATTCTGGTGCGATAAGAATTTTCAGTCGTACGACTAGCCTTGTGGATCCCACGACTGGTCGAGTGGCCTGCTCGACTGGTCGTGGACACCACACGACTGGTCATGTGAGTCCAAATTACTTGCTAAAAAATGAGTCAAGCACTGCACGACTAGTTGAGCATTATTCACACAACTGGTGGAGCAGTTTTCAGGACTGGTCGTAGACCAATAGAAAAATTCTAAAAATTCATAACAAATCCTGGACAGGTCGAGGAAATACTAGGTCTGGTCGAGCCAGTGCTAGGGCTAGTCGAAAGAACAGAATTTTACACTTATAAAATGACCAAAATGACTGACTGAAAGTATGAAATAATCTAATCATGATCTAAGGCCAATCTAGGTCAATTATACCTTACTTGTGAGATAGAACATATGAACACTTAATCTATCGATCACTTCAGTAGCTTTAATTCTTGCGATCTTTAAAGCTTGAACTCGACATACTAAACATAATCTTCAACTAGGTCTTGAGTTCTTGGACTTTTCTGGTTCCAGATCTTGAACCGCAATGTTCTTGAAAACTCTGTCTTCGCTCAATATATGAAAGTCTTCACTTTCTTCCTGTTTAAAGATCTCGGTAAGTTTATCATAGATATCGGCAAGATAGATTCAGCAAGAACAGAACCAACATCGAAGATTCAATGTGAACAGATGCACAAGCTTGATACAAATCAAGATACAAACTTAAATTGATTTTTCACACCAAAATTTGACAATACTTAGGGTTTATCAACATAGTACTTTCATTATCCCCACATGATCCCGCGATACACGCAGGTTTGATGTATGACCTAGATGAGGTTAATGGTATTCATGACTCTTTAGGATTTACATATTGCATTGCATCATCAGCATCTGATATTTAGTTCTCTATGAGTCCGCATTTGCGTAGTCTATCTGCATTGCATATTTTGATTTTGAATGATTTATAGACTTGTAGTATTTTCGCTTACTGTGATATCTATGTGCTTGGCACTTATCTTGCGCACACACTTTCACCACCCTCTAAGCTTTCTATAAGCTTATGCATGATAGATGCATGCAGGTTATGTTAGGTCGCAGCAGTGTTGAGCTTGGAGCGTGCAGCAAACTCATGGAGCTTTGATTTCGATATATGTATTTCCCTTTCAGCATTGTATTCAAGTATTTATATTAGTGGATATGTGATGATGATGTTGCCTTTGTGATTTGGGTAAACTTATGGTTATGCTTATTACGAATTAAATGTATATTGAAAAATCCTTCTTGTAAGATCTCAGGATCAGAATCTGGCGTATGCACGCTGGGAGTCGAGAATGGGATACTACAGAGGTTGTCGGCACCGGATTCGGCGATTGAGAATTTTGTGAGCTCGGTTTTCGAGTTTGGGGTGTGACAGCCTCTCTCCTAGCCGCACAGTCTAACAAGCGTAAGAGACCTCACTATCCGCCTATAGATAGCCAAACACTATCAAGGCTCGACGGTAGCGGACCCATTCACGAGCTAGTCAAACTCAGCCTAGCTATTGCCCTCTCACTCAGGCGAGTAAGGCCACACCCCATCTCAACCGACCACGCTACAGTGGGAGTCGCGGCCTAATGGTATAAGGCACTTGGGCGCTCATATTTTTCACTTGGTCTCAGCGTTGAGGCATCTCCTGGTACCATGAAGGTTTAGGGGCTTTCACCCAAGGACATCCTAAGTGCCCTAACTGCTCAAGTAACATTTTCGGTGTCCAAATTCAGCCATCCACGATATGCCTGTGGAGGCTACGGCCCTAATGAAGCGAGGGTGAATGTCAATCATACTATGCAATGTCAGATGCGTGAATCACATAAACAGCCATACATCAGTCTCAAGCATCCAACGTGCTCAAGAGGGGAAACTCCATCCCTCACAATATCCTACCCAATGGCATAACCATGACTAATCACATCTCAACCAAGCATGCATATGATGCGTATGGGAGTGGGTCATGAAGATGAACAAAGATGTCAATGCGGTGAAGATATTCTCTACTCCTAACTAGTAGGGTCTAGGTACTTAGACAGTTTCCCAAAAGGAATACAACCTATGGTGGGGACCCAATAGCCTGTGGTAGCCCACAAGACTATGATAGACAATGGCATGGGCCTAAATAATAAGAATGGGCCTAGTAAGGGTCTATGGTGAACCTTAACCACCTATAAATACAAGTGGGCCTACCATGGGGCCACAAATGTGGACATGCAACCACTATTTATCCCAAGAAGGCAGCCCAATAACATTCTACCAAGAATCAAGGCCCATGGCCCGAGTACAACCATAAATATAAAATGGGCAGCTATATCTATATATATATATATATATATATATGTGTGTGTATATATATATATATCACATTCATCACATGATGGGTCTCAATAAACAGCCCAAGGCCTACATACATCACATGGGTCCCAAGGGCAATACATGGCCCAAATCCATACACAATAACATGGGCCCAAAAGGGAAGGTTATGGCCTAAGAATAAGGTCACCAAGTCCATACATTGTGGTGGGCCTAGTGGGCAGCCCATTATCCCAAACCCATGGGCAAGAATCATATTCAAGTTAAGCAAGTTGGGCCTTACAACCTTAGCCCAAGGATCTAGTTGATTTGGTGGGCAACCAAGGGCCCATCCACTCATACATTCCAGCCCACTAGCCCAACACAATACCGTGGTGGATACAGCTTAGGAATCTACTGTCATGCCCCAAACCCAGAAATCGGATTCACTAGAATCTCGATCACCGAATCCGGTGCCGACAACCTCCGTAGTACCCCATTCTCAGCTCCTAGCATCCATACGCCAGATTTCGATCCTGGGATCCTACAAGGAGGATTTTCTAATGTACATTTAACTCATAACAAGCATAACCACAAGATTACCCAATTCACAAAGGCAACATCAACATCACATATTCACTAATATAATCATTGGAGTACAATGCTGAAAGGGAAATACATAAATTGAAAATCAAGCTCCAGAGGACTACTGCTCGCTCCAAGCTCATCACTACTGTAACCTAAAATCACCTGCACGCATCTATCATGCATAAGCTTATAGAAAGCTTAGGGGGCAGTGTAAGTGTGTGCACAAGGTAAGTGTCAAATATTCAACACAATGTCATCATCATACAATACCAGAAATACCGGTAATCCATAAATCGTACAATATTGGAATAAGCAGAAATACTAACAAGATCATGAATTATCAGAGTAAGCAGAAATACCGACAAGTCCATGAGTCAATCAATATTAGAATACGCAATATAGAACAACTATGCAAATAAGGAGTCCTAAAGAACCAAATATCAGATGCCGAGAATGCGATGCAGTATGCAATTCCTGATGATTTCACGAATAACGTCAGTCGTATCTAGACCATATAAATGCAGAAACACAGTAACCCAAAATGCCATATGTGGCAAATGTAATGCAATATGCGGTGCAAATGGAATGACTATGCTGGAGTGTGAAGTCGGGATGATAGTACGTAGTATCACAGGCTATGGGGTCCACCACAAGGTACTTCTATCCAAACCAGTCCCATACCTAAATTTGGATAGTCAGACTCAATGTGGTAAACTCCTGATCTCAGGTTAGTCGCGCGCCCAACCGAAATCCTGGCCATGCGAAGGTACACGTAACAAATAGTTGCGCACCACCAGCCCGAGTGGATAGTGAATGAATGAATGAATGAGTATGCAACTCCTGCTCAATAAGTCCACACATCAGTACGGTTCATCTCTGGAATCATTACTGGGGTTTAGTACACTCCAAATGGCATTGCCGCTCTCTCAGCAGCACAGTCCAAGTGAGCGTAAGAAACCTCACTATCCGCCTAGCCAATAGTCTGCCAATACCTATCCGGCACGTCGATAGCGGACCCATTCGTGAGCTGGTCAAACTCAGCCTAGTATTGCCCCTACCCTCAGGTGGGTAAGGCCACACCCCCTCCCAACCGACCAAGACACAGTGGGAGACGCGACCTCCAGGTAATCGGGACTCGGGCGCTCATGTATCCACTCGGTCTCGACGTTGGGGCGTCTCCTGGCCACGGAGGTTTAGGGATTTTCACCCAGGGACATCTATGGCACCTGTATGCTAGAACCAAACATTTCTGGTGTCCCATCTGGCCATCCACGATATGCCTGTGGAGGCTACGGCCCTGATGTCGCTAGGGCGTACAGTAATCACAATATAAGATGCATGAGTCATACAATCCAATCATGCATCGATCCTACGCATACCGTGCGCTCATGTGAGATAACTTCCGCCTGTCAGGGAGTCTCATAACAACATGCTCAATGACATATGCAATCAGCAACCACGTCTCATAAGAAACATGCAGATGATGCGTATGGGCATGTATCATGATGCTATGCTGTCACATACTCATAATCGGTATCAATAACCGGCATCGACAATCGACCTCGACAACGTGGACATTTGACCAACATTGCCCCCAAGGAATGGCCCTTATGAATCCTAACATATAGTGAACCCATGACCTCACACAAGGGCCAATTATACAACACCATAGGCCTCTCTCAAGAGCTTACTACACATCACGATGGACCTCTCACACGGGCCTAATATACATCATGTTGGGCCCATCGCTTAACCCTCAAATGCATCACAATGGGCCTCATCACATAGGCCTCATATACATCACATTGGGCCTTACACACGGGCTGAATACACATCGCAATGGGCCTTAAATACAAGTCGTATATACATTACACAGGCCGAATACACACCACAATGGGCCTCAACTATGGGTTGCATATACATCATATAGGTCTCGACAATCGACCTCGACAATTTAGAAATCGGCCTCAACAAATCGGAATCAGCAATCGGCCACGACAAGCAAAATCGACATTCAACCACGATCGGTAATCAGTCACGATAATCGGCCTCGATCGGTAATCGGTCAATTGGTCACGACAAGCAGAATTGGCATTCGGCCACGATCGGTAATCAGTCACGATAATCAACCTCGATCGATAATCAGTCATGATAATCGGCCTCGACAATTGGACTCGGTAATCGGTGAGAATGGGTCTAACAAGGTCTAAGGAAAGGTCACAATGAGGACATTAAACCATCATCGCCCGTCAATGTGGACATTAAACCATCATTGTTCCCAAGACATGACCTACCATAATCATCATTACATACATCATGGAGTAATCACACATCGTAATGAACCTCATATACATCAAGTGGGCCGCATTGTATGAGCCACATACATTAAGGGGACCGCATCAATGGGCCTTAAGTACATCACATGGGCCTCACTAAATAAGTCAGAAATACGTCACAATAGGTCACGACATATGGGTCAAGTATACATCTCAATGGGCCATGACCCACGGGCCTTCATACATCATAATGGGCCATAACCCATGCGCCTCAAATACAATAAATGGCCACATCAATGGGCCAATATGCATCAAGTGGGCCATATACACAACAGGTGGACGACGTTGAAGAAACACTTATCACATGGAATCCCATGGCACCATCCAGGTGGACGACGTTGAAGAAACACATCTGGACGAAGGTTGTATACAAAACACTACATCACGGTGGTCCCCATTCATCAAGGCAGGCCCACCATCCTCTGAATGGTGTGGATCATCATATACATCACGGTGCGAATCACACCATCCAGGTGGACGGATAGTGTAGATAAAACACATATCATGTAAGATTCCACTGTCCAGATGGACGGTGACAATAGAACACACATATCACGGTGGGTCCCACTGTCCCAGCTGGACAGTGAAGACACCATAGGCGCAAAGAGTCCCACCGTCCAGGACGGTGAGGATATAACACTTACATCATGGTTAGACCCACGAATTTTTTGAAGTCAACAGCAACTTCAAAGCTGGTGGTCCCCATGCTGGATTGAAACACACACATTGTTGTTGGGGTCCACGTCCTCGTACCAGACAAATGGATGGTTTGTATAGAATACATACATCAGAGGTGGTCCCCACCGTCCAGACCACTGGACGGTGTGGATGTAAACCATACGTCATGGTGGCACTCAAAGCTCCACCCCGTCCCAGCAAGGTGGATGGATGGTGGATGGACACATCCATCATGGAGGTCCACATGCTGAGTGAACGACACTAAGGTGGGCCCCACGTCCACATAGAGATGGACGATATGAATACAACACACGCATCATGGTGGGGCCGTACCTGGCACGCCAGACCCACCATGATATTTTATTAATATATGATATTATATATACAGGGAAAAGGTACAATGAGCTCGAGCTAACGATAAGCTCCCACGAGGTCGAGCTGTGTGAACCCCACCGTTGATGTTTGTCAAACATCTGACCCATCAGTTAGATGCACCATTCCATCGTGGCCTAGGTCTTAAAAATCAAGTCAATCCGTGACTTGTGTTGGACACACCAGATACAATAGTTGAGAGCGGCTACCCTCCATTAAAACATTCATAACCATTTATTAGGCCCACCGAGATGTGGTTCACAAATCCAGCCCACCCATTGTGGGTGTCCCACTTGAATGAAGGGTCAGACCAAGTTTCAACCGCATCCAAATTTCAGGTAGGCCCCACCAAGTGATTTTATGTCTTAGGCATGTCTTCACATGATTTTAGACGATATGGGCCACCTGAGTTCCGTATACGGCTGATTTTTAGGATATCCCGTAATTTAAAGGGGATGCACCACATGTACGGTATTGATGTTCGAAACGCATCACGGTGGGGCCTGAGGTGGGGCCTACTCTCCCCGCCCCTTTTTACCGGCGCCAGGACGCTGCTCGCTGCAGAGTCCTCTGGACGCTAGCAGCAGCAGCGTCAACTGGACTTATATATATATATATATATATATAAAGAATATCATAGGTGGGCCCCACATCATGGTGATCCGGTCCGCCTGCTGGATTCTATGGCCCGGGATGCATCTAACGAGTCCAATATTGGATACCTTCTATGCACAGAAACATCACAGCGACCCCTATCAGATTTTTAACAATCTACACACTGTTTCTTATGATATGGCCCACCAGGGATTTGAAATAGCTTCATCTCTCGGCTCAACGCCTAAAATAGTCTATGGAATGGAATGGACAGTGTGGATGGAATATATACATCAAGTGTAAGGCCTACCGTCGTACCACAGCCCCACTCTGCTAAAGTGTGAACTGGACGCTGCCTGCTGCAGCAGTCTCTGAACGCTGAACACTGGCAGCAGCGTCCACCATACACGCACCACCACACACGCTATAGTGTGATTCCTCCACCGGTGTGGGCCCATTTGGTGGATGGCCTGGATAAAATACACATTTCATGGTGGGGTTCCTTTGGGTGGGCCATAAGGCCTCATCATCGCCATAAAATAAAGGAAATGGAGAGAGAGAAAGATGTGTAAAGGGGAGGGACCCCGCCACTGTGGGCCCTCCCTACACCCAATACAAGGCATACATCAAGTGGATCCCACCATAAGTGGGCCCTATAACAAAAATCATGATCTAAGGTTAAGAACACCCACCTTTCTTGCTTCTTCTTGGATCAATGGCAATTAAGCTCCTCGGCTACCCCTTTGATGGAGAACGATGGTATTTAGACGGTGGAGATTGAAGATAGAGAGGTGGGCCACACCAAGCTCTCCTTTCTTGGAGATAGCTTGGACGTGGGTTGCTCTCATGGAGCTTGGGAGAGAATGAGAGAGAGGTGATGTGAGTGATGGAGTGATGGGGAGAGAGATGGGTGAGGTGATGGGAAAGTCGACTTTTGGTAATGGGTAGTTGTAATTGGGGATGGGGGAGTGATGTGTACTTGATTGATGGGATTGATGTGATGGATTCTCTTGGGTTTTGTAACGCGCGGCGTTTTCCTCAAACTGAACGCGAGCCTACATCTCCTGGCCTGGGTATCGCCTTGGCGCGTGAGATGCAGCATCGGAACCGCGGCGACGGCGCGATCGCACTAGTACAAGTCTTAGTTGAGCCGACTCAAACCGACATGATTCGTCTCAAGATCGCGTGTAGATGCCAGTTACAGATTGCAAGTCACCGGAATTCGACCAGGATGACCGCGAAAGTTTATGGAAAGGTACGGGCTAGGATATGGGTCTTCCATCTACTGGACCTATCTAGGAAATTCCAGCCCATTTGGGCCTACAAGGAGTCCAAAATCTGGCTATATATATGCCCATATAACCCAACTATGGTGGGCCTCAAAAATGCATTAATTTAGCCAAAGAGCCAGGGGAATAAAGCATAAAAATATCCCCATTAATTCCTCACAATATGGTGGGCCCCACACCCTTAAACTCCAGCCACAAATAATGTACCGTGTTGAAATTTCCAACCCACTATCTATCTAAGCCTGCTGGAGTCTAGTAAAAATAAATTCTGATTAGGACACAAGTCTAGGTGGTCCAGCATCACATATAAGGGGTCCCACCACATAGGGAGCACACTACAACACATAAAATAGGTGGGTCATACTGCTGGACTGAAGGTCCAGTAGTAGCCCAACAATGGGGTGAGCGGTCCGTGGGCCTGGATGCCCAGCCCTCTCCAAAGCACAAGGTGGGCCACACCTTGGACGTCCCACTGAGGGGTGCGCCACGTTCAAGTGGTCCACACATATGGATGCCTGCATGGATGAAACACAACATCATGGTGGGCCACAACAAGGTGGGACGGCCAGCCTTGCTGGACGTTAACACCATGGGATGTCCAGTAAGGTGGCTGGTCCAACCACTTGCCTCAAAAATCCAGTGGCCCAAATGGCCTAAAATCAAGTTATGTGGGTCCCAGCAAGGATGGGCCACCATGGGAATAAATTTCAAATTTTAATACACATGCTAAGTATTTTGAAAAAAATGGGCAGCAATGAATATCCAGAAAATCTGCTGGTGCAGAAAATACCGTTGTCCCCATGTTTGGCACCACATGGGGTGGGCCTACGCTTGTCCAAATCAATGGAAAATTGCTGGGCATGATGGTCCCAATATGGACAGCAAGTGGGGTCCACTGGAGTGGCCCACTTATTCCAAAATCAAGATGGAAAATGAGCATTTCCAACATGCAATGTTGTTGGACTGTCCAGAAATTTCTGGATAGTCAGCCTACTTTGGCCCATCCCATTGGCCTCGAACATGGGGGGCAAATGATGTGGGCCCCATTCCACATCAAAGTGGGGTCCACACTCTAGAAAACCCCTTAAAGAAATTTTGGAGAAAAAGGCATACAAACAGTCCCAAACAGTTACTCAAAATCATACTATAGATGGGCCTGAAATCTGAATAGCAACATATGCTATCCATATTTCGGTCCATAGAAATTATCTAAAGGTTTTATACCCTAATCCATCAAGTGGGGTCCACCTAGATGGGTCATCAAAATTTCAGATCCATCAGCGCACCAAAAACTCCAAGAAAATCCATGTTTGGAGGCCACCTAACCCATGCATGTCATGGTAGGCCTGGACGTCCAACAAGGTGGCCTGGACGTCCCATTTTCTGATAGAACTGAGATGTTGCTGACCACATCAGTGGGCCACAAATCTCCAGCAACAAGAGGAAGATAAAGGGAGAGAGATCACAATCATGGTGGAAGGTTCCGACACTATGAACCTTCCACCTTCAATCCACACCATCCATTATATTGGTAGCTTACATGCATGTCATTTACAATTAAATAGTGGTGCTGAGGTAGGGATACTATCCCTAACATGCATGCAAATGTCTAAATGACCTATGAAAGGTTAGCTCTTAAAAAATGCCTCATGGTGGGTCCGTGGAGAAAGGCCCACCATGGAAGAAGTTATGCATGCTCTAGGCCCATGGCCTTGAATCTAGGAGTCATGTATGACCTCCACCATGGATTGGTGGGTCCTACATACTTTCATTCATGTAGAAAAAGAAAGACAAGAAGAAGAAAGGGAGGAGAGTCTTCATGGAGTACCCACCTCCAATGGACAAGCTCCAACTCCAAGTGCTAGCTTCTATGCTTCAAGGGAGATGTTTTAATGGTGTAGATGGGGGTTTGAAGGTAGGATTGAGGGGGAGATAGGACAAAGAGTTGCTAGAAATGAGGGAAGGTGGGGACGTCTCCATCATGGAAGGAGAGAAATGAAAGAATGAGAAGGATAGAGAAGAGAGGGGTATAGCAAAGCAATCATTTGTTTTCTTGGCTAGGGAAGAGGGTTGTAATCATAGCACATGGGGGGAAGAACCCAAGGCTAATGATGGGTTTCTAGAGAAGGTAGCCTACTACCTAGGCTAGGGGTAGGTATGATAGGTCCTAAGGTAGGGTAGGGTAGGTAGGTTGTCTAGATAAGGGAGCTAAGTGGGGCCCACTCTTGGAAAACGTGCAAGGGTTCTAGTCGGTCCCACATGCATGATGTAAGGCCAATAATTGCTCGGTTAATAATTTAAAATGCACATATCGGAATTATGCATGAGACACGGCGTTGGAACCGTAACGTCGATGGGGTCGCAATAGCATAGGTTTCGAGTCGATCCGGGTCGGGTCTACATGACGGGACTTAAGGATGACCGCGAATGAAATCCACAGGTCGCGGGTCGCCGGGATTTGACCGGTAGGACTGCGGGACCTAAAGGAATGAAATGGATACTCGGGTAGGGTCTTCCATCTCTCCCCACCAACAAAGAAATTTCATCATCAAAATTACCAAATCCAGGATAAAAGGAAATGCATAAACATCATCGTATATATCTTAATCATCAATCATAAGAGAAGGCAATACATAAAGCAATACAAGCAATCAATCATCAAACAAATGGGGATAGCGCTCTTGAATCTCCACTTCGTGCTCCCAAGACTCCTCTGCCTCCGAATGATGACCCCACTGCACCTTCACCAGGGGAATGACCTTGGTCCTGAGGACCTGCTCCTTCTGATCAAGGATGCGAATCGGCTGCTCAATGTAAGAAGCATCCTCATGGACCTCAAAGGGCTACCGATCAATCACTGGAATGATGTCCAACCCATACTTCCGCAACATCAATACATGGAACACGTTGTGAATACCAGACAACTCAAAAGGTAAGGCGAGCCTGTAGGCCATGGTGCCCACGTGCCCGGTAATCTCAAATGGTCCAATGAATCTCGGGGCAAGCTTGTCCTTCACTCCAAACCGAACTACACCTTTCATGGGTGAGGCCTTGAGGTATACCATGTCCCCAATTGCAAACTCGATGGGTCGACGCGGATGATCAGCAAAATTCTTCTGCCAGCTCTGAGCAGTGCACATTCTCTGCCTGATAATATCAACAATCTCTGATGTCTGCTGCACAAGCTCGTGACCTAGGAGACGACGCTCTCCAACCTCGGTCCAACAGCTAGGAGATCTACACGGTCTGCTATATAATGCCTCAAAAGGAGTCATGTCAATGGTCGCCTGATAACTGCTGTTGTACGCGAACTTGGCCATGCGCAAGTGCTCATCCCAGCTACCTACGAAGTCAATCACACAGGATCTGAGCATATCCTCAAGGATCTGGTTGATCTTTCGGTCTGCCCATCTATTTGCAGATGATAAACGGTGCTAAGATGTAAAGTAGACCCCATTGCTTGCTGAAAGTTTCTCCAAAACTGAGACATAAATCTGGGGTCTCGGTCAAAGACGATCGAAATCGGAATGCCGTGCAGTTTCACTATCTCTACAATGAATATCTTTGCAAGTCGATCCAATGTCCAGGTCGCACGCATCAGAATAAAATGTGCTGACTTCGTCAGACGACAAGTGCTCCCACTTCCATAGTGGAACGCTCAACGGCTGCAAAGGACTAGGGGGTCTCTGGTGGTCAGCCTTGACATGCTGGTAAGTGTCTCACTCAGCCACAAAACTAGCAATCTGGCACTTCCTCCCCGACCAGAAATACTGTCTCCTCATATCTCTGTACATATTCGTGGAGCACGGGTGGATCGTAAGTCTCAATCAGTGTGCCTCGATGTTTTGAATGAGAAACAAATGCATTTGGCTTGGGATATCATCTTATTCAAACATAATAAAGAAAGAGCATTAAAGACAATCATCATATTTTATTAATACTGAGTTCGTTTGTATACTCGAACATCCCTTGATTCTAAGATAGATTATTTAGAATGTACAAATTGACCAAGTTCTAATATCCAAGTCAGATATCAAATCCGGCAGCATTTCGACTCTTGATTTGATCATCTCTTTAAGATGAAAATGACTTCAATATCTTTTCTGCTAGTCTCTTTTCTTGAAGCTTGAACATGAAATGGCCAAGCTATATGTCCTAGAGGGGGGGTGAATAGGACAACACCAAATTTAAAATAATTACAGCGGAACTTAATAAAGAGATAGCCAAATAAAGTAAATTAATTCACAATGCTGAAATGAAAAGCAACCTCAATAAACCAGTATTGAGAGGTTGATACAAAAGTTGTTCTAAGTACAACCTTACACCAAAAACCAAAGTTTATGGTAGGACAACCTTATTTCTAGAAAGGTCTTTGTATTAAGAACTCAAACCGAAGAGGAATAAACAAATTCAAACTATACTGAGGAATCAAATGCAATCTCAAATATTGATTGTTCTAAGGACAACCATGCACCATAAAAATGGCAGGGCAACCTTACTAGAACAAATAGAGAAACTGAAGCACAAACTAATAATAGCAAGAGATAAATTGTGGAAATATAAATTTAAACTATTACAACATTCCCTACTGAGCTTGAAACAAAATGATTACACCATTCACATCCACATACATCCCACAAATGAATAATCAAATATAAGAAAATGAAGCACACATCCACACAACACAAAAAGTAATAGTGGTTCGCCTGTGTGTACACCAACTGTTCAACAACAGCCACACAGAATGCTACTCCACTCCTAAAATCCTCACACAAGGGATATTAGCATTCACTATCAAATAGGTTTTCCCAGGTTCACCCAAAACCTTACAATTGTGTCTTTTTCAAAGGGCTTACACAATTCAAAAACCCTCACTTCTGAGTTTTCTGGCTCTCCTCAGATAACCAACAACTTTGAGATTTTTCTGGCTTAACCTCAAATAAAACCAATTTCAGTAAATTACACAAAATGTAAAATACCTGTTTTTCTTCTTTGTTGTAGCAACCCAGAAGAACCAAGTCGGAGTAGACATTTGAATGTCAAAGTTCAATGTCCAATACTCACAATATAATGGTTCTAAGTTCAAATATATTTTAACTTAAAAGAAATGGGTTAGTTTTAATTGATTTTGATTCCAGAAAAAGGAAAATAAAACTTCCTCTTTTCAGATTAGATTGGAATGCAAAAAACAAAATCAATTAATAAACCTAAAGAAAGAGAATATTAAATATGCACACTTAGCTTGAATGGAGCACAGACTTATCTCTCATAAGGCCGAATTAAATTAACTTGAATTGCTTGAGTGGTGTCATTTATTTTGAGATTCATGCTCTATTTATAGGTGAGAAAAACACGTCTTTGACTGGTTTAAAGACCTCTACGACTGGTCGTAGATCCAACAGAAATTTGAAATTTTGGGTGCGATAAGATAAGGCAATTTCACGACTGGTCGTAAGTCTCCTTCGACTGGTCGAAGCTAGCCGAATTCCAACGTTGTAGTTTAAGTCATAGGTCTACGACTGGTCAAAGAAGCAGTCGACACTGTTCATACGACTAGTCGAACAGTCCCTAGGACTAGTCGAAGCTTAATAAAAAATTTCTGAATTTTGCAACAAACTTATGACTGATCCAGGAAATTTTTAAACAGGTCGAAGCAGTACTAGGACTAGTCGAACAAAATCTAGGACTAGTCTTAGAATAGACCAAACTCACTTATATAAAACATATGGATTATGTATCCAAGATGGCCTACTCTAAAGGTCAACCTAAGGTCAGTCATACCTCAATAGTGAAGTAAGGACATTGAAACTTAAAGATGAGTGACCTTTGTAAGCAATGAAGCTTGAAGTCTTGATGTAGCTCAATCTTGAAAGCTTCTTGAGATCTTGAGGTTGAACTTGAAAGCTTCTTGAGATCTTGAGTTATCCTTGTCTTAAATTAAGTCAAACAAACTCACTTCCTCGAGTCTTGACTTGGCATATCACGTGTAGAGCTTTGTTCTTCAACTATGCAAGCTTCATAATAAGATACATACAGTGTCTTTAGCACCACAAATTTGACAATAAAAGGGCTATAACCTATAGCACTTACAATCTCCCCCTTTGTCAAATTAGTGACAAAACACACTTCCAAAATATATTTCATAAAACAGAATATCTGGTTAACGAATTATGCACCAGTTGTTATCAACTGACATACTAACATGAACCTGCAAATCAATATTCAACATATAGTCCACCTCGTACATACTCCCCCTGAGTAACATACACAATGCTACTCCCTCCTCATAATCATTAGACACATCGATATGCATATACATATCCATTCTCCCCCTTTTTGTCACAATAGGACAAAGGAAGCACAGAACAGATGTCTGAGGAAAAATAAGTAAAGAGAAATATGAGAGGTAACAAGACAAGGTACAAGAAATTCACATAATTCATAAGTTGTGCCAAGTCAAAGATAGCTACAATCTCAAAACCAGTTAAGCTAATGCAAGAGAAATAAAGTTAATACAGACTAGTAATCATAAAAGAATTAATCTAAACCAGAAGAAGGTGCAGGGATGGAAGGATCAAGTTGATGCATGCCTTTGTTCAAGCGCCTAAGATATTTGCGCATATACTTGAATTGTAAATCATGAGCAACAGACATGTTTTCCATCTTAACATTTATATTCTCAACTTTATCCTCCAATGCACGCAGACGTGCATCAAACTCAGAAGGTTCATAATCTGGATCATTTGTAGAATCAGATTCAAGTTCTTCAAAAATGCCATCCATGTTAATATCATCAAGAGGAAGATCACCAGCTTCTTCCTCATGTTCAGCTTCAACATTTCCAACACCGTCACCTTGGCCGGGAAGGAATTCCAGCTTCATCTTATTGATATTGGAATTGTTAAAAATCAGATGATGGATAGGGGCCTCTTTAACAAGCATGTCGACTAACATATGTTTAGCCAATATAGTCATCAAATAAGCAAAAGGGATGTCACTATGACCTGGATGAGGTCGAAATTGTATAATGTGGTGACAAATCAAGGATGGTAAACAAATATGAGCACCTCTGTCAACAACATGAAGAACACGAACCATGAAGGACGTCAATTCGGATTTATTACCAGATCTAGGATACAAGTTAGACACAAAAATCTTGTGTAGAATTCTGTATTTGGGTAACAAAAACTTTGAAGGGAGTGCATTCCCTTTATGTGTCCATTGAACATCCAAATTACATAAATCTCTAGTAAGCATGCATTTTTCAGTGACTGGGGGTTTATCAGATAAATTATGAATAGGAATGCCCTCATCATTCACAGAATTTCCATAATTGCTGAAATCAAATGACGATTAACGTCAAATAGTCCTTCTCTTGTGGCTATCGTAAAAGTTAAATTATCCAATGAAAAAGTATTTATGCATGCGAACATGGACTGGGCAATGGACTAGTATGCTGGCCCACCCCAATGCAATAAGTTATCCCAACCTATAGTCTGAAGAATAGGAAGGATATCAAATGGAGCAACATGATTAACATCAACAGGAAGTTCAACAATAACATTATGCAATCTGATGTCCCGAACATAAGACGGATCATCATCGGAGGCCCGAAGATGACGCTTCGTACGAGGAATAGATCTGGATGAAGATGGACCATGGGATGTTGTCTTTTTACCTCTAAATGCCATTTGCAATAAAGATTTCAAGAAAACAAAGAGTTGTAAAGGATTGAGAAGTGGGTTTTCTCAAATCAGATTTTGAGAGTGGAAAAACCCCAAATCTCAACAAAACTAGAAATAAACAACTTCAAGAAAGAAATAGAAGCAAACTTGACACAAATTCACAAGAAATAAGCAAATGGAACACTAACCTCGAAGGATTTGGAAGGTGGGTTTGACTGGTCGGGCGTCGGCTAGTCAGAGAGGAAAGTTGAAATAAGGAAGAAAAGAAATTTTCCAATATAAGTCAATCACCGCGATCTACGACTAGTCGTGAGTTGGCTTCGACCGGTCGTGCCACAACAGGTCAAGGAAATCCTCGACTGGTTGAACATCACCAAAAATCTGATTTCATGTATATCTCACAAAAATTGAAATTTAACCTAGCAAATATATACAATATGATACAAATAGGCATAAATAATCATTTTAGAATGCACATGCCAAGATCAAATTTCATTTTGTTAAACCTGCTTTTATCGAGCGGTTTAGTGAAAATGTCAGCACGTTGATCCTCGGTAGAGATATATTCCAAAGATATAACTTTTTCTTCTACTAATTCACGAATATAATGAAATCTAATGTCAATGTGCTTAGTCTGAGAATGCTGAATAGGATTTTTCAAAATATTTATGGCACTGGTATTATCACAATATAAAAGCATAGAATCCTGTTTAATTCCATAATCATTTAGCATATGATTCATCCAAACAAGCTGTGTGCACGCATTACTAGCTGCGATATATTCAGCTTTAGCAGTTGAAAGTGATATAGAACTTTGTTTCTTACTAAGCCAAGAAACTAAACAGTTTCCAATATAAAGCAACCACAAATGGTAGATTTTCTATCATCAAGATTACCAGCCCAGTCAGCATCCGAGTACCCAGCTAATTAAACACGAGTGTCATTAGGATACCAGAGACCGAGATTAACTGTACTTGCGACATATCGCATAATTCGTTTAACAACAATTAAATGAGACTCCTTAGGATCAGACTGATATCTAGCACAAATATCAACACTTAAAGCAATATCAGGTCTACTAGCAGTTAAGCACAGTAAACTACCAATCAACTCCGATATAATTTCGGATCCACATTTTTTCCTGCAGAATATATTGAGAGCTTCAAGGTTGTACTCATAGGAGTATCAAAATTCTTACCATTCTCAAATCTAAATCTCTTAATCAAATTCATAGCATATTTAATTGAGAGATGAACATTCCATCAGGTCATTGTTTTACTTGTAACCCAAGGAAATAATTCAATTCCCCAACCATGCTCATTTCAAACTGAGATTTCATCAATTCTGCAAACTCAATAGTCATGTTAGTACAGGTAGATCCATAAATAATATCATCAACATAGATTTGAACCATTAAGATATCTTCGTTATGTTTCTTAACAAACAATGTTTTATCAACACTTCCCATTTGAAAGTTATGACTGAGTAAAAACTTAGTCAATTTCTCATACCATGCTCTAGGAGCTTGTTTTAGACCATATAGAGCTTTTTAAGACGGTATACATGATCAGTAAACTTAGGATCTTCAAACCCTATAGGTTGTTCAACATATACTTCTTCATGTAGATCACCATTAAAAAAAAAGCACTCTTTACATCCATTTGATAAATTTTAAACTTTCTAAAGCATGCAATGGATATAAAAAGTCTGATTGATTCAAGGCGAGCAACTGGAGCAAAGGTTTCATCATAATCGATATCTTCAATTTGAGTGTACCCTTGTACAACTAGTCTTGCCTTATTTCGAATTATATTTCCAAGCTCGTCAGACTTATTTTTAAAAATCCACTTTGTTCCGATAATGTATTTATCTTTAGGTCTAGGAACAAGATACCAGATATCATTTCGAACGAATTGATTAAGTTCTTCTTGCATTGCAACTATCCAGTTTTCATCAACAAGAGCTTCTTTTACGTTAGATGGTTCTATCTGGGACGTAAAACATACATAATTTCATATATCATCAAGTTGTTTACGGGTACGAACACTAGTGAGAGGGTTTCCAAGAATCCGTGTGGTTGGATGATCTTTAACAGTCCTCAATTCAAAATTAGCCTGATTAGATGAAGTATCAGGTTTATCAATTACAAGAACATCATTATCTGGACTTGAGACTGATGTGTTTAAGCGATCATCAATGACCACATTAATGGACTCTTGAATCACACCGGTCCTTTTGTTCAGAACCCTATAAGCTCGACTATTTAAAGAATATCTTAAAAAGATCCCTTCATCACTCTTCGTATCAAACTTCTCCAGATTTTCACGATCTCGTAAAATATAGCACTTGCTGCTAAAAACTCAAAAGTATTTGACAATAGGCTTTTTATCGAACCACATTTCGTAAGCCGATTTATTATTACCTTTATACTGTAAACCCGGTTAATGATATAACAAGCTGTATTGACAGCTTCAGCCCAAAGATTCTTAGAGAGCTTCATGCTATTCAACATGACATTAGCCATTTCTTGAAGCACTCTATTTTTCCTTTCAACTATACCATTTTGTTGTGGACTTTCAGGTGCTGAGAATTCATGTAATATTCCCCGGTCACTACAGAACTTCTCAAAATCGCTATTCTCAAATTCAGATCCATGATCACTACGAATCTTACTGACTTGAGAACTCTTTTCTGTTTGAATCCTTTTGAGAACCTTTTTCACTTCTTCAAGGGTTTCTGATTTGTCCCTTAAGAAAACAACCCATGTATATCTGGTAAAATCATCTACTATTACCAAGATATACCTTTTGCCATATCGACTTTCTGTCCTTGTAGGTCCTACAAGATCCATATGGAGAAGCTCGAGTGGTCTTGATGTGGTATTGGAATTCACCTTTTTGTGTGAGTTCCTTGTTTATTTGCCAATCTGGCATTCACCACATATTTTATCAAATTTTTGTAGTTTGGGTAGACCTCTTATAAGTTCTTGTTTGCTCAATCTATAAATATTTCGGTAGTGTACATGTCCAAGATGTTTATGTCATAAATCAGTTTCGTCTGTATGGACCATGTAACAAGATTGACTAGTTGAGCTGGATTCACTTATAATATAGCAATTTTCAGACGTTCTACGTCCACTTAAAATTACCGAACCCTTGTTATTTAGAATCTCACAATTTTGATTAGAAAATTTTACACTATGGTCATTATCGCATATTAGAGATATGCTAAGCAAGTTATGTTTTAGGCCTTCAACATATAAAACATTTTTGAACAAAGGGAGGCTATGAAGTTGAATCGTACCTTGGCCCATAATCTTGCAGTTGCTGCCATCACCAAATGTGACTGAACCATCAGTCATGTCTTTAAGATCGGTGACTAAAGCCTTATCGCCTGTCATATGCCTTGAGCATCCACTGTCTAAGTACCACTTCGAATGGCTTCTAGCTTTGAAAGTAGTGTGGGCGACCAAGCAAGTAACTTTAGGAACCCATCTCATTACTGTTTTGGGTTTAGGAGTATAGTTGGTCTTCTTGTATTTGTGATTTTTGTACGAGTGACCCATTGAGTTAGATTTTAAGAGCTCCTTAAGCAAATCAACTATTTTTTCAGCTAAAGGGTTTTGGTTTTGATTTTTGTAATTGAAATAGTTACCTCTGATTTTGAAAGATTGAAAAGATTTAACATTATTATAAAACTTTTAACTTGAACTTTTCTCTTTTAAGTTAGAGGATTCTCCTTTTACAAACTTGGGAGGAGTATTCTTCTGTTTAGGAGGAATATTTTTGTCGTAACCCAAACCGGATCGGTCACCACATTTTCCTGATCCAGTTAAAAGTTTTTCTAATTTTGGATCACCTTGGGCATACCTCCATGTATCCTTTAAACTCAAAAGGGAAGAGACTTCAAGTTTAAGTTTATCATTTTCAGATTTCAGATTTTCAATAAAGGTGGTTTTGAAATCTAGATCACATTTGCATTTTTCAAAACAATCTGAAAGATGAGATTTTTCTAGAACAAGAGACTCAAATCTTTCTCTAAGTCCTGAAAATCTTTCTTTTTGAAGTTTTCGTTTTACAGCAATTTTACAACTTTCTTTGTATAGGGCATTATAAGCATCTTGAAGATCTTCTTCATTATCATGATCACTATTCAGATTTTCTTCACTGGTTGAATCATCATGATCTAACAAAGTGAACTTGGCTAGAGTCATAAGGGCCTTAACTTCTGCCCGACTCGTTTTCAGAATCTTCTGATTCAGAATAGGCTTCAGTGCCAGAAGATTCATCCCAAGTAGCCAACATTCCTTTCTTTTTAGGTTTGTCCTTTTTAGGACACTTATTTGCTAATGCCCATATTCTTGCCAGTTGTAACATTGACTATCTTTCAAAGATTTTCGAGATTTAGATCTAGATTTAGATCTTTTCTTATCATTCGATTTTTGAAAATCGACCCTCTTTTTACTTTTGAAAATCTTGTAAAAAAATTTCGTAAAAGAGCCATATCATCTTCAGAATTTTCTAAATCAGAATTTTCTTGAGAAATACTTTTGGAAGACTTAAGGGCTATTGACTTACCTTTAGGAGTTTTAAAAGTTAACTCGTAGGTTTGTAAAGACCCAACCAAATCTTCTACCCTCATGTTGTCCGTTTCACGAAGTTCCTGGATCGCAGTTACCTTAGAATCGAACCGTTCAGGTAGTGAGCGTAGTATCTTTGCACACACTTTACTTTCTGAGATTTTATCGCCAAGACCCCACATAGAGTTTACAATGTCGTTTAATCTAATGTAGAAGTCCATAAACATTTCATTTTCCTCCATATGAATTTCTTCAAATTTGGTTGTGAGGAGTTGGACTTTAGATTTTTTGACAATTGAAGTACCCTCATGTGTCATTTCTAATATATCCCAAGCTTGTTTTGCAGTATCACAGGATATGATTCTTTTGAACTCATCCGGTGATATTGCGCAAGTGATTGCATTTAGTGCTTTTGCATTTGCACTACTCTCACTCTTCTGAAGTGTGGACCAAGAACTATAAGGTGTTATTCACATTGATTTTGATCCATTGATACCAGTTACTTCAATGGTAGGAGGGTTCCATTCAGTCATTATGGCAAGCCACACACTTTCATCCATGGATTTAAGGAAAATCCTCATCCTGGCTTTCTAATAGGCATAGTTGGAGCCATCAAAGGGTGGAGGCCTAGTGACTGAAAGGCTATCAAAATTTGACATCTTAAATATAGCTTAGATCGTTAGCTTAGGAAATGAATCCAAAAATAAAGCAATTAAAACAAGCTATTAGGCTTTGATACCACTTGAAATGGCCAAGCTATATGTCCTAGAGGGGGGGGTGAATAGGACAACGCCAAATTTAAAATAATTACAATGGAACTTAATAAAGAGATAGCCAAATAAAGTAAATTAATTCACAATGTTGAAATGAAAAGCAACCTCAATAAACCAGTATTGAGAGGTTGATACAAAAGTTGTTCTAAGTACAATCTTACACCAAAAACCAAAGTTTATGGTAGGACAACCTTATTTCTAGAAAGGTCTTTGTATCAAGAACTCAAACCGAAGAGGAATAAACAAATTCAAACTATACTGAGGAATCAAATGCAATCTCAAATATTGATTGTTCTAAGGACAACCATGCACTATAAAAATGGTAGGGCAACCTTACTAGAACAAATAGAGAAACTGAAGCACAAACTAATAATAGCAAGAGATAAATTGTGGAAATATAAATTTAAACTATTACAACATTCCTCACTGAGCTTGAAACAAAATGATTACACCATTCACATCCACATACATCCCACAAATGAATAATCAAATATAGGAAAATGAAGCACACATCCACACAACACAAAGAGTTATAGTGGTTCGCCTGTGTGTACACCAACTATTCAACAATAGCCACACAGAATGCTACTCCACTCCTAATATCCTCACACTGGGGATATTAGCGTTCACTATCAAATAGGTTTTCACAGGTTCACCCAAAACCTTTACAATTGTGCCTTTTTCAAAGGGCTTACACAATTCAAAAACCCTCACTTCTGAGTTTTCTGGCTCTCCTCAGATAACCAACAACTTTGAGATTTTTCTGGCTTCACCTCAAATAAAACCAATTTCAATAAATTACACAAAATGTAAAATACCTATTTTTCTTCTTTGTTGTAGCAGTCCAGAAGAACCAAGTCGGAGTAGATATTTGAATGTTAAAGTTCAATGTCCAATACTCACAATATAATGGTTCTAAGTTCTAATATATTTTAACTTAAAAGAAATGGGTTAGCTTTAATTGATTTTGATTCTAGAAAAAGGAAAATAAAACTTCCTCTTTTCAGATTAAATTGGAATGCAAAAAACAAAATCAATTAATAAACCTAAAGAAAGAGAATATTAAATATGCACACTTAGCTTGAATGGAGCACAGACTTATCTCTTAGAAGGCCGAATTAAATTAACTTGAATTGCTTGAGTGGTGTCATTTATTTTGAGATTCGTGCTCTATTTATAGGTGAGCAAAACACGTCTTCGACTGGTCTAAAGACCTCTATGACTGGTCGTAGATCTAACAGAAATTTGAAAATTCAGGCGCGATAAGATAAGGCAGTTTCACGACTGGTCATAGGTTTCCTTCGACTGGTCGTACGTCTCCTTCGACTGGTCGAAACTAGCCGAATTTCAACGTTGTAGTTTGAGTCGTAGGTCTACGACTGGTCGAAGAAGCAGTCGACACTGTTCATACGACTAGTCGAACATTCCCTAGGACTAGTCGAAGCTTAACAAAAAAAATTTGAATTTTACAACAAACTTACGACTGATCCATAAAATTTTCAAACAGGTCGAAGCAGTGCTAGGACTAGTCGAACAAAGTCTAGGACTAGTCTTAGAATAGTCCAAACTCACTTATGTAAAACATATGGATTATGTATCCAAGATGGCCTACTTTAAAGGTCAACCTAAGGTCAGTCATACCTCAATTGTGAAGTAAGGACATTGAAACTTAAAGATGAGTGACCTTTGAAAGCAATGAAGCTTGAAGTCTTGATGTAGCTCAATCTTGAAAGCTTCTTGAGATCTTAATTTCATGTATCTATGCTGAAGAAGTACGTTCCTGATCCTTCACATATCATCAGATGGGAGCAGGTACAGCTGAGCAAGGATGCTACGTATGAGTTGCGTCCGACGCGTATCCTTGACAGGAAGGAGCAGGTACTGTGAAGCAAGGTCATTCCACTTGTAAAGGTACTATGGACGCATCATTTAGAGGAGGAAGCTACTTGGGAGACTGAGGCCGAGGTCAAGAAGAACTACCCTCAGATTCTCGAGGAATACGAAAAGGTACAAATTTCGAGGACAAAATTTTTGTTTAAGGGGGGTAGATTGTAACAACCTGGAAATTTCCATACAATGGCTCGAGTACCACCTCGACCAGAAATCACTTAAGATTAAATCCTTTAGAAATTTAACAAAGTTAACTAAGTGCGAAACTAAATTAGCCATGAAATCCGTTGGAATCACTTTAAATACGATCTGCAAGACCCAAAACTTGTAGAATCATTGACGCTAAGTTACCCTAAAGTCTAGGATCAAACTCATTACTCGACTGCTCTCGGGAATGAATTGAAACTCCGTATCAGGTCTAGACCGCACATCGGGAGTCCGAATAATACGAAGTTGAGGAATCAGGACCGCCTCGCTGGGCTTGACAATCATCTCGGAAATCAAGTCCAGACGGTGTCCCACGGCCGTTCGCTCGAGTCCGGAGCGAAGGAGTGTGAAAACTCCTGTTTTCTTTACAAAATAAATATCTTGAATAGTGATCTAGTACGTATCGCTTGCGTACATTTGATAAGCAACCAGGCCATCAGAATCTGACCCAAATACACCCTCGGATCAGGAAAAATTTCAGAAACATTTACGTGTACTTGGAATTTCGGATCGAGCCCACTGACCGTTGAACTGAAAATGGTCCGTTACGCGTGATCTAGGAATCCGACCGAGATGAAACCATAACTCCACATAGATCCAAGGTTAGTGAGCTTAAGTCCGACGTTTGGCTCAAGGAGGGCCGCCAGAAATCCTCTTTTGAGCTGAATTAACGCCGATCTACTTATAATATAAGTATACCTTGAACATAAGTCTATTCCAGAGAGTTTATAGGCTATATAAGGACCTTAGGGCAGCCTCTCTCACAGCCATACGAATTTGGGATAAACCCTAAGAAGAAGAGAGAAAGTGAGAGAAAGCTTGAGAGTTGTGGGAGAAACTCCCTCCTACTGTTTCCAATCACCACACGGGCTACACCACCCCTTCCTTTCCGCTTTCCCGGCGATACCGACTCCATTTTAAGGTAAGAAATCCTAACCCTAGATCTGTTTAAGAGTGTGAAGGTTATAGGTTATGAAATAGCTAATCGGTTTCGCTCTTTAGGCTACAAAATCGCCGGATACGGAAGCCTAACGAACCTAGCTGATTCGTGCAATCATAAGGTGTAAGGTGAGGACTTTAGGTATATAGGTTACGGTTTTCAACGCTTTCAATGTCAGATAACGATAGATTCATGATCTGCATGTAATTGCACATGTACAAAGTGCTTTCTGTTTCCTATTTCGATTAAAGATGCAGAATATGGAATTTTACATACTCTAGGTATACGTAGAAATACCGTATACGTACAAATTTTGGAAATGTATTTGCCATGATTAATTGTTGTATGATTATATAGTTTATGGATAAAATACTGATTTGGCGAAAGGAATCGCCGTAATACATGTTTGCTTATACACACTATGTATGTTGAAATTGTGTATTCTAGAAAATACCGTATATGTATAGATTTTGGAGATGTAATTGTCATGACTATTTGCTGTATGAATATGATATACACGGATAAAATACTCGCTTGGTGGAAGGATAGCCCTAATACATATTTTACTAACATACGTCATGTATGTTGAAATAGTGTACTCTAAGTGTTTGTGTAAATGCTTGTGAGAGTAAATGCTTAGATGTTAGTGCCTTAGGTAGGTGCTGAGATGAAATTCTCAACTACCTTAGAGACATGTATGATTCCTTCCATGTGGTTGTTTACTCTAACTACTCACTTATGAAGTGTATGTGTTTGTATCCTTATTTGTATAGTGCTCTATAACATGCTTTACAACATGCTTTATATCATGCTTTATAACATGCCTTATGACATGCTTACTAGCATGCTTGTATTACTTTGTTTATCATGCTTTACTCCACATGCTATGGATGAGAATTGATTGAGTTTGGGACTATGTCCATAGTCCAGACATTCGGTACCAGACTTGAGATTGTGGCTGAGATTTATGTCGCCACGAGGGATGTGTTTGACGAACCCGAGTCGTACTTCGGTTGGCGATAGTGGTTGGCCACACGGAGTGCTTCTGCGCTTCATATCGCTCAACTTGTTGTGCGCTCGAGCTTGTCAGGCTCGTCAAGTAACCCGATATGTCAAATGTGTGTTCACCATGTTTGGTCGCTACTGCTTGAACCTAGGGTACCAAACTTACCAGTGGAAATCCCGTTAACCATGGTACCTCGATCCGCTAAGACTCATGAGCCGGACATGGTGGTATGGGACACCGTGGCTGATCTGTCGGCCTATACTGGGGCCACGTGCCTCCCGTAGTGACTATTGAGCAACCAAACTCGTGAGTCAAATACAGTGGTATGGGACACTGTATTCGAGCTGTCGACACTTACGGCGAGAGCTGAGTACGGTGAAACCTGTATTCATGCTGACGGGCGACGAGTCCTCTGTAGTGTCTTCGAGTATACTCCAAGGTCTGTGATTGGCGACGAGCCCTTCACAGCAACTAAAGTATGAGTTGAGCCGAGTACGGTGAGACCTGCATTCGAGCTGACGGCCAGCATTGAGCCGAGTACGGTGAGACCTTTACTCGAGCTGACGGTCAGCAATTGAACCGCATACGGTGAGATTTGTATCCGTGCTGACGGGTGACGAGCCCTTTGCGATGCCTTCGCGATGCCTCTCGAACCATAATACCGTATGAGATTAACTAGGATTGACGACCCTAGAATGGATCATGTTTAGGAATGATACAAGGGAGGTACCTTAGTTTCCTAATACTGCTGTTTGAAATGGACTAATAATAACTCGGTAATCATGCTCATCATCGCACCGCATGTGCCTAGTAGATGTGGAACACTGAGGGAGGTATTCATCCGCGAACGTAAGATGATGTCGCATTAGGGTGGTTTGGCAAGGGCATTCATCATGCCATTTCATACTTGCATTTAATAAGAGTAGTTAGAATGGTTTGATTGTACTACTTTATCATTACTGCTTGATTGAATTGATAACATGTTAACTTATGCTTTATTGTCCCACTGAGTTAGCTACTCACTCCCACGTTACGGGACGGTGTTTTACACACCAACCAGACTCTGTCGCAGGTATAGAGGATGCATCGATTCAGGAGGCAGAGCCGGAATACGATGAGGACCAGGATGAGTTCTCATATATGCAGTACTCTGACGGCTACGCTTAGGCCGACTGGATCGCGGGGGTTTCAGGATCTAACTTTAGTTGTATTTTGACTCTTTTTATTCAGAAACAATACATGTATATGGATACTCAGTTAGTGTTCATACTATGGAGATCGAGATGGTTTTTGTTCCTTTACATACTTTATATATACAGTTTCAGTCTTCCGCTTGCCTTTATATAATTGATCTGGAGTATGAATTACTGTTTGGTATAATCTCACTCATGTTTATTACTCTAACACAGACAACATTTAATCATCATTATTTATGTTGCATAAGTGATGCGTTGGAACTCGGGAGTTGAGTTATACTCGACCCCCGATTTTCAGGGCGTTACACAAATCCCAGTGACCCGCGACCTGTGGATTTCGTTTGCGGTCATCCTTAAGTCCCATCATGTACACCCGACCCGGATCGACTCGAAACCTATGTCATTGCGACCGCATCGACACCGCGTCTCATGCATAATTCCGATATGTACATTTTGAGTTATCAACCGAGCAATTATTGGCCGTACATCATGCATGCGGGACCCACTTAGAACCCTTGCATGTTTTCCAAGAGTGGGCCCCACCTAGCTCCCTTATCTAGACAACCTACCTACCCTACCCTAACACCTATCATACCTACCCCTAGCCTAGGTAGTAGGCTACCTTCTCTAGAAACTCATCATTAGCCTTGGGTTCTTCCCCCCATGTGCTATGATTACAACCCTCTTCCTTAGCCAAGAAAACAAATGATTGCTTTACTATATGTAACGCCCTGAAAATCGGTGGTCGAGCATAAACTCAACTCCCGAGTTCCAACGCATCACTTATGCAACAAAATGAATGATGATTGAATGTTGTCTGTATTAGTGCATTGAACATGAGTGAGATTAAGTCAAAACAACATATCATACTCCAGAGACAAGTGAGATTGCAAGCGGAAGACTGTGATAGATAAATAAAATATATAAACTGTGGTGAGTCTCCAGAGTGTGATAATGTTACCAGGTTAATTTATTACAAGTACAATTTCAAATTATACCAAATTAAGGAAGTGTAATGTCTTCTATCCCAAGTACCATAGCCCCGTCACTATAATACCAGGTCTTCATAGACCTGTCAAAGAGTTACATGTAGGAGAACTCCTCCTCAACATCATAGTAGTCCGGCTCTGCTTCATAAGCATTGCCATCACCTGAAACTCAACAAATCTGGTTGGTGTGTACAACATCGTCCCGTAACGTGGGAGTGAGTGATCAACTCAGTGGAACAGTAAAGCATAGGTTAACATGTTATCAATTCAGTCAAGCAGTAATGATAAAGCAGTACGATCAAACACACCTAAATACTCTTATTAATGCAAGTATGAATGCAGTCATGATGTATGCCCTCACCACACACACCCTCGTGCGACACCATCTTACGTTCGCGGCATGCTTTCATCCCTCAATGCTCCACATCTTCCAGGCACATGCAATGCGATGATGAGTATGATTACCGAGTTGTTATTAGTCCATTTTAAACAGCAGTATTGGGAAACTAAGGTACCTCCCTCGTATCATTCCCAAACATGATCCATTCTAGGGTCGTCAGTCCTAGTTAATCTCATACGATGGTGTATTTCTAGGTCGCTGCAAAGGCTGCCAGGGCTGTTACACACAATGGTTACACCACTCCCCCATCACCTCTTTAACGGTTCATAACTAAGCTGATACAAGCCTAGTTCATACTCTATACACTGCGGCAAAACTCGTCACCTCACCGTAAATTCAGAGTATGCTCGAGGTCACTACAAAGGGTTGTCAGGGCTGTTGCTCGCAATCGTTGCACCACTCCCACATCACCTTATCAATGTAGGCCGACAGCACGAATATAGTGTCCCATACCACCATAATCGGCTCACGAGTCTGGTTGCTCACTGGTCACTACGGGGAGGCACGTGGCCCCAGCGTAGGCGGACAGCTCGACCACGGTGTCCCATACCACCATGCCCGGCTCATGAGTCTTAGCGGATCGAGGTACCATGGTTAAAAGGGATTTCACTGGTAAGTTTGGTACCCTAGGTTCAAGCAGTAGCGTCCAAACATGGTGAACATACATAAGACAGATCGGGTTGCTTGATGAGCTCGGCTAGCTCGAGCGCACGACAAGTTGGACGACATGAAGTGCATAAGCACTTCGTGTGGCCAACCACTATCGCCAACCGAAGTATGACTCAGGTTCGTCGAACACATCTCATGTGGCGAATGAATCTCAGCCATGAATTCAATCCCATTACCGATTGCCTGGACTATAATCATAGCCCCAAACACAATCAATCCTTATTCTGAAACATATAGAGTAAAGCAAAATATACAAAGTAATTCAAGCATGTTATAAAGCATGTTATAAACCATGATATAAATAGGAAATACAAACATATATATTTCATAAGTAAGTGGTTAAACTAAACAAACAACATGGAGGAAATCATATACATCTCTAAGGTAGTTGAGAATCCTATCTCGACATCCTATTAAACTTAGTTCATCACACAATTTGCATTTTAGCAAACACTTAAACTACACCACACCAACATACATGACATATGTTGATTTCAACATAGAATAGGACAAATCCTTATAGCAAGGAGTTATTGCATACACATCAATCATGTTCTTACATTAATACATTTAGCAGGCATAAATCATAAATCCATATTTATTTAGTCATTTCAACAATCACTTTAAACTACATAACATACATGACATATGTTGATCACATAGGTATAAGGCCAAATCTTTTCACTAGGGAGTTGCCCCAATTATAACACGCGTACACCCACGACGGATAGTCATGGCAAGCAGGAAATCCAAGTTTCATGTTCATTCAGTCATTTCACAAACACTTGGGCTACACGTTGTAACATATATAGTGTATATTGGCCGTGGCGTGATTTAGGGCAAATCCTTTCGCCAAAGGGGTATCGCCAATACAATAATCATATATCCATGACAATTAGTCATGGCGAGCACAAATGAGGATTCTATACTCATTCAGTCATTTTCACAAATACTTGGAATACACTATTTTAACATACATAGTGTATATTAGCAAAAACATGTATTAGGGCGAACCCTTTCGCCAAATAAGTATTTTATCCATATATAATATATTCATACAGCAAATAATCATGACAAATATATTTCCAAAATTTATACGTATACGGTACTTTCTACAAATACCTAGAAGATGTAAAATTTCATATTCTTCATGTTTAATCGAAACGGAAAACAGACAGCACTTTGTACATGTGCAATTGCATGCAGATCATGAATCTATCATTATTTGACATTGAAAGCGTTGAAAACCATAACCTATACATCTAAAGTCCGCACCTTTTGTCGTAGAATCGTAACGGAGTCGATAGGTTTGCTAAGCTTTTGTATATGGCAGTTTGGTAGCCTATAGAATGAAATAGGTTAGCTATTTCATAACCTACAACTATCAAAACCTGAAAAGGCCAAGCTATATGTCCTAGAGGGGGGGTGAATAGGACTATACCAAATTTAAATTAAAATCAGCGAAAATAGAGTAAACCAATATCCTTACAATTATGAATCAATTCACAATGCTAAATTTAAATCACCTTGATAAATAAGTATTGAGAGATTGATACAAATTCAGTTCTAAGGACAACCTTACACCATAATAAACAAGGGCTTATGGTAGGACAACCTTATTTCTAGAACATCTTTTGGATCAAGGACTCAATTTTAATATAAATAAATGAATAGCAAGGAATTGAAATTAAATGCAGAAATATAGATCTAAATTATTACAACAATCCCCACACTTGCTTGAAATGTAAATAGTTACAACATTCACATCCACATGTACATTCCACACAATCGAATGATAAAAGATATGAAAATTAAGCAAGCATTCAATCCACAAGACAAAGAGTTATAGTGGTGCACCTGTGTGTACACCAACTGTTTTTCAACAGCCACACAGAAAGCTACTCCACTCCTAATATCCTCACACAGGGGATATTAGCGTTCACTATCAAATAGGTTTTCACAGGTTCACCAAAAACCTTTACAATTGTGTCTTTTTCACTTGGGCTTACACAATTCAAAAACCCCTCTTTTCTGAGTTTTCTGGTTCTCCTCAGATAACCAATACAATGAGATTTTTCTGGCTTAACCTCAAACAAAACCAAAAGTAAATAAATTTTACAGAATTGTAAAATACCATGATTTCTCCTTTTCGTAGCCGCCCGGTAGAACCAATCGGAGTAGATGATTGAATGTCAAAGTTCAATTTCCAATACTCACATTCATAAGGTTCTAAATTCTAATAGATTTTAGATTTAACTTGTTGGGCGTAGCTATATTTGATTTTGATTCCAAGAAGAAGGAATAAGATAATTCCTCTTTTCAAATAAGATTGGAATATAGAAACAAAATCAAATTAAATAAGCTAGCAAAAAGGAATATTAAATAAGCACAATGTAGCTTAAAATAAACACAGACTTATCTCAGAGTGATCACTTGAAAATTCTTGAATTGAATCAAGTTGAAGTATGAAAACTCTGAATTTCGTGTTCAATTTATAGAAGCAAAAATCGCTCCTACGACTGGTCTTAGAAACCTTCGACTGGTCGTAGCTCTAACAGATTTTTAAAATATTGAGCGCGATCTTTGAAAGTCATTCCATGACTGGTCGTGAGTAGCCTACGACTGGTCGTGGGTCACCTACGACTGGTCGTGGATCTCTACGACTGGTCGTAGGACCATAGATTACGTTGCTGGACTTTGAGTCGTAGCTCTACGACTGGTCGTGGACGAGTCGAAGCCACACCTACGACCGGTCGAAGGACCTCCAGGACTGGTCGTGGGCGTACCAAAAATTCTGAAAAATCTTCAACTACTTAGGACTGGTCGTGGAATTTCTTGGACTAGTCGAACCGATGCTAGGACTGGTCAAACAAGAGCTAGGATTGGTCGTAGAATAGACCAAACTTATGTAAAATAAACATTTGATTTATGTATCCAAAGTGACCTACTTAAAGGGTCAACCTAAGGTCATTCAAACCTGAACCATGTCGTATGGACATTGAACTTCAACCATTCAACGAATGTGGATTTATTTGAACCATATCAGGCTTGAGATCTTGAACTTCAACATTGTAGCTTTTTGAACTTCAATAATGTAGCTTCATGAGACTTCAACATTGTAACTTCTTGAAATGTAGCTTCTTGAGACTTCAACATTGTAACTTCTTGAACTGTAGCTTCTTGAGACTTCAACATTGTAACTTCTTGAACTTCAATAATGTAGCTTTCCAAGACTTCAACATTGTAGTGTTTATGCAGTGTCTTGAATACATATAAATCACCATACAAGCACATGACACAGATAGATGTTTTGACACATCAAAATTTGACAACCAAAGGAGCATGAGACCATAGCACTTACAAAACCCCAAATTAGTTTAAGGCTAGGGTTTCTTACATAGAAATGACGCCAGAATCGCCGGGAAAGCAATTACAATGGAGTGGTTCAGCATGGATAGCAGCAGGGAAGAGTGGCAGGAGATTCTCCCACTGCTCTCATACTTTCTCTCTCTTTTCTCTCTCTTTTCCTAGGGTTTTCTCAAAGTTGTATGGCTGAAATTAGATAGGGTTTAAGGTCCTTATATAGCCTAAAATCTCACCGAAATAGACTTCAGGCCAAGGTATACTTAGGTTATATCCAAAGTGGACCTGTTTCAGCTCAACGGAGGACTTCTAGCAGGCCTCCTTGAGCCAAAGGTCGGACTTAAGCTCATTAACACTGGATCTATGTTTAGTTAAGTTTTCATTTCAGTCGGAATTCCAGATCGCAAATGGCGAACTAGTTTCAGTTCAACGGTCAGCGGATCTCGATCGTAGATTCCGAGTACATAGATATGTTTGGGGAAATATCGCTGCTCCGAGGGTGTAATTTGACATGATTCTGACGGTCTGATTGCTTAAAACTGATCCGCAAGCGAGAAGTGACAGATTTCATAAATTTCTATTTTATTTTGAATTATTTTCGTGTTTCTCATACTCCCCGCTCCGAGCTCAAGCAAATAACACTGGGACACTATCTGGAGTTGATTTTCGAGATGGTTGTCAAGCCCAGTAAGGCGGTCCTTAACTTTGTGTTAATCGGACTTTCGACGTGCGGTCTAGATCTGATACGGAGTTTCGAGATGCTCTCGAGAGCAGCCTGGTAATGAGATTGATCCTAGATTTTAGGGTAACCTAGCGTCAATGATTCTACAAGTTTTGGGTCTTGCAGATCGTATTTAAAGTGATTGGTGATAATTTCACAGGTACTCTAGTTTAACACTGGCTAATTCTCGCCTAATTTCTAAAGGATTTAGTCCTGAGTAATTTCTGTCTGAAGTGATACCTGGGCCTTTGTAGTTTGTATATAGAGTGATCCAAGTTATACTACTTAGCTAGTTTAAGATAGCATCTAGGGTGAAAGTACTTAGAAAAATTGAAGAACAAGGTGGTGAAGGGTGGGATTTGTGAAGGAAAAGGGTTAACAAGCGATTTTAGACTATGGGATTGAGTTCTGACAAGTTAATAAGGTGTTAGGAGCGACCCATTGCCTAAGGACGTCTTATTCCAGGTTGGTAAAAATCCGGGATGTTACACTATACCCCTCTCTCTCCCTTCTCTCTCCTTCTCATTTTCTCATTTCTCTCCTTCCATGGTGGAGATGTCTCCACCTTCCCTCATTTCTCGATGACTCAAACTCAATGTCATACATTTTTGAAACCTTTTGCCAGATGGTCAATGAATCGAAACGATTGTCAATGTCATCGAATTTTGAACTCCGATTCCATCAATGAGAGATTCGATCCATCAACACTTGAAAAATGAGAGAGACTTGACTTGAAATTTTCATAAGTGGTCGAGGGACCTTCGAGATCATCGAAATTTGAATATCGATGATATCGATAGATGTGTCGATGCATCAATAAATCAATTAGATTTTTCATAAAGCTTGTTGAACAGTTTATGTCCATGTTCGATGCAATCGATACGTCATCGATATCATCGATATTTGAATATCGATTCTATCGAGGGACCCCCGATCATAGTTAAACCACCCTGAAATATATTGCTGAAGAACTTGGCGCCCAGGACTGATATCATCGAAGGCCTACCATATCATCAAGGTTTGAATTTTGATGGTATCGAGGAGGCTTCGCTATATCGATGCATATATGATATCTTTAAGAAAAAATGGGGGCGCTGGAATTCTGCCTGTTGATATATCGAGTCACTTCCGATAGACTCGAGATTTAAATATCGATGATATCGATAGGTGTATCGACACATTGATAATTCATCCAGATATGTTATGAGATTGTTGGGCATATTTGGTCCTCTTTTCGATGGTATCGATGAAGCATCGAGGACTCGACAGTGGAGGTCGATCATATCAAGATATGTATCGATAAAATTGACAGAGCAAGAAAACTTAGAGAATTTTTCTATTTTGAAAATGTTTTCTTACCCTAATAACCCTATGATATTCTAACATTTTAAAGGGTTTTAGTATACCTGGTTATTTGGGACAAGGGATGTGAGGCTCGAATTTACCTGTGGCGAGCTTGCACAGATTTGGTTGAGGCAGACGCTTGAAATGATCTTCCTATCAGGCTCTGTAGTCTAACTGACTCAACACTCATACTAATTGACAAACTAGGCACTTTCATGTGGTGGGACCCCTTATACGTGATGCTGGACCACCTGGACTTATGTCCCAATTAGAATTTATTTTTACTATACTCCAGTAGGCCCAAATAGATAATGGGCTAGAAATTTCAGCATGGTACATTATTTGTGGCTGGAGTTTAAGGGTGTGTGGCCCACCATATTGTGAGGAATTAATGGGGATATTTTCATGCTTTATTCCCCCAGCTCTTTGGCGAAATTAATGCATTTTTGAGGCCCACCATAGTTAGGTTATATGGGCATATATATAGCGAGATTTTTGGACTCCTTGTAGGTCCAAATAGGCTGGAACTTCCTAGATAGGCCCTTTAGATTCTTGGGCTGTATCCACCATGGTATTGTGTTGGGTTAGTGGGCTGGAATGTATAAGTGGTTGGGCCCTTGGTTGCCCATCAAATCAACTAGATCCTTGGGCTAAGGTTGTAAGGCCCAACTTGCTTAACTTGAATATGATTCTTGCCCATGGGTTTGGGATAATGGGCTACCCACTAGGCTCACCACAATGTATAGACTTGGTGACCTTATTCTCAGGCGATAACCTTCCTTTTTGGGCCCACGTTATTGTGTATGGATTTGGGCCATGTATTGCCCTTGGGACCCATGTGATGTATGTAGGCCTTGGACCATTTATTGAGACCCATCATGTGACCCATCATGTGATGAATGTGATATATATATATATATATATATATATATATATATATATATATATATATATATATATATATAGCTGCCCATTTTATATTTATGGTTGTACTCGGGCCACGGGCCTTGATTCTTGGTAGAATGTTATTGGTCTACCTTCTTGGGACAAATGATGGTTGAATGTCCACATTCGTGGCCCCATGGTAGGCCCACTTGTATCTATAGGTGGTTAAAGGTTCACCATAGACCCTTACTAGGCCCATTCTTATTATTTAGGCCCATGTCATTGTCTATCCTAGTCTTGTGGGCTACCCCAGGCTATTGGGCCCCCACTAGAGGTTGTATTCCTTTTGGGAAATTGTCTAAGTTCCTAGACCCTAATGGTTAGGAGGAGAGAACATCTTCACCGCATTGGCATCTTTGTTCATCTTCTTGACCCACTCCCATACGCATCATATGCATGCTTGGTTGAGATGTGATTGGTCATGGTTATGCCATTGGGCGGGATATTGTGAGGGATGGAATTTTTCCTCTTGAGCATGTTGGATGCTTGGGATTAATGCATGATTGTTTGTGTGATTCACGCATCTGACATTGTATAGTATGATTGACATTCGCCCTCGCTTCATCAGGGTCATAGCCTCCACAGGCATATCGTGGATGGCTGAATTTGGACACCGAAAATATTACTTGAGCAGTTATGACACTTAGGATGTCCTTGGGTGAAAGCCCCTAAACCTTCATGGTACTAGGAGATGCCTCAACGCCAAGACCGAGTGGAAAACATGAGCGCCCGAGTGCCTTATACCATTAGGCTATGACTCTCACTGTAGCTTGGTCGGTTGAGATGGGGTGTGGCCTTACCCGCCTGAGTGAGAGGGCAATAGTTAGGCTGAGTTTGACCAGCTAGTGAATGGGTCCGCTACAGTCGAGCCTTACTAGTGTTTGGCTATCCACGGGTGGGTAGTGAGGTTTCTTACACTCGTTAGACTGTGTAGCTAGGAGAGTGGCAGTCGGCTGGCAGTGTAGTTGACCCCGGTGTTTTCCCTAGAGTGAAATTGTATGGATATGTGGACTGGATATGAGGACTGGCATGATCACATTTGCACTTTGTATATGGCATTGGCTATGTAGGCCTCTTGTGCATCGCCATGGTATGGTGCCCAGTACTCATATGTTGCATTGCATAGCCTTGGTACGGCTTACTGCATTCATGCTTGGTGTAACATAGCCTTGGTATGGCTCTTGGCATTGATGGTATTCATGGTTCATGTCGCATTCCTCTGCGTATTCTAATATCGCATTCATAGCACCTGTCCTGCACACACTTACAGTACCCTCTAAGCTTTCTATAAGCTTATGTACTATTGACGCATGCAGGTGATTATAGGCCAGAGAGCGGAGTAGGAGCTGGAGCATGCCGCTGATCCTTTTGAAGTTTCCTTTATATAGACTTTATATTTCCCTTTGCGCCTTGTATCTTGTAAAAGTTCAAATTCTTAGTGGATTTTGTAATGCTATTCCTTAGTTATCATTTGTGGTTACTATGTTATGATCTTGGGTGTGCTCTTTATGGATCTAATTATATTATAGAAATCCTCCTTGTGGGATCCCAGGATCGGAACCTGGTGAATGGGTGCCATGAGCTGAGAATGGGGTATTACGGAGGCTGTCGGTGGCGGAATCGGCTATTGGGATTCTTGTGAGTTCTAGTCACCAAATCTGGGGTGTAACAGTTGTTGGTATCAGAGCATAACAAGTTACCTATGGAATAATTTAGGATGACATCACATATTTGCTGCGAGCTTAGGACAAGTCGTGTCCCGAGTGCGTTTCCCTTGTTTCCGTTTGAGCCTTTGAGGTTTGATCTCAATGCGTCCATCACCTTTGTTCTTATGTAGACGATGCTGCCTAAACGAGGCACCTGTGGTCGAGGCACGAGAGGTAGAGGCACCCTTGATACTCGAGCGACCCGATCGACCCGAGCACATCCTGCTCCACCTGTTGAGGACCCTGTTCCTGAGGTTGTGATTCCACCTCCTGTGGCACCTGTTCCCCCACCTGAGCCTGCTGTTCTTGTTCCCGAGGCTCCCGCTGCACCTGTGCCTTCGCCAGAGGCCAGTGCCGCCCCTGCTTATCCCATGGTTTCGGTTGGGGTTGAGCATTTCTACTAGATGATGTAGGCTATCACTGCTGCCCTTCAAACCCGTCATCCAGTTCCCGAGACCCCCGAGCAGTCCAAGCAGTTGCGAGTGAGCACACTACTTCGAGATTTAGGCATCAAGATCCCCCACGGTTCCTGGGTGAGGACCCGTCGCAGCAGAGTTATGGGGAGGTGGAGAAGATATTCAACACCATGCAGTGCACCAGTGAGCAGAGAGTTCCTTTGGCCATCTTCCTTCTTTAGGGCGAGGTGAGGCATTGGTGGTCGTTAGTTTCCCGGATGGTCAGGCCAGATTTTGTTTGGACGTGGGAGGAGTTCGTGGTCCGCTTTGATTAGAAGTTCTTCCCAGAGCATATCCGTGAGCAGAGGGCTCTTGAGTTCGAGACCCTGGTGCAGGGTGAGATGTCGGTGTCTTAGTATGAGGCCCATTTTATTGCGCTTTCCCGATTCGCTTCCTACCTCGTCGACGACGAGAAGCAGAAGGCTCGCCATTTTGTGAGCAGCTTGCGTCCCGCCCTTCGCAGTCGTGTCGTGGGACATCTGTTGATGACATTTGATGAGGTCGTGCATAGGGCCTTGGTTTACGAGGAGGATTAGGATATGATGTAGAGGTCCAGGGAGAAGAGTTCCAGTGGAGACTGGAAGGGGAAGGCACCCTCTGGTAGCTCCCGTCAGCACCAACACCGATGACATTGGGGCCGTTCTGAATTCAGATCGCCTGCAGCGCAGCTAACAACATCATCTTCGCAGCTAGCTTTTCGTCTGGCCCATTTTCTGGTGTATGTTATGGTTGTGGACAGTCTGGGCATCGTAGACGCGAGTGTCCTCATCCCCAGTAGCAGCAGAGGGCACTGCAGCAGACCCTACACCATCCTCTACAGTAGCAACAACAGCTACCCAGCATCAGACTCTTGTTCCTAGGCCTCCTCCGTAGCAGCAGAGGCAGTAAGGTAGGCCCCCGCAGCGGCCATAGCAGTAACAGAGACCGTAGCAGAGGGGACAGGCACCTCCCCTGCCGACCCAGGGCCGAGTATATGCCGCACAACAGGTGCAGGGTCAGGACCCTCAGTCTTCCGGTTTGCTTCCCTTGCCACCTTAGGGCAGATTCTACGCCACCCAGCAGGACACGCAGTCGTCTTCTGGAGGAATAATCAAGGGTATTCTTCCTATCTCTACTTGTATTGCCCGTGTGCTATTTGATTCTGGTGCATCTCATTCATTCATGGCTAAGGAGTTCTGCCGATCGATCGGTATTCCGTCAGAGTCTGCGCCTGAGGCCTTATCCATTTCGACTCCCTTGGAAAAGTCTGCAGTTCTGAGCCGTCATTGTTCTTCTTGTCCGATCTTAGTGGGAGAGATGTTCCTGCCCGCTGATTTATTTATGTTACCGATGGCCGAGTATGATGTCATCCTGGGTATGGACTGGCTTGCCGAGTATCATGCTATCTTGGACTGTGCCGCGAGGACAGTCACGTTTCATATTCCCGGCTTGCCGATATCCAGTTGATTGCCGAGCCCAGAGGAGAGCCGCTATCGAGCTTGTTGGCTTGTGTTGTTGAGAAGTCAGTGGCAGGGTGTTTTGAGTAGTTGCCGATCGTTTGTGAGTTCCCGGATGTGTTTCGGGAGATCCCGAGTTTGCCGCCGCACCGACAGATAGAGTTTCAGATAGATTTGGTGCCCGGTGTTGTACCTATTTCGAAGGCCCCATACCGTATGACATCGATGGAGTTATGGGAACTGTAGGCGCAGTTAGATGAGCTATGAGAGTTGGGTTTTATTCGTCCTAATAGTTCACCGTGGGGAGCCCCGGTATAGTTCGTGAAGAAGAAGGATGGCTCATTGAGGCTCTGCGTGGATTACCGCGAGCTCAACAAGGTCACTATAAAGAACAAATACCCACTCCCCAGGATTGATGATTTGTTTGGCCAGCTGCAGGGTGCTCAGTTCTTTTCCAAGATTGACTTGCGCTCCGGTTATCATCAGATTCGGGTCCGAGAGGAGGACATTCCTAAGACAGCTTTTCGGATGCGCTAAGGTCACTTCAAATTTTTGGTCATGTCTTTTGGGCTGACCAATGCACCTGTCGTCTTCATACAGCTGATGAACGAGGTCTTTCGGCCCTACTTCGACCAGTTTGTTGTCGTGTTCATCAACGATATTCTGGTATATTCGAGGACCTAGGAGGACCATGAGGTGCATTTGCAGATTATATTGGAGACCCTCCGTTTCCACCAGCTGTATGCGAAGCTAGAGAAGTGTGAGTTTTGACAGAAGGAGGTGAAGTTCCTCGGTCACGTGGTGACGAGGGAGGGTGTCGCTGTGGACCCCTCGACGATCAATGCAGTGCGTCAGTGGGGCCAGCCCACGAACGCATCCGAGATCCGTAGTTTCCTTGGTCTAGTAGGTTATTATCGACGATTCATCGAGGGTTTCTCCCGTATTGCAGCACCACTGACCCGGTTGACGCGGAAGGGCACCGAGTTCGTCTGGAGTGATGTCTGTGAGGAGGCATTTATGAAGTTGAAGGACCGCCTCACGTTCGCTCCTATCCTCACTCTTCCTGATGGGAGTGATGATTTTGTTGTTTTCATTGATGCTTCCAGAGTTGGTTTGGGTGTTGTTCTGATGCAGCACGGGAAGCCAGTGGTGTATGCCTCGCGCCAGCTCAAGGTCCATGAGCTGAACTACCCCACGCATGAACTGGAGCTAGCAGCAGTTGTCTTCGCACTGAAGGTGTAGAGGCATTATCTCTATGGGGTTAGGTTCGAGCTCTTTTTGGACCATACGAGCTTGAAGTATTTATTTTTGTAGTCAGAGCTAAATATGCGACAGTGGCGATGGATGGAGCTGTTGAAAGATTATGATATCGACTTTCAGTACCACCCGGGCAAGGCTAACGTAGTGGCGGACGTGCTCAGCCGTCAGCCATAAGGCTTGGTGGCGCGGATGATGGTTCGTGAATGTTAGATGCTCGAGGATGTATTGGAGTTTGACTTTAAGTTCGGTCTGCATTCTTCTATTGTTCAGCTTTCGAGCTTGTCGATTCAACCCTCTATGGTGGCTAGGGTGATCGAGGCTCAGCAGACGGAGGAGTCATTACAGGGATACCGAGCAGAGGCTGTATCCGTGGAGCAGTTAGACTGACAGATTGGTTCCGATGGTGGACTTCGCTACAGAGGTCGATTGTGTGTTCCAGACGTGCCAGAGTTGCATAGAGATCTGATGACCGAGTGTTGAGGCATAAAAAAAATGATGTAAGGATTGAAGCAAAAGAAGATTGAAAAGAAAGGTATTAGAAAGAAAAATGAAAGGAGAAAAAGAAGTGTCTTTGAGGTTGTTTGCGTGGGACTGCGTAAACGATATTAGTTACGCTGGTCCGCGCAACCCAAAGATCAGTTGCGTGGGTTTACGTAGCTGGTTTCAAGAACTGATTTTCTTGAACGATTAGGATTGATACAAGATGGGTCCCATGGCTCCAAGTTTGAGGTGCCACACGTGCGAGGGCCTATAAATACCCCCTTCCCTCCTTCATTTGGACGGATTGAAGAAATTGAAGAAGAAGCAGAGTAAGGAGGAAGACAGAAGGTAGGAGAGGAACGCGCAACCAGACTGCTCTGCAATCTGTGAAATTCAGGGGCCGTTATTCTGCTAAAATGGCCAAGTCTCCAGACTTCTTCTGTTCAAGCTTTAAGAAAAGAGACCAGCAGAAAAGATATTCAAGTCATATTCCTCTTAAAGAGATGATTAAATCAAGAGTCAAAATGCTGCCGGATTTGATATCTGACTTGGATATTTGAACTTGGTCAATTTGTACATTCTAAATAATCTATCTTAGAATCAAGGGATGTTCGAGGATGCAAACGAACTCAGTATTAATAAAATATGATGATTGTCTTCAATACTCTTTCTTTGTTATGTTTGAATAAGATGATATCCCAATCCAAATGCATTTTTTTCTCGTTCGAAACAAAATGGCGACTCTGCTGGGGATTATTCTATCTTATTTAGCATTAACATTGAGAAAATTGTAAAACCTTCATCATAGTTTGGCGTCTTTCTGATGCCAAAATGGCGAGTCTTAGTGGGAACATCCTTCCCTTCATCTCTAAGATAGATTATTTGGTTCTCCAAATACTAACTATGGTTGTGTTTTATGTTTGAAGGTTTCTGAATTCAACCACAAGTTACAACCAATGGCAACTCCTGCAAGAAAAGTGAACTTCCATTTCACTTTGACCAGATTCACAATAGAGTACGCATCGAACCAAGCCCCCATATACATAACTCGACTTCCTGTAAGCAAAAACAACATGACTAGAGCAACAGTCGGGGTTGTTTCTGCTTCGCCGCAACTGCTAAAAGGCGATGAAGGTTGGACTATCGTAATGTCTCGCAAAACGAGAGCACGAAATATGAGAAGCCCCGGGATGGATCTGCCCTCGTCAAGAGTTAGGGGGCCGATAACGCATAATACAACAAGGAAGAATCCTGAACTCGCTCCTCCTGCGATATATCCTGAGCGAGTGGCTCCACAGTTAGCATCGTGCGACTTCCCAACTTTGCTCGCACCAAGAGTCAGATGGACGAGACAGCAGAAAGGTAAAGCATTAGTGGCAAGTTCGCCTATATCCGTATCGCCCCAGATAAGTTCACCGATGTCTGTATCACCCCAATCGATCAATAACACTGGAGGCACACAGAAGTTGAATGAAACTCCATCCTCTCCTCTCTTTGTAAGCCTTGTTACGTCGACATACTCCCATCCCACTTCGACTACAACTTCATTAAAGATGGAGAAGCTGCGGTACACATGACCGGGACGAATCAAGACGATGTGCCGACTACAGAAGATCGTGTTAATGCAATGACAGAAGTACAACAAGCATTAATGGAAGAGTGCAGAAATCTAAGAGAGGCTTTATTAACCCTCCTTGCACATAATGTAGCCCAGATCGTAGCTCCCCCAATGATGGGCATGGTGAATAACAAGAAAATTAGCCTGAAGGTTCTCAACCTCAGGGGGTAGGATCACGAGGGTCTGCTCCGGCCACGAGAACCGTAACACAAGATGAAGTGAGACAAGTCATCGTAGAAGCTGTCAGAATAGAAAGAGAGCGGGAAAATACTAGCCGTTTCAAATACCAAACGCTGTATCCAAGAGAAGTAGAAGATATCCCCTTTCCAACCAACTTCAAGCATCCAAATTTTCAGAAGTTTAATGGGGAGGGGTCGCCAGAGGAATACTTGATGTATTTCATTACTAGTATGGGAAATTTCTCTACGATACCGCAGTATTACTTACAACTGTTCGGGTCTTCACTAATGCATAAAGCATTCCGATGGTATTCCAACCTGGCTCCAGGGTCGATATGCACTTGGGAACAAATGCAGGACACTTTTATGTCAAACTTCTTCTCTTCGGAGCATGATATTAGTATTACAGAATTGGCCTCCGTGCGGCAGAGAGAAAACGAACCAGTGGAAAAGTTTATAGACAAATGGAAAACGGTGGGAGCCTCGTGTAGACAAATGTCAGAAGAAAAAGAACAAGTCAAAATGTGTCTGAATTCTATGGAGACGGGAATCGGGTTTGGACTCACCCGCGCTGACATCAGAACTTTCCATGACCTGGCCACTAAGGATCATGCTTTGGAATTGATGACTCGGAAGATGCCAGCATTTCACCGTGAAACAACAAGGAGGATACCCCACAGGATGGTTGTAAATACCGTCGACCACGACAACAGAAGCAAATGTGCAAGGGATTCTAGGGATAAGAGACCGGAACGAAGAGTAAAATCAAATCAATCAGGGAATAGGTACAACGGGAAGAGGGCCATGTAACGCCCTGAAAATCGGGGGTCAAGTAGAAACTCAACACCCGAGTTCCAACGCATCACTTATGCAACACATTTAATGATGATTGTATGTTGTATGTATTGGTGCGTAAAACATGAGTGAGATTAAGCCCAAACAGCAAACATAATCCAGGGACAGTTATAATAACAGTTATAATACGCAAGTGGAAGACTGTAAAGAATATGTATAACCTTATAAACCATTCCAGGTCCCCAAAATATATATGCATTGCCAGGTTAATAATTACAAGTACTGTTTCAAAATACAAAAGGTCAAAATTGTAGTAGTCTACTACAAGTGAAACCCTGGAGCCCTGTCAATCAGAACAGTCTAAATGAATCCGCTTGAATACTGCATATAAGAGAAGGCATCCTCGTCATCCTCAAAGTCCGGCTCCGCCTCGTAGGCATCGCCACCATCTGCATCTAAGATAGGGTCTGGTTGGTGTGTACAACGCCGTCCTATAACGTGGGAGTGAGTGATCAACTCAGCGGAACAATAAAGCAAAGGTTAACATGTTATCAATTCAATCAAACGGTAATGATTAAGCAGTAAATCACACATCCCTAAGTACTCTTATTAATGCAAGTATGGTATGTATGTATGATGCATGCCCTCGCCTACGCTCCCTCAGCGACTCCTTCTTACAATCGCGGCATTCCACACTCCCTCAGTGCTTAACCATCAACGCCAAACGCACACGTAATGCAGTGCATGAACGTGATTACCAAGTTCCGTATTAGTCATTTTCATACAGCAGGATTGGGAAACTAAGGTACCTCTCTTATATCACTTCCCAAACAAGGATCCATTCTAGGGTCGTCAGTCATAGTAAATCTCATACGATATTGCGGTTCTAGGTTGCTGCAATGGGCTCGTTGCCAAATCAGTACAGGCCTAGTGTATACTCTGATTACTACGGAAAGGCTCGTCGCCTCTACGCAGGTTTAGAGTATGCTCAAGGTCACTACAAAGGGCTCGTCACCAAATCAGTGTAGGCCGACAGCTCGAATACAGTGTCCCATACCACCGTATTCGGCTCACGAGTCTGGGTTGCTCACTGGTCACTACGGGGAGGCTTGTTGCCCCCACGTAGGCCAACAGCTCGACCACGGTGTCCCATACTACCATGTCCGGCTCATGAGTCTTAGCGGATCGAGGTACCAAGGTTAACGGGGTTTCATTGGTAAGTTTGGTACCTTAGGTTCAAGCAGTAGCGTCCAAACATGGTGAACATACAATGGCCAATCGGGTTATTAGACAAGTTCGACTGGTACGAGCGTACGCTGAAGTAACCAACAAGGTACCACTGTCGATAACCATCTTACGACTCAGATTCATCGAACGTGTCTTTTGTGGCGAAATGACCTCAGCCACAAAATCAAGGCCTGTTACCGATTGCCTGGACTAAACAATAGCCCCAATCACATTCAATTACAATAAAATATCCTAGAAGATAGTTAAAGCAGTTATGAATCAAGATTGCAAATCATATAATCAAAGGTCCAATAATGTTCGTTTTAGGGCTGTCAGGGCTGTTGCACGGAATCGTTACACCACTCCCCCATCACCCTTCACGCTTTGTTTTTACATGTTATGGAATACAACTTAAACATGAATTTATACATATGCATTACATAGATAAACAGGCATCATAATATACGGTACATGGAGGAAATCATACACATCGTTAGGGTAGTTGAGAATCCTATCTCAACGCTCAATTTGAGAAGAATTTAGAAGCACTTACTCATACAGACATTTTTACATACACTTAGTCTGCACATTACATCATACATGGTATGTAGTAGTTAGAATATGTATTAGGGAAAGTCCTTTTGTCAAAGGATTCCTGCCTATACAACAATCACATATTCACGATAGTTAGTCGTGGCGTACACTAATACATAGTTTATACTCACTTAGACATTTTCACAAACACTTAGGCTACAACTTATACATACACGACGTATGTTAATATAACAGGTATTAGGCTAATCCATTCACCCAGAAGTTGATACACATGCATCTAGCATACATAGATAGCAATTAATCATGGCAAACACAAATCTGTATTTCATACGTATACGGTATTTTCTACAAATACGAGGAATACAGTATATTCAACATAGTTAACGTATATCTGAAAAATGAAACGGACAGCACTTTGTACATGTGTAATAGCATTCACGTCAGTAATATATTATTAACTGACATTGAAAGCCTTGAAAACCATAACCTATACGTTTAAAGTCCGCACCTTATGCCGTAGAAGCGTAACAAATTCGTTTGAAACACGAAGTCTTTGTCAACGGCGGATTGGCAATCTATATCACACGTTAAGTTAGCTATTTCGCTACTTGTAACAATTGAAACTCTAGAACAGATTAGGGTTAAGTTTTCTTACCTAAGAACGAAGTTAGAATCGCCGGTAGAGCGATACGGATGAGCTGATTCAGCTCATGGAATGATGGGATTGAATCCCAGGGATGAACTCCACCTCTCTCTCTCTCTTTCTCTCCCTTTCCTCTCTTCTCTCTCCTAGGGTTTCCCAAATTCGTATGGGATGAGAGAGTGAGGGCTTAAGGCCCTTATATAGGCCTAAAACTGATGGAAATGACCCCAAGGCCAAGGTATACTTAGGTTCTGTCCAAAATCATTCTGTTTCGACTCAACGGAGCATTCCGGAGCCCCCCTTGAGCCAAATGTCGGACTTAAGCTCACTAACCTTGGATCTAGGTCGAGTTAAGTTTTCGTTCCAGTCGGGTTTCCAGATCGCACGTGGCGGACCAGTTTCAGTTCAAAGGTCCACGATCACCGATCAGGGCCACAAGTACACTGACCTGTGTATGAAATTTGTCCTGATCTGAGGGTGTATTTGGGTCAGATTCTGACGGTCTGAATCCTTATATTCGGCCTGCCAGCGACAAGTCTCAGATTGATTTAATTTCTAAAAGAAATCACGATTTCTCACACACTTCACTCCGGGCTCAAGCGAATTGCTTCGGGACACTATCTGGACTTGATTTTCGAGGTGGTTGTCAAGCCCAGCAAGGCGGTCTTGATTATATAATTTCGTAGTAATTGGACTTTCGACGTACGGTCTGGATACGATACGGAGTTTCAATGTGCTCCCTAGAGCAACTGGGTAATGAGATTGATCTTAGATTTTAGGGTAACCTAGCGTCGATGATTCTACAAGTTTTGGGTCTTGTAGATCGTATTTAAAGTGATTCAAGCGGATTTCACAGCTAATCTAGTTTAGCAATTAGTTAAACTTGTCTAATTTCTAAAGGATTTGAGGTTTGAGAGGTTAATTAGGGGTTAGGATCAACCCCTTGCTTAAGGACATCTAACTCCAGGTTGGCAAAAATCTGGGGTGTTACAGCCTAGGATGCTCAATTCTCACGAGGGATTCGCGTTCGACAGGGAAGTGTTGTTATGAACCAACTGTTAAAAGCCGGCACGATAGAATTACCAAACCCAAACGCCCTGAAGATGTAACAAGAACAAGAGAGAGATTTTTTGCCACTATCATTACCTGGTAGGACATCCAACGGAGAATTGTTATACATTAAAATGCATAATACAACAATGATAGACAAAGGAGAAATAGTAATTGGTAAATAAAAGGAAAGGGGTACCATGGCGACAGTGAATATGCTCACAGTCTGCGAAAAGGCCCGAGATATGAAAGAGAAAGAAGACCATAAGATGACAAAGAAGGTAGCGGTGATTACGTTACGATCGGGAAAAAAGATGACAAACCCCACAAGACAGAAAACAGGGGTTACAAGAAAAGACGTGTAACATCCCAGATTTTTGCCAACCTGGGATTAGACGTCCTTAGGTGATGGGTCGATCTTAACACCTTATTAACTTGTCAGAACTGAATCCCACAGTCTAAAATCGCTCCTTAACCCATTTCCTTCACAAATCCCACCCTTCACCACCTTGTTCTTTAAATTTTCTAAGTACTTTCACATTAGACACTATCTTAAAGTTTAGGTGATGAAGAACAATACTTAAACTAAACATTGCTACAAAGGACTAAGTACCACCTCAGACCGAAATCACTCAGGACTAAATCCTTTAGAAATTAAGCGAGAATTAGCTAGTGTTAAACTAGAGTGCCTGTGAAATTAGCACCAATCACTTTAAATACGATCTGCAAGACCCAAAACTTGTAGAATCATTGACGCTAGGTTACCCTAAAATGTAGGATCAATCTCATTACCCGGCTGCTCTCGGGAGCATCTCGAAACTCCGTTTCAGATCTGGACCACACATCGGAAGTCCGATTAACACGAAGTTAAGGACTTAGGACCGCCTTGCTAGGCTTGACAACCATCTCGGAAATCAAATCCAGATAGTGTCCCAGCGCTATTCGCTTGAGCTCGGAGTGAAAAGTGTGAGAAATGTGAAATTAATTCAAAATAAAATATCTTAAATAGTAATCTGGCACCTCTCGCTCGCGGATCAGTTTTAACCAACCAGACCGTCAGAATTAAACCAAATTACACCCTCGGATCAGGAGAAATTTCATACACATTTACATGTACTCAGAATCTCCGATCGAGATCCGCTGACTGTTGAACTGAAACTGGTCCGCCACGCGTGATCTGAGAACCCTACTGGAATGAAAACTTAATAGAACCTAGATCCATTGTCAGTGAGCTTAAGTCCGACCTTTAGCTCAAGGAGGCCCGCCAGAAGTCCTCCGTTGATCTGAAACTGACCCGCTTTCATTATAACCTAAGTATACTTTGACCTGGAGTCTGTTTCGGTGAGTTTTTAGGCTATATAAGGACCTTAAACCCTCTCTCATTGCAGCCATACGAATTTGAGAGAAAACCTAGAGAGAGAAGAGAGAAAAGAGAGAGAAAGTGTGGGAGCAGTGGGAGAACCTCCCTGCCACTCTTCCCTGCCGCTTTACGATCTACACCGCTCCGTTCTAATCGCTTTCCCGGCGATTCCAGCTCCATTTCTAGGTAAGAAACCCTAACCCTAATCTGATTTGGGGCTTGGGTGGTTGTAGGTTATGAAATAACTAACCTATTTCGTTCTATAGGTTGCCAAACTGCCGAATACGGAAGCTTAGCAAACCTATCGACTTCGTTACGATTCTACGACAAAAGGTGCGGACTTTAGGTGTATAGGTTATGGTTTTCAACGCTTTCAATGTCAGATAATGATAGATTCATGATCTGCATGCAATTGCACATGTGCAAAGTACCGTCTGTTTTCCGTTTCGATTAAAGATGAAAAATATGGAATTCTATATACTCTAGGTATTTGTAGAAAGTACCGTATACGTATAAATTTTGGAAATATGTTTGACATGATTATTTGTTGTATGAATATATTATATATGGATAAAATACTTGTTTGGCGAAAGGATTCGTCTTAATACATGATTTACTAACATACACTATGTATGTTAAAATAGTGTATTCTAAGTGTTTGTGAAAATGACCGAATGAGTATAGAATTCTCATTCGTGCTCGCCATGACTAATTGTCATGGATTTATGATTGTTGTATTGGCGATACCCCTTTGACGAAAGGATTTGCCCTAAATCACGCCATGGCCAAATTACACTATATATGCTAAAATGTGTGGCCCAAGTGTTTGTGGAAATGACTGAATGAATATGGAACTTGGATTCCTGCTTGCCATGACTATCCATCGTGGGTGTATGCGTGTTATGATTGGGGCAACTCTCTAGTGAAAGGATTTGGCCTAATGCCTATGTGATCAACATATGTTATGTATGTTGATGTATGTATTTTAAAGTGTTTGTTGAAATGTTTGAATGAGTAGTAGTTAGCAAATTGTAATGTATAAGGGTGTTGAGATATGATTCTTAACTTCTCTTAACTATGTGTATGTTTTCCTTGGATAGTTGTGTGATTAGGAATTGAATATGTACAAACTCATGCTTGTGTTGCACTTCATAACATTCTCAACTGCTTTTATGATTTTATCTATGTAATGCATATGTTAAATTCATGTTTACGTTGTATGATCCGTCATGGGTGATGGGGGAGTGGAGCAACGAATGCGTGCAACAGCCCTGACAGCCCTAAACGGATAATATCAGACTTTGATTGTATGATTTGAACCTTGATCCATTACTGCTTTACTATTGAAATTGATTATGTTTGGAGCTATGATTATAGTCCAGACAATCGGTACCAGAATTGAATTCGTGGCTGTGATTTATTTGCCACGTGTGATGTGTTCGACGAACTCGAGTCGTACTTCGGTTGGTGATAGTGGTTGGCCACGCGAAGTGCTTATGTACTTCATGTCGTTCAACTTGTTGTACGCTTGAGCTAGCCGAGCTCGTCAGGCAACCCGATCTGTCTTATGTATGTTCACCATGTTTGGACGCTACTGCTTGAACCTAGGGTACCAAACTTACCAGTGGAATCCCTTTTAATCATGGTACCTCGATCTGCTAAGACTCATGAGCCGGGCATGGTGGTATGGGACACCGTGGTCGAGCTGTCGGCCTACGCTGGGGCCACGTGCCTTCCCGTAGTGACCAGTGAGCAACCAAACTCGTGAGCTGATTATGGTGGTATGGGACACTATATTCGTGCTGTTGGCCTACATTGATAAGGTGATGGGAGAGTGGTGCAACGAATGCAAGCAACAGCCCTGACAGCCCTTTGTAGTGACCTCGAGCATACTCTGGAATCGCGGTGAGCCTTAGAGTTTTGCCGCGGTGTATGGAGTATGAACTAGGCCTGTTTCTGTATAGTGATGAATCGTTAAAGAGGTGATGGGGGAGCGGTGTAACCTTTGTGCGTAATAGCCCTGGCAGCCATTGCAGTGACCTAGAAAACACACCTCGTCTAAGATTAACTAGGACTGACGACCCTAGAATGGATCATGTTTGGGAATGATACAAGGGAGGTACCTTAGTTTCCCAATCTTGCTGTTTGAAATGGACTAATAAATACTCGGTAATCATGCTCACCATGCATTGCATGTGCCTGGAAGATGTGGAGCACTGAGGGATAAAAGCATGCCGCAAACGTGAGATGGTGTCGCACGAGGGAGGGTGTGGTGAGGGCATACATCATGACTGCATGCATACTTGCATTAATAAGAGTAGTTAGGAGTGTTTGATTATACTGCTTTATCATTACTGCTTGACTGAGTCGATAACATGTTAACCTATGCTTTATTGTTCCACTGAGTTAGCTACTCACTCCCACGTTACGGGTTGGTGTTTCGAACACCCACCAGACATTGTCTGATTTCAGATGGCGACGCTACTTCTGAGGCAGAGCCGGACCTCTGCAATAACTACGATGCCTGCTTGTATTGGTTGTCTTCTGACGGCTTCCAGTGAGCCGTGTCCTGATCGGCGGGGCTTTTTGGGATATTGGCTAGAGGACCTTATACATTTGGTATATTTTAGGATTGTACTTGTAATTGTTTAACCTGTTAATGTTATCACACTCTGAAGACTCACCTTAGTTTATATATTTTATCTATCTATCACAGTCTTCCGCTTACAAATTTAACTGTCTCTGGAGTATGATATGTTGTTTGGCTTAATCTCACTCATGTTCACTACTCTAATACAGTCAACATTTAATCATCATTATCTATGTCGCATAAGTGATGCTCTGGAAACTCGAGAGTTGAGTTACTACTCGACCCTCGATTTTTCAGGATGTTACAAGAGGTCGATGAGAAACAGAGCAATGATGATGAGAAAGAAAAGAAAGGTGAGATGGCGAAGGTGACTTATGATCTAGTAAGTCATTTGAAGGGCATACCAGCTCGATTAAGCGTCTATGACGCACTTAAGTTATCAGAGGAATTTCGGCAGAGCTTGATCCAAGCATTATCCAATCATGATGTCAGAGAAACTTTACTGGGCAAAATGGAGCACGGAAATCATGACGAGCAAGAAAACTGCCTACCAATCGTTTTCTTCTTCGATGATGATTTGATCAGCGAAGAAGAGCATAATAGACCACTAATGATAGAAGGACATATCTGCGGGAAGAAGGTTAATTGGATTATGATAGATAATGAGTCAGCAGTGAACCTCTTACCACTCTCGATGTTGAGTAAACTAGGTTACCGTCATTTCAACTTACGCCCTAGTGGAATGATGATACAGGGCTTTAATCAAGACGGGCAACGTGCACTTGGAAAGATTACAATGACACTGGAAATAAGAGAGTTGACTACCGATGTCATGTGCCACGTTATAAATGTTGTGACAACGTATAATCTTCTCTTAGGAAGGTCGTGGATATATCAGTACAGTATTATACCCTCTACCCTACACCAGTGCTTCAAATACTGTAAAGATGGAATACAGTATAAAGTAATGGCCGATGCAAAGCCATATACAGAGGCTGAGTCCTTCTTTGCGGATGCCAGTTACTATAAAGGGTTCGTCGAAGAAGAAAGAAAGAATGACAAAAGCAAAGTCCTAAAGGACATTTAAGTAAATGTGAATAAAGAAGAAACAGAACAAACGAAATCATCCAGAACTGCAGAAACAAAGAAGAAATTCTATTTTGTGCCAAAGCATCTGAGACAACCAGGGCAACTGCCGCTAACTCTGCTCTTGCCCGAACAATTAAGAATTTTGCAGTCTAATTATACAGTGCCACTGCCATATATTGAAAGGAATAAACCATTTTTGGCAGCTCCAGGACGGTTTCAGGTTAAGGCTAGTGCAAAATACCCAGAGCCAATCGAATTTTACGCCTCAGTAGAAGTAAAGGCAGAAGAAGTAACCGAGAATAACGTGTATCGCGGTAGGTTGACACCGCAAGATCTCAAGAAATATAGTCCAGCAAGTAAGAAAATCATGAAAAACATAGGTTTTGATTATGACGAACCCATCGGTTTGAATCATGGGAAAAGAATTCAAATTCCTATTGGGGTCGGCTAGGAGAAGCGGAGAAAATTTCAAGGACTGGGGGCAGACTCATGAGTAAACATGGTCACGACCGCACAATCATCAAAAGAAGATGACAAGACAATCGAGCAGCTTGAAATGGCTCCAAAATAGATAAAAAACGGGGTAAATTTGAGCCTAAATGGGATGGACCATACATGATGAAAGAACCATACTCCAAGGGCGCGTACAGAGTCATGGGTCAAGATAAACAAGGCATCACTTCATCAAAAGATATCATCTCGGACGACACTAACTGATTTTTGATGAATATTATCAGCATAACGATTCTATACAAAAGGGGGCAAGAATGAACAAGACTACGACTATGTATCGTCAGACAAATGAATGAATAAAGAAGGAATTTGTAAGCATATCAAGGCCATGTACCAACAAGTACCAACAAGTATTATGAGATGAAAGTGAACATCGTATCATCAAGCGAGCTCTACAAAATTCTATTGAAATTGGTATCATCACCAAGCTGATATATTATGAACAACACAGACAGATCCTCCTGAAGATATTAACAAAAGTGGTGACGTATTAATCTCAGTCAGAGATGTCTATCATTCTCGCAGTAACGATGATTACACCTACTATTGTCTTTTAAGACAATGTAATGTAGCCTAACCAAGCCCTAAAAGGGCCAACTACGCATAATATCTATCATTTTCGCCATTCGGGCAGCAATGAGAAGCCAGTGGTCCTAAAAAGCCCATGAAGGCCATCATATGCATACCCATGTGGGCAGTTGACGGAGCCAGTGACCTAAGTCTAAAAGGCCAAAAGTCATCACGGCCAGTCAACACGTAAGACCAATGCCGTCTGTATAGCTTTCCGGCAGCGTTACGGGGAATGAAGAAAAATGCCCTCCCATGAATGGGATAGACCTTGCAAACGAAGGAAAAGCGGCCGGCCGCAGTATGAGCTCTTTGGCCATGTCCATAGATAGGCCAACTATGCGTAAGACCCCCCAAATCTTTGGTTTGATTTTAGTACTAACTCATGAGGAAGGGCTTAAACCTACTCATTGACGGACTGGCGGCCCTAGATTTGGTACCCCAAAGTCGCCTTGCGAGCTCTGTGAACTCTAGAGAGTTACCGCGGCCAACCCTGTGCTTAATTCCAACTGAGTTCACGGCCCCGGTAGCTTCACTGAGCCCCTCTGATGGATCGTGGATTGTGAACTCCCTAGGCAGTGAGAAGTCCAGTGAACTCCTAAGAGTTACAGAGACCATCATGTGAGACACAACTCCACTACTCAAGAGTCTAAAAAAATGCGTGGGCTCCACTACTCAAGAGCTTAAACTGTGTGTAACTGACTAAATTAAAACTTAGCACCACCAATTAAAATAAATCATATAGGATATCCCATATTAACAAGTATAAAACATTGATGTTTTATAATTAGTTCCTTATTAAATGATATGTCAAGATTATTGCATGGGTAAATATGTTTGAGATGATATGCGATAAAATGAATAAAAGAATAAAACATCTCAAAATATCATCATGAATCTATATATTGAAAGTCAAAAGAGATTACTTGTTCAAAAAGCATATACACAAGAAAAATTACACGCTTAAAGTTCTTCTACAATTCTCGTTATCCCCATATACTTTTGCAAATCCTCCTTTAATTGCATCTGAGCTGCAACATGCTTTGACTTTTCCTCGAGAATGTTCTTTGCTTGGTCAGGAATATCAGCTAGCTTATCTTCCAATGATTTGATCATCTCTTCACTCTTGACCAGTTCAGACTTCTCAGCATTAACAGATTGAATACTGACTTGTATCCTTGCTTCGATCTCCTTCATGTATGATTCCTTCTCGTGATCCTTCAACTCTAGCTGTGATATCTCCTCTTTCAGAGCAGCGATGCGGTCTTGAATAACTACCCTGTCATCAGTATGGGCCCTTAGCTGTTCTTGAAGAACCAATTGTTCCTGATCAAATTCAGAAATATCAGAAACAATGAGAGAAGCCTTTTCCTTGCACAGAGTCAGCTACTTTCCATATTCCAGGACTTTAGGAGCAATTGTGATGTTCTCCGTTGTTGCCAAAGAGATTATTGAATCACGAAATTTAAGAAGAGAATCACACAAAGTGGAGATGTTAATCTTCGCCATTCTTGCAGAACTTTCTAGAATTTCAATAGCAATATCCAAGTCTGACCATTGTTTAGGGTCTTTGAAAATGTGGACTATTGCTGACAAAGAATTCTTCATCAAAAGCATTTTATGGGCGGGAACCTTCGCGAAAGATGACAGTTCGGATATAGTGGCCACAGACTCAAAACTTGCCGCTCCACTGCAAGGAGGGGTTCCTATAATATAAAGAAAGAAAGAAATCAGAAATAGTAACAGAAAGTTAGACGATGTACAGTTCTTGATAAAGCAATCGATATATATAACTTCCGCAAGAGTATGAACAACAAGAGGAGGAATTTCTTGAACCACGAGAGAGCCAGCCCCTGCCATGTTAGCAAAAGAAGGTGCCCTGGCCTCTGTACTTGAGTCTCTGGTGGTTGGAGTGGGAAAATCAGTGGTCTCTACTAGGAATATGATTTCACGGGCCACCACTTTTAGTGCCGCCAATGAAACCCGAGGAGCTCTTGGCGAAGCTACTGGTGCAGTTATGGGAGGATTTGAAGGAGTATCACCCGTCTCGATATTAGTAACATGAGTGTCTGGAAAAAAGACACAATGATAATGAGATAATTATCACTAAATACACATATAAATATGTGTGAAATTAAATTTTCCTTACCAGGTGAATATCCGTACTCTCCATAATCTAAGGGTTCTTCTTCCTCCTCTATTGTCACAGGAAACTTTGCAGAGATATTAGCACTAGGAAGAATTTCAGAAGTCATAGGAGGGTGTTCTTTTTCAATATTTTCCATAATTACATCCCTCTCTCCATCTATGTCAACTTCTCCTTCCTCAAAATCATCATCTTTATCCTCATCACTTTCGTCGTCCTCATCATCTTCATATTCCATAGAAGCAGTACCCTCTGATGAGGAAGCCGAACTTTCATCTCCTAAACTTTCTTCGTCTACTTCTTCAATCATGACTTGCTTTCCTTTAGAAGAAGCTGCTCGACTACTTTCTAGTTGAGGCTCTCTGTTAGCCGGAACTGGAGGGGACATAGATGCCTGTCTACCTCCTTCCTGAAGAACAGGTGGTGACACCTGCAAGCGTACTCGAGATCTGGTCATAGGAGATGATGAACTGGGAGGAGTAGGCTGTGAAGGGAGAATTGGCTTATCTTGAGCTGTAACAGTTTCTACCAAAATAGGAGAAGATGTCTCTCCAACATCATCTGTGACTCGCCCACCAAAGTCACGAGGGACTTGCTCGAATTCGTCAAGATCCCGTGAGCAAACCAATCGTCCAAAGTATTAATGGGTTTCTTCTCATGGATTGGATCTTCTATCGATATCTTTGCACAAATTTCACCATGATGAGATGCGCGACTCTTCTCTGGAATGAAGCCAATTCCGCCTTCGAGTTTTTTGCCCCTTAGTCTGGGCGGATGAAGAAAGATGGGTGGATCCACTGGTAAACACTTGTTGACTAAAAATGACTAGTGATCCCAGCACCGCATCCAGCTATAAGAAGTGCAAACTATGCGGTCGCAACCAGGGATTATGAAAAAGGAATCGATGCGACCGCCCAACAATTACTTCCATATCATGGCCCAATTAATAGGATCAGTTCCATAATAATGCATCCTCTTAGTGACCAGTCCGCAGTCTTCCGGTACGGCTTGGTCATAACTGAATTGGCAAGCGAAGCAACCGGGATAATAGGGCTCTCGCCAGAATTCTATTCCTTCTCGAAGTGGTAGATTGCAGGTGCGAATCGAGAGAAAGAAAGCTCTTTCTGCTACAGTGAGTGTAGCCTGGTCCACCATGTCTGTATCTTTGATATAGCGATGGAGACGAAATTAGAAGAAGTCCACTTGATCAGTATCCTGAATTTTGTTGGCCACCCATTCGTATGACCTTTTAGCCATAGCCCTTTACTGGAAGAACCAAAGCGGGAGATGCGTGGGATGAACGTACGCCTTCTCTGGCACTTCGAAAGTCCAGGGGAAATAGACCCCTAACCAGCCTATGATATAGTGCCACGCAGTATATGCTGATGAAGATCTAATGGTAGGGTTCTTAACATGAGTGACTATTTCGCCAAGGGCTTTGTAAATAGAGCACAGTATTGGAGGGGTAATAGAATATTTGTTTCCTTCCGCTAAAGCGCCGGCAATGATAAACACGGTAGGATGAATAACATCTACCCATTTGGAACTTGGGAGCACCACAATGCTCGGCCAATAAGCTAGGAAGGCTGCAAGTTCTCCGAATGAACTATAATCTGGTCTCTCCTTCATATCGTCATGAAGATTTGTTAGTTCCTTAGAACGACAATCATGAAATCTGTAGGGAAAGGTAACAGAATGATATGGATAAATGTATAATAAAAAGAGAAAGGAAGTTAATTCTGAGATTTGAAAATACCTGAGAGCCCTCAAGAAATGTACCATCCACTACAGAGGAGAAAGTTTGTGGATATTTGGAAACTTCCCCATCTCTCTAAAGGGTTCGATGGTGGTCTTAGTGATGGAAGGCTTGCGATCGGGAGAAGATACAAAGGCCAGCTCTCTGTTGGATGGAACGAATTCATCATAGAATTTGCCTGTTAGGGGAAGACTCGTTATCCGATGCAGATCCTAAAGTGTAATACTCATTTCACCAAATGGCAAGTGGAAAGAGTTGGTAGTGGGTGACCAATACTCGAGGAAACCCTTTAACACAGTGGGCTCCTTATAGAAGTACTTAGATGTGACTTCTATAGCATCGTATAAGCCGATCTTGGCGAGTGTACCCACGTGCTTCAGTAAGATGGCTTTTGTCCAGTCAGAATAATAGCGCCGCGAAGTCAATAGACCTCTTGTTCAGAAATCTTCAGGCCCCCAAAGTTGCTCGCGATCTCTGAAGCGTTGTTTGATGGTTTCGTAGAAATATGTGGGGAAGAGATTGTGCGGACTGTGAAAAGGGGTAAGAAAGATCATGGGGTGGACCTCCCCGATGCTTTGCCACAGTTTGTGCGCCTGTAATATTCCTTCAAGGATACGTGGTTCTCTCGTCGCCCACGAGGAAGAATACATCAGTTTTTCTCCGTCTAGATAATCCTTTAGCTCGTAGTCGAGCATTGATTAGTGGCGATGGACGTGATGAGAATCACCGTCATGCCTTCAGAGTGAGGGTTATCAACCTTCCTTTTGAAGCTTCTTCTTATTGTGTTCCTTAATCTTCTCCTCAAACTCCTTTGCTTTGTTTCGGCGAGCCTTTTTTGAGTGGGAAGCTGGAGGAGTGTCTTCTCGAGGAAGGGGTCTTTGACTGTCCGTGCAGATGTGGGCAGTAGTTTTCAACCATTCATCCCAATCATACTCTCTACCATGCTTTGGAGGACATTTTAGGTCTCCTAGTGTAATTGCTCGATGAATGGGGGATGGCGGTGATTCAATACAGTCAGTAAACTCAAAGGTTGGAAGCACGAGTTCTTTAAAATACGCGGGACTGTGGGCAGTGGTCTTGGTACGCTTAGCTGGGGGTTAATCTGCAGAAGGAGAGGGGTGGAAAGAAGACGGGTCAGGAAAGTCTGGATGAGAAGGTTGCTCAGATGGTGGGTCCACGGGACGGAAAGTGCGCTTGATACGAGCCATGGGGAAGAATGGGAAGTCTTCCTAAGTCCTGAAAGAAAGGAATCAAAGGCAGGAAAAATCACTAAGTACAGGGTTGTGCGGGTCTGCGTAACCAAAGTCTGTTGCGCGGAATATCGTTATTCCTAGAAACCTTGTGCGAATAAGAAAGATGTTGTGTGGGAAAAATCGCAGAAGTAAAAGTACAAATGAAGAAGTGTTCAGAGTATTTATACACCAAGAGGCCGAGTACGGTGCGTGGGTTTCCATTGCGCGGACCGGCGCAAACCTCATAAAAGTGGTTATTTTGATCCTTTTCTTTGATTTTTGGGGAAACTAAGAAAGGATCAAGGGGGCATCGGTTGAGGCATAAAAAAAATGATGAAAGGATTGAAGCAAAAGAAGATTGGAAAGAAAGGTATTAGAAAGAAAAATGAAAGGAGAAAAAGAAGTGTCTTTGGGGTTATTTGCGTGGGACCACGCAAACGATATCAGTTGCGTGGGTCTGCGCATCCCAAAGATTAGTTGCGTGGATTTGCGCAGCTGGTTTCAGGAACTGATTTTCTTGAATGGTTAGGATTGATACAAGATGGGTCCCATGGCGCCAAGTTTGAGGTGCCACACGTGCGAGGGCCAATAAATACCCCCTCCCCTCCATTTGGACGGATTGAAGAAATTGGAGAAGAAGCAGAGCGAGGAGGAAGACAGAAGGTAGGAGAGGAAACTCCGGTCGCAAGCCATATCAGTTGCGCGGGTCCGCATAACCAGACTACTCTACAGTTTGTGAAATTCAGGGGTCGTTATGTCGCCGAAATTGTCAAGTCTCCAGATTTCTTCTCCAAACATCTTCTGTTCTGTAAGTGCTATAGGTTATAGCCCTTTTTATTGTCAAATTTGTGGTGCTAAAGACATTGTATGTATCTTGTTATGAAGCTTGCATAGTTGAAGAACAAAGCTCTACATGTGATTATGCCAAGTCAAGTGTAACATCCCAAAAAATCGAGGGTCGAGTAGTAACTCAATTCTCGAGTTCCAGAACATCACTTATGCAACATAGATAATGATGATTAAATGTTGTCTGTGTTAGTACAATAAACATGAGTGAGATTCTACCAAAACAGTAATTCATACTCCAGATCCAAGTATAAAACGTAAGCGGAAGACTGAAAGGTGTATATAGATATATATATAAAACAAAACATTCTCGATCTCCAGAGTATCAACACTAACTGAGTCACTGTATATATACATGTTGGTTCTGAATCAAAATGTCAAAATAGTATAATTGAAATTATCAACCCTGTAGCCCCGTAGCACTAGACAGCCTATACGAAGCCTCCAGCGAACTGCATGAAGGAGAACTCCTCCTGATTGTCATAGAAGTCGGGCTCAGTCTCCTGTGCTCCAGTGATACCTGCATCTGATATAAGGTCTGGTGGGTGTTTTAAAACACCGTCTCGTAACGTAGGAATAAGTGGCCAACTCAGTGGAACAATAAAGCATAGGTTAACATGTTATCAATTTAGTCAAGCAGTAATGATAAAGCAGTACAATCAAACAATTCTAACTACTCTTATTTAATGCAAGTATGAAATGACATGATGTATGCCCTTGCCAAACCACCCTCATGCGACACCATCTTACTCTAGCGGCATGCTTTCATCCCTCAGTGCTCCACATCTTCCAGGCACATGTAATGCGATGATGAGTATGATTACCGAGTTGTTATTAGTCCATTTCAAACAGCAGGATTGGGAAACTAAGGTACCTCCCTTGTATCATTCCCAAAAGTGATCCATTTTAAGGTCGTCACTCCTAGATAATCTCATACGATATTATGGTTTTAGAGCATCGCGAAGGCATCACAAAGGGCTCGTCACCCGTCAGCACGGATGCAGATCTCACCGTATGCGGCTCAATTGCTGGCCATCAGCTCGAATACAGGTCACACCGTACTCGGCTCAATCGCTGTCGTCAGCTCGATCTCACCGTACTCGGCTCAACTCATGCTCTAGTTACTGCTAAGGGCTTATCGCCAATCACAAATTTTAGAGTATGCTCGAGGTCACACCACTAACGTCCTACCAACTGGCAGTCTATTTTCGAAGCCCGACCAGTCCACTTATTGACAATGAGACCCAGATGTAACCCGACTGAGGACCACAGCCAGGCTACGCCAGTGTAGGCCGACAGCTCTAATATAGTGTCCCATACCACCATAATCGGTTCACGAGTCTGGTTGCTCAATGGTCACTACGGGGAGGCACATGGCCCCAGCGTAGGCCGACAGCTCAACCACGGTGTCCCATACCACCATGCCCGGCTCATGAGTCTTAGCGAATCGAGGTACCATGGTTAGAGGGGATTTCACTGGTAAGTTTGGTACCCTAGGTTCAAGCAGAGGCGTCCAAACATGGTGAACATACATAAGACAGATCGGGTTACTTGACGAGCTCGGCTAGCTCGAGCGCACCACAAGTTGAACGATATGAAGTGCATAAGCACTTCGTGTGGCCAACCACTATCGCTAACCGAAGTACGACTCCGGTTCGTCGAACACATCTCATGTGGCAAATGAATCACAGCCACGAATTCAATCCCGTTATCGATTGTCTGGACTATAATCATAGCCCCAATCACATTCAATTGCAAATAGTTAAAGCTGTAATGGATCAAGATTGAAATCATACAATCAAGTCTGATATTATCCATTTAGGGCTGCCAGGGCTGTTGCACGCACTCGTTGCTCCACTCCCCCATCACCCATGACGGATCATACAACGTAAACATGAATTTAAACATATGCATTACATAGATAAAATCATACAATCAATTGAGCATATTATGAAGTACAACATAAGCATGAGTTTGTACATATTCAATTCCTAATCACACAGATATCTAAGGAAATCATACACATAGTTAAAGAAGTTGAGAATCATATCTCAACACCCTTCAACATTACAATTTACTAACTACTACTCATTCAAACATTTCAACAAACACTTTAAAATACATACATCAACATACATAACATATGTTGATCACATAAGCATTAGGCCAAATCCTTTCACTAGGGAGTTGCCCCAATCATCACACGCGTACACCCACGACGAATAGTCATGGAAAGTAGGAATCCAAGTTCCATATTCATTTGAACATTTTCACAAACACTTGGGCTACACATTTCAACATATATAGCGTATAGTGGACGTGGCGTGATTCAAGGCAAATCCTTTCGTCAAAGGGGTATCACCAATACAACAATCATATATCCATGACAATTAGTCATGGCGAGCACGAATGAGAATTCTATACTCATTCAGTCATTTTCACAAACACTTAGAATACACTATTTCAACATACATAGTGTATATTAACAAAACATGTATTAGGGCGAGCCCTTTCGCCAAACAAGTATTTTATCCATATATAATATATTCATACATCAAATAATCATGGCAAACACATTTCCGAAATTTATACGTATACGGTACTTTCTACAAATACCTAGAGTATGTAAAATTCCATATTCTTCATCTTTAATCGAAACGGAAAACAGACAACACTTTGTACATGTGCAATTACATGCAGATCATGAATCTATCATTATCTGACATCGAAAGCGTTGAAAACCATAACCTATACACCTAAAGTCCGCACCTTTTGTCTTAGAATCGTAACAGAGTCGGTAGATTCGCTAGGCTTTCGTATACGGCAGTTTGGCAACCTATTGGATGAAATAGGTTAGCTATTTCATAACCTACAACTATCAAAACACCAAATCAGATTAGGGTTAGGGTTTCTTACCTAGAAATGATGCCGGAATCGCCGGGAAAGCGATGAGAATAGGGTGGTGCAGCTTGTGTAGCGGCAGGGAATAGTAGTTGGGAGATTCTCCCACTTCTCTCACTCTTTCTCTCTCTTTTCTCTCTTCTCTCTCTAGGGTTTCTCTCAAATTCGTATGGCTGTGAGAGAGAGAATTTTAAGGTCCTTGTATAGCCTAAAAACTCACTAAAATATACTCCAAGTCAAAGTATACTTAGGTTATAACCAAAGCGGATCAGTTTCAGCTCAGCAGAGGACTTCTGGCAGGCCTCCTTGAGCCAAAGGTCGGACTTAAGCTCACCGACACCGGATCTACGTTTAGTTAAGTTTTCGTTTCGGTTGGAATTCCAAATCGCAAATGGCGGACCAGTTTCAGTTCAACGGTCAGTGGCTCTCGATTAGAGATTCCGAGTACATGGTTATGTTTGGAAAAATATCCCTGATCCGAGGGTGTAATTTGGTCTGATTCTGACGGTCTGGTTGCTTAAAAATGATCCGTAAGTGAGAGGTGCCAGATTTATTTATTTTAGATTTAATTTAGAATTATTCTCACATTTCTCACACTCCGAGCTCAAGCGAATAGCCTCGGAACACTATCTGGAGTTGATTTCCGAGATGGTTGTCAAGCCCAGCAAGGCGGTCCTAATTCCTTAACTTCGTTTTAATTGGACTTCCGACATGCGGTCCAGATCTGATACGGAGTTTCGTGATGCTCCCGAGAGCAGACGGGTAATGAGATTGATCCTAGATTTTAGGATACCCTAACGTCAATGATTCTACAAGTTTTGGGTCTTGCAGATCGTATTTAAAGTGATTGGTGCTAATTTCACAGGTACTCTAGTTTCACGCTGGCTAATTCTTGCTTCATTTCTAAAGGATTTAGTCCTGTATGATTTATGTCTGAGGTGGTACCTGGGCCTTTGTGGTTTGTATATAAAGTGATCCAAGTTATACTTCTTAGCTAGTTAAAGATCGTGTCTAGGGTGAAAGTACTTAGAAAAATTGAAAGAACAAGATGGTGAAGGGTGGGATTTGTGAAGGAAATGGGTTCACAAGCGATTTTAGCCTTTGGGACTGAGTTTTGACAAGTTAATAAGGTGTTAGGATCGACCCATCGCCTAAGGACGTCTAATTCCAGGTTGGAAAAAATCCGGGCTATTACATCAAGACTCGAGGAAGTGAGTTTGTTTGACTTAATTCAAGACAAGGATAACTCAAGATCTCAAGAAGATTTCAAGTTCTGTGTACAGCTGCAAGTGGCGTGGGTAAAGCGAGACCATACGCCACATCACCCACTCGATCCAGTATCTGAAACAAACCAATAAACCTCGCGTGAGCTTCCCCTTCTTTCCAAACCAAAGGACTCCCTTCATAGGGGAAACTCGGAGGAATACATGATCCCCGACCTTGAACTCAAGCGGTCGCCGCCTCGTATCGGCGTAACTCTTCTGCCTGCTCTACGCTGTAAGTAGTCGACGCCTGATAATGTCGACCTTCTCTGTAGTCGCCTGTACCAACTCCGGGCCAATCAGACTACGCTCGCCAACCTCAGCCCAACAATGCGGTGCTCTGCAAGGACGACCATACAGGGCCTCATATGGCGTCATACCAATACTCGCCTGGAAGCTGTTGTTGTAGGCGAACTCTGCGTAAGGAAGATAGTCATCCCAGCTGTCCTTCAAGTCCAACACACATGCCCGCAACATATCCTCCAGAATCTGATTCACCCGCTCTGTTTGCCCATCAGTCTGAGGATGAAACGTCGTACTGAACTTCAACTTCACACCCATCGCTTCCTGGATACGAGTCCAGAAGATAGATGTGAACCGAGTGTCTCTGTCCGACACAATCTCAAGTGGAACTCCATGCAGACGCACGATCTCTCTGATATACAATCTAGCCAGCTCGTCTGCAGAGTTCGTGACTCTGATAGGGAGAAAATGGGCCGATTTGGTCAACCGGTCCACAATCACCCAAATGGAATCGTGTCCCTTCCTCGTCTTCGGCAGCCCAGATATGAAATCCATGGAGATGAAATCCCACTTCCACTCTGCTATGGGCATAGGCTGAAGCAGTCCAGGAGGTCGGCGATGTTCTGCCTTGACCTGCTGGCACGTCAGACAACGAGACACATACTCAGCGATGTGGGCCTTCATGTTATCCCACCAATATGACCGTCTCATATCCCGGTACATCTTCGTGCTACCAGGATGCATCGCAAGCTTCGAGTTATGGGCAGACTCAAGAAGCTCGTATCTCAAGTCAGGCATGTCAGGAACGCATAGGCGGCCACGGAATCGTAGACCCCATCAGAACCAACTCTCCACTCGGAGTCCTCGGCGTCGCTAGCTTGCTTTCGAAGCTCAGACAGCCGCTCATCGCCCTCCTGGGCCTCAATGATCCTGTCGTCAATAAGTGGTCGCACCCGAACGTGCGCAACACACTCAAATGGCTCCTCCACAGTGAGTCTCTACTCGAAGTCCCGCACGAACTCAACCATGTCCCACTCAGCTATCATCAACAGTGCCGCAAATGCTATAGCCTTCTTGCGGCTCAACGCATCTGCCACAAGGTTCGCCTTGCCAGGATGGTAGGAAACCTCGAACTTGAAGTCCTTCAAGGTCTCCATCCATCGGCGTTGTCTCATATTCAAGTCTCGCTGCGTGAATATGTACTTAAGGCTCTTGTGGTCGCAGAAAAGCTCGAACTCCTCTCCGTAGAGGTAATGTCTCCAGAGCTTCAATGCAAAGATGACAGCTGCCAACTCCAGGTCGTGTGTAGGGTAATTCTCCTCGTGCTTCCTTAATTGTCTCGAGGCATACGAAATCACCCTGTCCTTCTACATCAAGAACAACCCAAACCAACGCGAGACGCGTCAGTGTATATCGTGTATTTCTCCCCTTGCTCTGGCAACACTAGTACAGGGGCAGACGTCAACTTGTCCTTCAGTTCCTTGAAAGCTGCTTCCGCCTTCTCATTCCAGGCGAACTTCAGGTCCTTTCGGGTCAACTGAGACAACGGCCTGGCAATCTTCGAGAAATCCCTAATGAAGCGCCTGTTATACCCTGCCAGACCAAGGAAACTCCTCACCTCGGTAACCGAGCCAGGCTGCTGCCAATCCTAAACCGCGGCTACCTTAGCAAGGTCCACTGATATCCCATCCTTAGACACTACATGTCCGAGGAACTTGACTTCCTCCTACCAGAAGTTGCACTTCTTGTACTGTGCGAACAACTGGTTCTTCTTCAGCGTACCCAACACCGCTCTCAGGTGCTCCTCGTGCTCCTCCCGACTCGTAGAGTATATCAAAATGTCATCAATAAAGAAGATGACGAATCGGTATAGGAAAGGCCGAAATACCCGGTTCATCAGGTCCATGAACACGGCTAGTGCGTTTGTAAGGCCGAACGACATCACTAGGAACTCATAGTGCCCAAAGCACGTCCTGAAGGTTGTCTTCTACACGTCCTCATCTCTGACGCGCAACTGGTGGTACCCCGACTGTAGATCAATCTTCAAAAAATACTTCGCCCCCCTCAACTGATCAAACAGATCATCTATCCTGGGCAAAGGATACTTGTTCTTCACCATGACCTGGTTCAACCTACGGTAATCAATACATAACCGTAGTGACCCGTCCTTCTTCTTCACAAATAGTACAGGTGCTCCCCGAGGAGACACACTAGGTCGTATAAAACCCTTCTCTACAAGCTCGTCAATCTGTCTCCGCAGCTCCTCCATCTCACATGGAGGCATACGATAAGTCGGCAATGAGATGGGTGTCGCACCAGGCGTAAGATCAATTGTAAAACCAATCTCGCGCCAAGGAGATAAACCAGGAATAGTCTTAAACACATCTATAAATTCCCGAACCACCGGCGTATCTTCCAATGTCGGACCATCGATCGGCACTAATAAAGCAGTATAACAGTCAACACGACAGGGCCAACTGACCTGTACTGAAAACGTGAAAGCTGTGCGTCAGATCTATAGGCAGTCACGATCCGAGTATCACAATCTATCTCTGCCCTCATCTTAGCGAGCCAGTCCATACCGAGGATGATGTCGTAATGCCATAGTGGAGCGACAATGAGGTCGAAGAGCATGGTTCTGCTACCCAAATCCACAGAGCAACCCTCACATACCCATGCGATATCTGAAATAGTCCCAGTAGCCATAGTGAGTCTCATTCCCATCGTGGGAATAGTACGTAAAGCTAGACGCTTAACTGCCCCATATGAAATAATAGAAGTAGTGGACCCAGTGTCCACCAATAAGGAAACGGAAGTACCATGAATATGAGTCGTACCCTCAAAAGCCGTCGGGGCTGAAATCGACGTCTCAGGTGCCTCTGCAACAAGCGTATGTACTCGAGCCTGCTGCTGATGGTTCGGCTGTGGAACCAAGGGCCGTTAAGGCGGCCTGAAGCGTGATACAGGAGGCCTGAAAGAAGGATGAGCAGGAGCAGTCTGTAGAGGTGGAGCTGATATGGCCTGAGGGTAAGGGCGATCTAGCCTCTGCGGTGGTGAGAATCCACTAGCCCTCATACGCGAGAAACAACTCTCAGCAGGATGCCCCGGTTTCTCGCAATACGTGCAGGTCACAATAGGGTGTCTCATAGGAACTTCTGGTGCCGCGGCCCTGGGAGGCGAATCAGCACGAGGCCTCTTGCCTAGGATAGGCCTGCTCTGTAACTCCTGTCATGGTCTCGCAACCATAGCACCACGAGAACGGGCCAACCGGTCCACATCCTGCTCGGCCATCATAGACATGTGAACCAGTGCCGCATAAGTAGGTATACTGAGGCAGCATATCTTCGACCGTATGTCAGGTCGCAAACCTCCAGAAAAAAGACGCATTCGCATCTGCTCGTTAACAAGGATAGTCGGGACAAAACTACCCAACTCTGTGAAGCGGTGCTCGTACTCAGTAACCGTCATGCCTCCCTGCCTGAGGCGTAGAAACTCATCCTCCCGCTCATGTCTGTAAGTCTAAGGGTAATATTTCTCGTGGAACCGGAACTCAAATGCCTCCCAGGTCCACACATAACCCTCTGCAACAGACCGCAGCACGCTATCCCACCATAAACTGGCCTCCCTCTCGAACATGAGAAAGGCCAACTCGACCTGCTCTGCCTCAGTACAGTGCAGCATCCGTAGCATCTTGGAGATGTGGTCAAGCCAAAACTTTGCCTCCTCGGGTCTGTGAGAACCCATGAATGAGGGAGGCCTCAAGCGCTGAAATCGCTCGAGTAAGCCGCGGGTACCAACATCTCCAGTAGGAGGTGCGACGGGTGTGGGCAGAGGCACATCCTCAAACTGAGCAGGAGGCTCCAGATGCTCAGCAGGACGTGCGGATGTCGTAGGTGGAGTCGCACTACCACCCTGGGATAAGGCCTCAGCAATAGTGGCCATAAGCTGCTGCTGCTGCTGCTGCTATATCTGCTGATGTTGCATCTACTACTGATGCATCATCAACATCAACTGCTCGATCTTTTCCATAGGCGGAGCAGCCTGTGAGTCATGCTGTGCAGACGATGATGCCCGGTACTGCTCACGAACCGGGGGCGTGTAAGGTGGCAGTCCACCGGTAGGACCAGCAGGAGGCTGATCAGAATCTAACCCTCGGTCAGTAGGACCACTACTACCAGAAGGAGTCTGGTCCATCGAGCTAGTAAGAAAGAGGTGTGCCGTGCTTCGCGTATACTGTCGCGGCATGCCCTATACAACATAGGGTACAACATTGGTGAGATAAAGCATAGCAACGCATCATATAAGCACTTTAAGCATTCCACACATCTCATAGCAAAAGAGGCTACATGCTTTTCATTTACCCAAAATTGCCATTATACATGGAATACAGAGTCACATGAATCATGACAGAAATTACATGCGAGCCAATACATCCACAACATCAACCACTTAAACATATAAATAACTATAACATCATCAACATGAAACATAAACTACTACAGAGGATACCAAAACAAGTACAAGCAGCAGTATGGATGGCTAGGCATCTGAATCAGGCGATGGAGGAGGGGCATTCCTATCCTGTAGACAACACAGGATGGCCTTCAAGGTGCGAGACACCTTACTGAGCTTAGTTCGGACCCGCCCGACTTCCTGTTGTAGGGCGGCTTGGCCCTCCTCAAGACGGGCTAAACGCGCATCTATGGCAGCCCGATCCATGTCCTGCTCCTGAGCCGCAGGAGGTGAACTCTCCTCTGTGTCCTGGGCCTCAGGTTCCTCTTCCTCTTCTTCAGCTTCACTCCTATCTTCACTCGTGTCTTCTTCGCTCTCAATCTCATCCTCACTCTCCCCCTGTTGGGCCCGTTGTCAATGTGCCCCAAGTTTCATCTGCTTGAGAGTATTCTTGTCGATTTGGTGGACCAGTACTGGCATTTCCACCCCCAGACTATAGCCATACTCCCGTGCAATCCTGCATATGAGTCGATCGAAAGGAAGCGAATCAGAGCTCCTGGTGGAGCGGGCAATATTCACGATCTGTCGCAACACGAATGTGGGTACACACAAGTTCGCCCTCTGCCCCACTTGGTAGAGAAAGTCAACCATAAGGCGCGTGCACTCGTTGCAATTACTATATCTGGGGTAGAAGTTGTATGTGAAAATGTGATGTAATAGGCGAAAGTCGTCTGACATGTGGGACACTAGCAGGCTTTTGTTCGGCTGCCACTCAGCTAGCCGGCCACCACAAAGGTATCGTGTGCGACGATCCCTCTCACGAGCAGTCCCTAAATTCAGCTCGTTAGCATGTACGTCACCAAGGGGCATATTCATAAGCAGTGCGATCACCCTCACATCAATGGTGACGAACAGATCCACCCCAACTAAGAGCTGGAACTGCAAAGGTTCTAGTGTAGGCTCACGAATGTTGGCGTAGAAGGCTCTGACAGTGCCGGAATTGGCACGACCTCTAACCTCAAATAGCGGACCCTAGAGGGCCGCCTCCACTTGCTCGAACAAATAGTATTCCCCAAATAGCCGACCATCCACCTGGGCTTCAAAAAGAACTCTACGGTCCTCATAAACTCCATGAGGTAACGCCGTCAACTGTACCCGTTCAGCAGGGATCCGGGGATCAAGGTCCCGCTTCGTGCGAAACTCCATGGGCAAAGCTCGAGCTAGCGGTGGTCTCTCGGCCGCCTTGATCGTGTAGGGCGACTAGGCCCGGCCTCATCAGCGGCACTCTTTCTCTTGCCCATCAGAGAGAGGATGGTGGAGATGGAGAAAATGGCCGTCACAACTTCAAAAAGGGCCATGGAAAAAGACGGAATAGGGGAGAAAGGGCTGGGAATATTGTTTCTCCACGAATTTAGGGCCCAACAAATCTTGTAGGGGCCCAAAAGAGAGGGGATTAAAAAGGAGAATGGAGAGAACAGGTGGAGATGGAAACTCCCACGAGTTTTGGATCTCCAATGGCGTGTGGGGCGTCCAAATGAGAGAAACGAAGAGGGAATGGAGAGGGGGGCTGCAATACACGATGGAAAAGGGTAGGGTGTGGTCGAAAACAGTAGAGAAGAGGGTTGGAGAGGCGATTTGCGAGAGAGGGCAGTAATGCAAGAGGGAAAAACGGCTTGGGGAGGGCGTTTGTGAAGGAGATGCGAATTTGGGTGATGGGAATGGGACAGCGTGGGTACTAGGGGGCTTATAAAACGCCCAAACACGATCGGCCCAGGCCGCGGGCCCGGTCCCAGCCAGAAAATCAGCGAGGCCTCGCCGAAAAAATTTTGGGATTTCAAAAAGGGGGCCCCATGGCCTTGTTCGTACAGTCCCCTGGGCCCCAAAAATCACTGGGTCCCACCCTGGGTACCCCTGGATTAGCGTGGGTATGCCCCCGACCCCGATTCGCTCTATTTCGGGCACTTTCGGACACACACTAACATTTCTATATTTTTGACTGCTGGGGTAAGGTGTATTGTGATCTAGAAACATCAATAGACGGTCTAGAAGTGATTTGGGATTGAGACGTGCGGTCAGGATCGAGTACGAACTCGATCAAAATGCCTATTTTCGATGAACTTTGCCGAATGGCGAAATCGAGAAAACCTAAGACTGTTTCTATATTTTTCTCGCACCCTCCTAGGTTGTAATGCGTCAGCGTACATCGTGGGAACATAACTCAGGTCCGGTTTAATCAAAATCATGCTCTGATACCAACTTGTAATGCCCTGAAAATTGGGGGTCGAGTATAACTCAACTCCCAAGTTCCAACGCATTATGCAACATAAATAATGATGATTAAATGTTGTCTGTGTTAGAGTAATAAACATGAGTGAGATTATACCAAACAGTAATTCATACTCCAGATCAATTGTATAAAGGCAAGCGGAAGACTGAAACTGTATATATAAAGTATGTAAAGGAACAAAAACCATCTCGATCTCCAGAGTATGAACACTAACTGAGTATCCATATACATGTATTGTTTCTAAATAAAAAGAGTCAAAATACAACTAAAGTTAGATCCTGAAACTCCCGTGATCCAGTCGGCCTAAGCGTAGCCGCCAGAGTACTGCATATATGAGAACTCATCTTGGTCCTCATCGTATTCCGGCTCTGCCTCCTGAATCGACGCATCCTCTATACCTGCGACAGAGTCTGGTTGGTGTGTAAAACACCGTCCCGTAACGTGGGAGTGAGTAGCTAACTCAGTGGGACAATAAAGCATAGGTTAACATGTTATCAATTCAATCAAGCAGTAATAATAAAGCAATACAATCAAATAATTCTAACTACTCTTATTAAATGTAAGTACGAAATAACATGATGAATGCCCTTGCCAAACCATCCTAATGCGACATCATCTTACGTTCACGGATGCATACCTCCCTCAGTGCTCCACATCTACTAGGCACATGCGGTGCGATGATGAGCATGATTACCGAGTTGTTATTAGTCCATTTCAAACAGCAATATTGGGAAACTAAGGTACCTCTCTTGTATCATTCCCAAACATGATCCATTCTAGGGTCGTCAATCCTAGTTAATCTCATACAGTATTATGGTTCGAGAGGCATCGCGAAGGCATCGCAAAGGGCTCGTCACCTGTCAGCACGGATACAGATCTCACCGTATGCGGCTCAATTGCTGACCTTCAGCTCGAGTACAGGTCTCACCATACTCGGCTCAATCGCTGGCCGTCAGCTCGAATACAGGTCTCACCGTACTCGGCTCAACTCATACTCTAGTTGTTGTGAAGGACTCGTCGCCAATCACAGACCTTGGAGTATACTCAAAGACACTACAGAGGACTCGTCGCCCGTCAGCACGAGTACAGGTCTCACCGTATCGGCTCTCGCCGTAAGTGTCGACAGCTCAAATACAGTGTCTCATACCACCGTATTCGGCTCACGAGTTTAGTTGCTCAATGGTCACTACGGGGAGGCACGTGGCCCCAGCATAGGCCGACAGCTCGGCCACGGTGTCCCATACCACCATGTCCGGCTTATGAGTCTTAGCAGATCGAGGTACCATGGTTAACGGGATTTTCACTGGTAAGTTTGGTACCCTAGGTTCAAGCAGTAGCGACCAAACATGGTGAACACACATTTGACATATTAGGTTACTTAACGAGCCTGACAAGCTCGAGCGCACAACAAGTTGAGTGATATGAAGCACAGAAGCACTCCGTGTGGCCAACCACTATCGCCAACCGAAGTACGACTCGGGTTCGTCAAACACATCCCTCGTGGCGACATAAATCTCATCCACAATCTCAAGTCTGGTACCGAATGTCTGGACTATGGACATAGTCCCAAACTCAATCAATTCTCATCCATAGCATGTGGAGTAAAGCATGATAAACAAAGTAATACAAGCATGCTAGTAGGCATGTCATAAGGCATGTTATAAAGCATGATATAAAGCATGTTGTAAAGCATGTTATAGAGCACTATACAAATAGGGATACAAACACATATACTTCATAAGTGAGTAGTTAGAGTAAACAATCACATGGAGGGAATCATACATGTCTCTAAGGTAGTTGAGAATTTCATCTCAGCACCTACCTAAGGCACTAACATCTAAGCATTTACTCTCACAAGCATTTACACAAACACTTAGAGTACACTATTTCAACATACATGACGTATGTTAGTAAAATATGTATTAGGGCTATCCTTTTGCCAAGCGAGTATTTTATCCGTGTACATCATATTCATATAGCAAATAGTCATGATAATTACATCTCCAAAATCTATACATATATGGTATTTTCTAGAATACACAATTTCAACATACATAGTGTGTATAAGCAAACATGTATTACGGCGATTCCTTTCGCCAAATCAGTATTTTATCCATAAACTATATAATCATACAATAATTAATCATGGCAAACACATTTCCAAAATTTGTACGTATACGGTATTTCTACGTAAACCTAGAGTATGTAAAATTCCATATTCTGCATCTTTAATCAAAATAGGAAACGGAAAGCACTTTTTACATGTGCAATTACATGCAGATCATGAATCTATCATTATCTGACATTGAAAGCATTGAAAACCGTAACCTATATACCTAAAGTCTTCACCTTACACCTTAGGATTGCAACGAATCAGCTAGGTTCGTTAGGCTTCCGTATCCGGCGATTTTGTAGCCTAAAGAACGAAACCGATTAGCTATTTCATAACCTATAACCTTCACACTCTTAAACAAATCTAGGGTTAGGGTTTCTTACCTTAAAACGGAGTCGGTGTCGCCGGGAAAGTGGCAAGGAAGGGGTGGTGTAGCCCGTGTGGTGATTGGAAACAGTAGGAGGGAGTTTCTCCCACAACTCTCAAGCTTTCTCTCACTTTTTCTCTCTTCTTCTTAGGGTTTATCCCAAATTCGTATGGCTGTGAGAGAGGCTGCCCTAAGGTCCTTATATAGCCTAAAAACTCTCTGGAATAGACTTATGTTCAAGGTATACTTATATTATAAGTAGATCGGCGTTAATTCAGCTCAAAAGAGGGTTTCTGGCGGCCCTCCTTGAGCCAAACGTCGGACTTAAGCTCACTAACCTTGGATCTACGTGGAGTTATGGTTTCATCTCGGTCGGATTCCCAGATCACGCGTAGCGGACCATTTTCAGTTCAATGGTCAGTGGGCCTCGATCCAAAATTCCAAGTACACGTAAATGTTTCTGAAATTTTTCCTGATTCGAGGGTGTATTTGGGTCAGATTCTGACGGTCTGGTTGCTTATAAAATGTACGCAAGCGATACGTGCCATATCACTATTCAAGATATTTATTTTGTAAAGAAAACAGGAGTTTTCACACTCCCTCGCTTCAGACTCAAGCGAACGGCCGTGGGACACCGTCTGGACTTGATTTCCGAGATGGTTGTCAAGTCCAGTGAGGGGGTCCTGATTCCTTAACTTCGTATTATTCGAATTCCCGATGTGCCGTCTAGACCTGACACGGAGTTTCAATTCGTTCCCGAGAGCAGTCGGGTAATGAGTTTGATCCTAGACTTTAGGGTAACCTAGCGTCAATGATTCTACAAGTTTTAGGTCTTACAGATCGTATTTAAAGCGATTCCAACGGATTTCATGGCTAATCTAGTTTCGCACTTAGTTAACTTTGTTAAATTTCTAAAGGATTTAATCCTAAGTGATTTCTGGTCGAGGTGGTACTCGAGCCATTGTACGGAAATTTTCGGGTCGTTACAATTTGACCGGTAGGACCGCGGGACCTAAAGGAACAAAATGGATACTCAGGTAGGGTCTTACAATAAACATTTGCTTTTGGTGTAAGGTTGTCCTTTGAACAAGGTTTAAATCAATTTCTCAATACTATTACAATTGAGATCTTTGATTGATTCAATTATATTTAATATTTCTATTTAGCATTTTTTATTTTGGCATAGTCCTATTCAACCCCCCCCCCCCCCCCCCCCCTCTAGGACTGCGAGCTCACCCTTTTCAATTCTTGATACACTCAAATAGCACCAACTTTATGCTAAATTTCAAAGATGTGAATTATGGAAAAAGGAAGTGAAGTTCCTTGGACATGTAGTTACTTAACAGGGCATTTCAGTAGATCTTGCCAAGGTCACCATTGTACTAAATTGGGAAAAGCCCACTTCAATTATTGAAGTTAGAAGTTTTCTTAGATTGGCTGTTATTATTTATGATTCATTAAAAAACTTTCAAAGATAGCCGATTGCTCTCTTAGTTAACCTGTAAATACATTAAGTTTGTATGGAGCGAAGAAGCTAAGGAAGCATTTCATAAATTAAAGACAATGTTGATAACTGCCCTTGTGCTTGTGTTACTAGAATAGGAATTTAGATACGCAATTTATACTAATACATTACGTGTTGGCTTAGGTTGTGTTCTTACACAGAAAGACAAAGTGATTGCATATGCCTCCCGATAATTGAGAATGCACAAAGAAAACTACTCCACTTATGATCTCGAATTAGCAACAGTAATTTTTGCACTTAAGTTGTGAAGGCATTATTTGTATGGAGAAAATTTTGAGCTTTTCTGTGATCATAAAAGCCTGAAATATATTTTCACTCAATAAGACTTGAACATGCATCAATGTCATTGGATGGAGATGTTAAAAGATTTTAATTTTAAGGTGTCTTATCACCTAGGAAAAGCGAATTTGGTGGTTGACGCTTTAAGTCAAAATAATGTACACGAGTTCACAACGCCACTCATGTTAGAAGAGTGAAATATGTTAGAGTTTGTTATAATATTTTGAATTAAAATTGTAAATAGAAGAACCTTATGTGAGCATAGATCATATTCACCTTCAACCTACAATTGATAGCCAAATTATCATTGCACAGGATCAAGATGGACTTTTGATTAAGTTGAAAGCAAAGGCAACTCAAGGAGAAGATTCCTATTGAAAAATTGGTACCAATGGTGGTTTGTGTTACTACGATCGATTGTGTGTTCCGAGTAACCATAAGTTAAAATAGGAAGTTCTCAATGAAGCTCATCGATCTAAACTAGCAATCCATCATGGAAGCACCAAGATGTATCAGGACCTAAAACATACATATTGGTGAGATAACATGAAAAATGAAATAGAAGAATACGGCTCGAGGTGCCTTACTTGTTAGTAGGTTAAGGCCGAACATCGTAGGCTATAAGGACTCCTGCAACCTATTCCGATAGACGAATGAAAATGGGATTTTATTTCCATGGACTTTATTTCTAGGCTATCGAGGATGAGAAAGGGCCACGATTCGATATGGGTGATTTGGATATACTCACTAAGACAGCTCATTTCCTGCCTATTCACATGACAAACACAACGGATGATTTAGCTAAGTTGTACATTAAAGAAATTATATGCTTGCATGAGTACTGTTAAAAATAGTATCGGATAGAGATTTCATGTTTACATTAATGTTCTGGACTCGTATTCAAGAAGCTATATATGGGTGCATCTTTTAAGTATAACACTGCGTTCCATCGACAAATGGATGGATAGATGGAACGAGTCAATTCATTTTGGAAGATATGCTTCGAGCATGTACGCTTGATTTCAAGGATAGTTGGGATGATTGTCTCCCTTATGCAGAATTTGCATACAACAATAGTTTTCAAGTTAGTATCAGTATGGCACCTTATGAAGCTTTATACGGGTGTCCATGTCGAGCTCCACATTATTGGACCAAATTGGAGCAAAGAGCTTGATTGGACCTGATATAATTCAAATTACATCTGGGAATATTTGAAATTGCTCATTGTGGTGGGCCCACGGGCTACGTGTACAGAAGCTTGGTGGAGCTAAGGAATAAATGCCTGAGTCTTAAAGGGGGATGAATAGGACCACCTAAAATTTTGCTAGTTAAATCCAATTACCTAATTATATCAACTTACCAATTAAACTAATTAAGGAAATTAACACTAAAGCTTATAAGCCCATAGTGAGTCCAATCATAAAAACTACAATAGATATGCCAATTCAAGCAACTAGTATATAATCGATAGTGAACTTGTATGTGCTTAACAAGTTAAGTTTCTAGCATGAAATCTAACTCATGCATTCAAATAATTCAACTAATCAATCACATAAGATTAATTAGAAATGTACGCAATTCACAATCGCAAACACAAATAGATACAATGGTTCAGTTTCCCTACTCCACTCTCCGCGAATACACTCTCCTTGAGTGTACCAGTATTCACTATCGGAGGTTTTCAACAGGTTCACCTCTAACCTTTACAGCCCTACACAAGGACCTAAGTCCTACACAAAAACCTAATGTGCACTCCCACCGAAGGCTCCCTCGGTTAACCAATAGCCTCGGTCCTAGTTCAAGGACCTATGTTTAGTTCTGCTAGAGGCTCCCACTGAAACTAACATGTACATACCCATGTCTAGTGAATTCAACCTTATACAAGAACCTATAAAGTTTGGGTCACAAACTCTTACCCTCAATCATATCCAAGGAAAGAGAGTATTGACTCATACTTGATAACTTACTTTCCAGATTGAGCCCCTTTGTCGTGTCATTCTTGAGTTGCTTCTTCAAAGCTCTTCCCTGCTGGAATCCGCTCCTCAAATGCTCTCATGTTCATTGATGATGATGGTTCAGATCCACGAACAAACACCTTGCATGCAATGCTCCATTTCAGGTGACAAAGGTGATAAGAGGGTGGTGGAATCTCTTACAACACTTGGGAAGGTTGTAATCTTAGGTAATTTACCTAAATAGGTATTATAGAGGGTTTAGACAAAGGATTTGACTATTGGTTCAAGTCTAATCTCTAGAACATGGTGGAGTTCAAGTTCATCTTCTCATTAGAGGTTGGAATCATCATTAGAGTGTTAAAGCTTATGGAGATTACTTGAAACTCATGGGATTGAGGCTAGGAATGAGGGATATGACCATGAAATCTCTTAAGCTTATATTGCCAAAAAAAAAAAAATCCAAATGTCAAAGAATCGATTGCCCTTTATAAAAAGCTTGAGATGGGGGGGGGGCAAAAAATGACTCTATTGATGCCATTGAGAAACTAAAGATTCCAGTAGAGAAGTTGTTGGACAATTTGCACTCTTCTACTTGATGCCATCAAGAAACTCAGATAAAATGATCACGACTTGTTGGACAAATCAGACATGACTACTCGATGCCATCGAGTAGTCTTCGAAGCCATCAAAGTCCCTTTAAAGATTGCTCGATGGGATCGAGAACTACTCGAAAACTGTTGTTTTGGACAGTATGTTTTCACAGAAGCTTCACACTTCTTCTAACCTTATTTATCATGTTCTGATTAAGGTTCCTGAAGCTGTGGATGATCAAATAAGGGTTAGGATCATCTAGAAGCTAAGGATTATTTTAGGTCTAGGGTTAGGATCATTAAGGTACCTCATATACATGTTTTCACTTCCTTGATGCTCTAGTCTTCATATGTCTTCAGTCTTCATCTTCCAAGGGCTCAACTAACTCCCTAACACACCAACATATGTGATTAACAAACAAGGTGTATAAATAAGTACACTAACAAGAATGATATAATTAGGTAATGATTATTAGTAACCCAAAGTAGACAGAAAATCCATGCAGATACCAAAAGAAGACATTTGGAATTTAAGGTAGGAAATCATGTTTTTTAAAGGTTTCTCCCATAAAAGAAATGTTATGATTTGGTAAGAAAAAGACGTTAAATCCACGTTATATAGGTCCTTTTCATATATTGAATCGTGTTGGTGTAGTCGCTTATCGTCTTGCACTACCTACATCCATCTCAAGTGTGCATCATGTTTTTCATGTTTCAATGTTGAAGGTTTATGTTCTTGATTTGTCACATATAATTAAATGGGAATATGTACAACTCCGCGATGATGCTACGTACATTCTATGACCTACTGGAATACTCGATAGAAAGGAGCAAGTTCTTTACAATAATGTTATTCCACTAGTAAAAGTATTATAGACACAATACAAAAGAAGAAGCTACATAGGAAACAGAAGCAGAGGTTTGTAAAAACTACCCTCAGTTGTTTGAGGACTACAAATGAGTAAAATTTTGAGGATGAAATTAATTTTTAGGGGAGAAGCTTATAACGACTTGCATCTTTAACCATATTTGACATGAATAAATATGCAAGTATTATTGTAGTAGAACCATATGAGTACAATTAGACGACGTTAGATAGCAAATAAATGCACCTAGTAAGTTGTATCTTGTGCCTGAAATGTCTGCTACAAATCTAGTAATGTGATTGATGGAATTTTATTTCATAAATGTCGTAATATTAGCCAGAATGTTTTAAAGAGCTCTCGATCATTCGTTCATAGGATATTAATCATAAAATTATAGGAATATGATCGCCTTGGTGGGCTTGACCATCGACATGGATCAGATATTCGAAATAGTGCCCCAGATTGCACAATTTAGATCGGAACATAGGAGTGCGAGTTATGTGACTCACCTTAGTTTTTTAAGAACAACTATATAAATGAGATTCAATTGTAATTAGGGTTGGAAAAATCAAAATTTTAGAGTTTTAGGGTTTTTCTTTGGGATTTTACTAGAAAACTCAGATTTAGCAGTTGTTTCTTATGTCTGCCTGTAGCCTAACAGTAATTAAAGGTAAGTCTAAAAAGGCTGTGCTAAAGTCCTAGAGGAGGGTGAATAGGACTATGTCAAATTAAAAATTAAATGTGAAATTTTAAACAAATATAAATAAAGATAGCATTAAACAATCCCACAAAGCATAAATGAAAAGCAACCTCAAATGTACAAGTATTGAGAGGTTGATACAAATGTTGTTCTAAGGACAACCTTACACCAAAAACCAATGGTTTATGGTAGGACAACCTGATTGCTAGAAAGGTCTGTGTATCAAAATCTCAAACCGATACAGAGGAATAAAGAATAAAAATAGCAAAGAATTAAACTAAGCTATTACAACATTCCCACACTTGCATAAAAAGATTACAACATTCTTCCACAAATGCTTAAAAGGAAATTACAACATTCACACAATGTCACAATCAATCAATCACCACAAGACCAAAAATTATAGTGGTTTGCTTGTGTGTACATCAACTGTTTAGAAAAATAGCCACACAACTACTCCACTCCCAATATCCTCACACAGTGGATATCGACGTTCACTATGAAATAGGTTTTTCAAGGTTCACCTAAAACCTTCACAATTGTGTCTTTCAAGTGGGCTTACACAATTCAAAAACCCCACACTCTGAGTTTTCGGGATCACCTCAGACAAACTAAAAATAAAGAGATTTTTCCTGACACAATCTCAAAGAAACCAAAAGAATAGATTTACTGAAATATAAAATACTTATCTGGATATTCTCCTATGATGCAGCCCGGTAGAAGCGATTCAGAATAGAAGTTCAACGTTGATGTTCAATGTCCACACTCACTTATGAAAAGGTTCTAAGTTCTAAATGACTTTTTAGATTAATTCACCTTGGGCTAACTTGATTTGATTTTAATTCTAAGAAAGGGGAAAACTTTAATCCCTTCTTCAAATAAGATTGGAATATAGAATACAAAATCAAATACAAAAAGCTAATTAAAGAAAATATTAAATGAGCACTAAATAGCTTAAGAATATCACTAACTTATCTCTCAGAGTGGTGTCTTAATTTTGCTAGAATTAAATGAAAAACTCTGAAAATCGTGCTCTATTTATAATTGTAGAAATTGTTCACTCGACTGGTCCAGAGGTCAGCTCGACTGGTCGAAGGACCAACAAACTTTTGAAAATTCGGGTGCGATAAGATAAAACTGTTTCACGACTGGTCGAGTGGCCTGCACGACCGGTCGAACCCTGCACTCAACTGGTCATGTGGGACCCAATTTAGTTGCAGGACTTTGAGTCGAGACTGCTCGACTGGTCGAGCACTATTCACTCAACTGGTCGAGTAGTTTCTAGGACTGGTCGAAGATCCAACAAAAAATCTCGAAAATAAGTAATAAACCTTGGACTGGTAGAATTTCTTGGACTGGTCGAGCCAGTACTAGGACTAGTCGAACATAGGCTAAGACTAGTCGAGAAACAATCTATACACTTGTAAAGCGACCCAATTAAAGTATGTAATCAATATGACCTAACCTACGGTCAATCTAGGGTCATTCATACCTTATAAGCGATGTTTGAATATTGAAACATCTTTTACTTCGGTTGATAGTTGATCTTGACGTACATGAAGCTTGACATCTTGAAGTATGTTGAAGCTTGAACTTGTAACACTTTGATGCTTGATTTTGAAACACTTCAAAGCTTGAGCTTGAGGTAATTTGAGTTGCAATTCACGTTGAGCTTTTAAGTACCAAAGTAAAGTATATTATCTTGACTTAGATGAAGCTTTAAAAGCTTGAACTAACACTTGATGTTGTACTTGAAGTCTTATACTTGTGATGCTTGAATCTTGAAATGGATCATCTTGAACTTGTACTTAAATCTTAAAAATGAAACATCTTGAACTTAAAGACGAACAAAACAAGATACAGATTCCAAGAGGTTTTGGCACTCCAAAAATTGACAATCATAAAGGCTAGAAAACATAGCACTTACAAAGTCTACTCCGTGTACTTTGAATTAAGACTTGAAACCATGTATTTCTCATCCTAATCAAAATTCGTTTGAATTTCGTGTACGGTTTTAAGGCTTTTTTTTGATTTTAGAACCTACTTGTAGTTAGAACATGGAATCAAGTCTGCAGGCAAGGACTATTCTCCTAAGTTAGCTTTTATCAACCCCTGAGAGTTTCAGTTAATGAATTTTTTAGTTTTTGACGAGATTATTCATATTAGAATATTAGAATTATTTCATGGTTATGATTCACATGCTATATGTGTTAAGTTAATAATATGCTTGATGGGTTGTATGAATTTGGTGTGCTTCTAGGCTTTGATTTTGTGAAAATAATAAATTGTTCATTTGGCATACCAAGTGTTTGGTTATATGTTTAAGTGTGATTTTTTAGGAAATTATGTATTTAAATATGTAATCATGTTTAGGATGTTGTGAATTTGCATTGCTTTGGATTAGTTTAAAAGATGGACTCTCTTCATTAGGTTTGATTGTCACAAACTTGTTTGATTGATTGAGGTGGAACACGCTTGATCGACTCTAGCTTGGGCTACTCATGAGTTGCTTTGTACCTAAGGTCAATCTAGACGATGTTCACTCAATCCATCGAATTAGTCCAATTCAGAGATAATTATTATTCTGTGAATGTTGCCGAATATCCTATAGAATCCATAATACCATGATTACCATTGATATATAGTCAGCATTGATAGTTATTGTATCTGTGTTTTAGCGAGCTACTTGTTACAGCTCATGGGACAGGCACAGTGGTCTGGGACATTATGTATGTGCTCTCTTTGACCTATGTAGGTGGGTGAGCCTACAGTGAGTCTTAAGCACCAATGGAGGTGATGAGCCTGCCATCCTTGATTTTAGGTGACGACCCATTACCTTATTGATTTATATATACATACATACACACACACACACACGCACGCGTGCACGCGCACCATTGAGGTTGAGTTTCTTTAGTATTGATTTGATATCTTTTAATTCTCATCATTAAATTAAGCTTTTGCATTAAAAGTGACACCTAAAAATTCATGGATTGCATATATATTTAATCTCTAAATTTTGGGACAATACATATCGCCCGAATGAGTTTTCTTTAGAACCCACCAACCAAACGCCCCTAACATTTGATTTATGGGCCTCACAACCTCATGTGGACCTATCCGGACCGTTCATCAGCTTTAGATCTAAGAAATCTACCCCTGAGAGAATTTCCCTTTAAAGTCAAGCTTCTTCATAGCCAAAAAATTAACACCATCCAATCTCATTTGGTCAACGATTTGGCCATTAATTCACATCAAATCATGCCCACACGAGTCATGCGCGACTTGCCATATAATGCACATGTTGAGTCTTATTCTCTCCTTACGTAAATTCTGTCTGAACGACTTATATAATCTCTTTGTCCTTAAGAGTTGCGAACACATTATGGGGAAGAGAGAGAGAGAGAGAGAGAGAGAGAGATGAAAAAGAAAGAAAGAATGAGTGAAAGAGAGAGTCGATATTAGTTGTACCAAGTCAACTAGGTTGAGTTGAGTTCTGGTTAGTCGATAATCTCTGTTGGACTTTCCATAGAGAGAGAGAGAGAGAGAGAATGAAAAGAAAGAAGGAAAAGACAGAGAAAGGAAGAAGGAAGGACGGTCGATCCCCTGAGTCAACTCAGCGAGTCAAATCGTTGGTCTCTCCTCGATTAGGGACAGATCTTAGGGTTGAATGGTAATTGCTTAATATTGTATATTTATCCTCAATTTTACATCAATTTTCCTTACATTTGAATGGTAAACTGGCAAAAGAATTTTGGAAGCTCAAGAGATTTCAAGTTATTTATAGAGTTTTAAAGCCCAAAAAATATAGAGATAAAGAGTGTGAAGTATCGATACTTTATAGGACGAATAGAGACAACTTTATGGCGTAAATAGGGTTTCTGGATGGTTTGGATGCTCGGTCAGGATTTGTTTTGTCAAGTTTTAGATCTGCGGATCAAGTCCATCAGTTGTTTGTAAGAATTCTATAAGGTGGGCATTATTGATCAACAGTCTGGATTGTCCTAAGGTTTGGATAATGTGATCGGGTATACCAGTGGGCCCCACTAAGTTGTGATACATCCAGAAATTTGTGTAACGGGCGGTGTGCTACTACTGTGATACTGGCACAGTGTTTTAGAAGAACTGGGATTCCTAATTCGTGTGGAGCCTTTCAGAGAGAGGAGTTTTGATGGGTTTCAAACTCCTCTACCCTCATGTGTATAAATCAGAGCTGGGTCCCCAATCCAACACCACCGATAGAAGTTTCAGCCCCATCACAGCTTCTCTAAGGGTGTAAGGAGAGGAAGACTTCGGCATCCTATCTACAGCAATGGCATCTCAATCAGGTACGCCGTGTATTCATATTTCTAGATCTCCATATCCACGCACAGAAGATCCTTTAGCTATTCCGTATAAAATATTATAGTTGGTATCAAAGCCACTGTGCATCAGGTATGGAGGATCGATTATATCATTAGGAATTCTTATTCTCAATTCAGGAATCTAGGATTTTAATTCTCATAATATGATAGGGTCTTCAAAATCCCTATTTACCTGATTTGGGAATTCGAATCTCGAATCCCAGAATTGGGGAATTTCATATCCCCATCCTCAATTCCAGATTCCGATTAGGGATTTCAAAACCTAGATCCCTAATCCAGTTACAGTTAGGATTTCATATCCTAAATCCCCAAATCCATTGAGCAATCGAGGATTTCAGATATTAATCCCTAATATTCATACATGGATTAGGGATTTAAATCGCACAATTAGGGATTTTGTATCCCTTAATCCAACAAACATTAAAGATCATAGGGTCTTGGCATAGATCTCGTTGAACCCTTACCTACCATCATCTAAGGCGGTGGTCATCACTAACCTTCAGTCTTGCATCAATGGAGATGACTTGTGGAATCATTATTTTTTAACATCTTCATTGCTAGCAACTGCCACCGCCGTTTCCGTGGTTTCATCATCATCACGGACAACCCCATATCATCGGGACTGCCGAAAAACTAGACAGAAGGGAGATTCAGGGACTCTTCTCAGCTCGCCAGGCAGACAAAGAGGATCTCTCTCTCTCTCTCATCTCTCTTGTGCTCTCTCTCTTGATGTCGGTTCCAGAGACATAGGCATAAGCCTATTGGAAGATTTTGACAGGTCCGTGGACCCAATTTGGGTCCACCTTCTGGACTTGCGACTGGATCGGGACCCATATATATCATGACCTTGTGATATTGGGTCTGACCAGTTAGTGGGGCCCATTACAAATGGGTTTGGGTCAATTGGGATCACCCCTCATCCCTGTAGTGGGCCACGTTCATGAATAGGGCAGCGCCCTTTACATTACGTGGGCCCTTTGCGCTCACCTTACGCATGGATCCGATTACACTGGGCTTGTCACACCCCAAACTCGGAAATCAGGCTCACAAAATTCCTGATCGCTGAATCCGGTGCCGACTGTAACATCCTGGATTTTTGCCAACCTGGGATTAGATGTCCTTAAGCAATGGGTCGCTCCTAACACCTTATTAACCTGTCAGAACTGAATCCCATAGTCTAAAACCGCTTTTGAACCCATTTCCTTCACAAATCCCACCCTTCACCACCTTGTTCTTCAATTTTTCTAAGTACTTTCACCCTAGACACTATCTTAAACTAGCTAAGTATTATGACTTGGATCACTTTATATACAAACTACAAAGGCCCAGGTACCACCTCAAACAGAAATCATACAGGACTAAATTGTTTAGAAATTAGGCAAGAATTAGCTAGTGCTAAACTAGAGTACCTGTGAAAGTAGCACCAATCACTTTAAATACGATCTGCAAGACCCAAAACTTGTAGAATCATTGACGCTACATTACCCAAAAATCTAGGATCAATCTCATTACCCAGTTGCTCTCGGGAGCACATTGAAACTCCGTATCAGATCTGGACCACACGTCGGAAGTCCGATTAACACGAGGTTAAGGACCGCCTTGCTGGGCTTGACAACCATCTCAGAAAACAAATCTAAATAGTGTCCTAGTGCAATTCGCTTGAGTCCGGAGCGAGGAGTGTGAGAAACATGAAAATAATTCCAAAATAAATATGAATTTAAGAAATCTGGCACATGTCGCTTGTGGTTCAGTATTGAGCAACCTAACCATCAGAATCAGACCAAATTACACCCTCGATCAGGGATATTTCCCCAAACATATCCATGTACTCGGAATCTCCGATCGAGATTCGCTAACTGTTGAACTGAAACTGGTCCGCCACGCGTGATCTGAGAACCCTACTGGAACAAAAACTTAATGGTACCTAGATCCAGTGTTAGTGAGCTTAAGTTCGACCGCACACAGAAAAGGGGCAGCTAGAAGTCCTCCGTTGAGCTGAAACTGACTCACTTTGGTTATAACTTAAGTATACCTTGACCTGGAGTCTATTTTGGTGTAGTTTTAGGCTATATAAGGACCTTTAAACCCTCTCTCATTCAGCCATACGAATTTGAGAAAAATCCTAGGTGAGAAGAGAGAAAAGAGAGAGAAAGTTAGAGAGTTGTGGGAGGATTCTTCCTACCCTCTTTCCCTGTCATTCTACAAGCTTCACCACTTCATTCTAAGCACTTTCCCGGCGATTCCGGCGTCATTCCTAGGTAAGAAACCCTAACCCTAAACTGATTTGGGGTTTTGATAGTTGTAGGTTATGAAATAGCTAACCTATTTCATTCTATAGGTGGCCAAACTGTCGTATACGAAGGTTTAGCAAACCTATCGAATTCGTTACGATTCTACGCCAAAAGGTGCGGACTTTAGGTGTATAGGTTATGGTTTTCAACGCTTTCAATGTCAGATAATGATAGATTCATGATCTGCATGCAATTGCACATGTACAAAGTGCTGTTTGTTTTCCGTTTTGATTAAATAAGAAGTATATGGAATTTTGTGTATTCTAGGTATTTGTAGAAAGTACCGTATACGTATAAATTTTAGAAATGTGTTTGCCATGATTATTTGCTGTATGAACATATTATATATGTGTATGATACTTACTTGGCGAAAGGGTTCGCCCTAATACATGTTTTTGCTAGTATACGTTATGTATATAAAAAATGGTGTATTCTAAGTGTTTGTGAAAATGACTGAATGAGTATAGAATTCTCATTCGTGCTCGCCATGACTAGTTGTCATGGATATATGATTGTTGTATTGGCAATACCCCTTTGACGAAAGGATTTGCCCTAAATCACGCCACGGCCAATATACACTATATATGCTAAAATGGGTAGCCTAAGTGTTTGTGGAAATGACTGAATGAACATGGAACTTGGATTCCTGCTTGCCATGACTATCCGTCGTGGGTGCACGCGTGTTATAATTGGGGCAACTCCCTAGTGAAAGGATTTGGCCTTATACCTATGTGATCAACATACGTCATGTATGTTGATGTATGTAGTTTAAAGTGTTTGTTGAAATGTCTAAATGAGTAGTAGTTAGTAAATTGTAATGTATAAGGGTGTTGAGATAGGATTCTCAGCTACCTTAGAGATGTATATGATTTCCTCCATGTTGCTTGTTTAAATTAACCGCTTACTTATGAAATATAGGTGTTTGTATTTTCTGTTTATATTGTGCTTTATTACATGTTTTATGACATGCTTGTCAACATGCTTGAATTACTTTGTTTATTCTGCTTTACTCTACATGCTTCTGGTCATGGATTGATTGTGTTTGGGGCTATGATTATAGTCCAGGCAATCGGTAGCAGGATTGAATTCGTGGCTGAGATTCATTTGCCACGTGAGATGTGTTCGACGAATCCGAGTCGTACTTCGGTTGACGATAGTGGTTAGCCACACAAAGTGCTTATGCACTTCATATCGTTCAACTTGTTGCGCGCTCGAGCTAGCCGAGCTCATCAAGTAACCCGATCTGTCTAATGTATGTTCACCATGTTTGGACGCTACTGTTTGAACCTAGGGTACCAAACTTACTAGTGAAATCCCGTTAACCATGGTACCTCGATCCGCTAAGACTCATGAGCCGGACATGGTGGTATGGGACATCGTGGTCGAGCTGTCGGCCTACGCCGGGGCCACGTGCCTCCCTGTAGTGTCCATTGAGCAACCAGACTCGTGAGCCGATTATGGTGGTATGGGACACTATATTCGAGCTGTCGGCCTACACTGATTGGTGACGAGCCCTTTGTAGTGACCTTGAGCATACTCTGAATTTATGGTGAGGCGACGAGTTTTGCCACGGTGAATAGAGTATGAACGAGGCCTGTATCAATTTAGTGATGAACGGTTAAAAAGGTGATGGGGGAGTGGTGTAACGATTTTGTGTAACATCCCTAGCAGCCTTTGCAACGCCCTAGAACTACACTATCGTATGAGATTATCTAGGTTTAATGACCCTAGAATGGATCATGTTTGAGAATGATACAAGGGAGGTACCTTAATTTCCCAATCCTGCTGTTTGAAATAGACTAATAACAACTCGGTAATCATGCTCATCATTATTGCATTCATACTTGCATGTGCCTGGAAGATGTGGAGCACTGAGGAATGCAAGCATGCCGCGAATGTAAGATGGTGTCGCATGAGGGAGTATGTGGTGAGGGCATGCATCATGATTGCATTCATACTTGCATTAACAAGAGTATTTAGAATTGTTTGATTGTACTACTTTATCATTACTGCTTGACTGAATTAATAACATGTTAACCTATGCTTTATTGTTCCACTGAGTTGATCACTCACTCCCACGTTACAGGACGGTGTTATACACACCAACCAGACTTGTTTGAGTTTCAGATGATGGTGATGCTGCGAAGCGGAGCCGGACTCTTAGGAGGATGAGGAGGATTCCTCCTTTATGCAGTTTCAGGCGGGTTCCTGTGAGCCGTGTCCTGATCGACGGGGCTTTCTGGGATATTGACTAGATGACCTTACACAACTTGGTATAATTTGAAATTGTACTTGTAAATAGTTAACCTGGTAACATTATCACACTCTGGAGACTCACCATAGTTTTTATATTTTATGTATCTATCACAGTCTTCCACTTACAAATTTAACTGTATCTGGAGTATGATATGCTGTTTTGGTATAATCTCATTCATGTTTCAATGCTCTCATCATAATTATCATTATCTGTGTTGCATAAGTGATGCGTTGGAACTCGGGAGCTGAGCTTTGCTCGACCCCCGATTTTCAGGGCGTCACTCCGACAGCCTCCATTGTACCCCATTCTCGGCTTCCAGCGTCCATACGCCAGATTTCGATCCTGGGATCCTACAAGGAGGATTTCCCAACTTACATTTAACTCGTAATAAGCATAACCACAAGTTTACCCAAATCACGAAGGCAACCTCATCATCACATATCCACTAATATAAACATTTGAATACAGTACTAAAAGGGAAATACATATGACAAAATCAAAGCTCCAGAGGTCCGCTGTATGCTCCAAGCTCAACGCTACTGCAACCTAACGCCACTTGCACGCATCTATCGTGCATAAGCTTATAGAAAGCTTAGTGGATGGTGAAAGTGTGTACACAAGGTAAGTACCAAGTAAGCAATATCAGAGTATCAGAGTAAGCGAAAATACCGATAAGCCCATAATCATACAATATCAGAAATACTGGAAAGATCATAAATCATACGATATCAAAGTAATGCGAAAACATGCTGATAAGCCCATAAATACCATCAACCTTATCCAGGCTATGCGATACAAAAATATAATTAAAACAATATCATATACTAATGAAGCAATGTAGATCGGCTATGCAATGCGGGGACAGTAAGCCAAATATCAGATGCTGATGATATAATGCAATATGCGGTGCGAATGATATGACCAAGCTGGAGTGAAGTTGAGATGATAGTACGTAGTATCGCAGGTTATGGGATCCACCACAAGGGACTTCTATCCAAACCAGTCCCATACCTGAATTTGGATAGTCAAACTCAATGTCGTAAACTTCTGATCTCAGGTTAGTCGTGCGCCCCAACCGAAATCCTGGCCGTTGACAAATAGTTGCTCACCACCAACCTGAGTGAATAGTGAATGAATGAATAAGTATGCAACTCCTACTCAATAAGTCCGGATATCAGCGTCATACATCTCTGAGATCATCACCGGGGTCTAGTACACTCCAAGCTGGCTACCGCCCCAGTCGGCCGCGTAGCCCAGCGAGTGGAAAAGACCTCACTACCCGCTTGCTAGTAGTATCCCAATGCCTACCCGGCTCATCGATAGCGGACTCATTTGGGAGCTGGTCAAACTCAGCCTAGCTTATAGCCCCCTTACTCGGGCGGATAAGGCCACACCCCCTCACAATAAACCACGACATAGTGGGAGACGCGGCCTACTGGTATTCGGTACTCGGGCGCTCATGTATCCACTTGGTCTAAACGTTGGGGCGTCTCCTGGCCTCGGAGGTTTAGGGACTTTCACCCACGGACATTCAAAGTGCCCAGATGCTCGAACCAAACATTTTCGGTGTCCCATCTGGCCATCCACAACATGCCTGTGGAGGTCACAGCCCTGATGTCGCTAGGGCGTTGTAAGACCCGTATCCTTGACCGTACCGTTCAGTCGGCTTCCGCGATGTTACCGGTCAGATTCCGGCAATCCTCGACCCGTTTCCGACGTTGCGCGCGATCCTAAGCCGAGTCCTGCATACCAAAGTCGACTCGAACCGAAACTTGTATCCTAGCGACCGCACCGTCGCCGCAGTTCCGACGCCGCGACTTGCGTACCGACCTGATACCCAGGCTAAAAGATGTCGGCCTGCGTTCGATTCGAAGAAAATACCGCGCGTTGTGAACTTCGAAGGAATCTCTACGATATGTCCCATCAATCCATCAATCAATCAATGTCAAGTCACACCTACCCAAGTACAGCAACCCATACCTTTCTCTTACACAAGCAAGCCCAAAGTCAACCCTCACATCACTTCACCTCTCTCTCCACCCATCCCTTCTTACAACACATCATTCCATCCATCACCCATCACACCCATCCCATATCAACCCATCACTTCTCTCTCTCTCCCTCATTTCTCAAAATCTCTTCCAAGCAACACCATACGACCAAGCTCTCTCCCTCTCCCCAAACTCCAAGTGTGGCCCACTTTCCTCTACACTCTCATCTCCCATCTCAACCGTTGATCCATCATCTACCATCGTTAAAACCGAAGCAAAGGAGCTAAGGAGGCTTAAGGAGCAAGGAAAAAGGCCAATAAGGTGGGTGATCCACCGTTGATTTCCATTTAAGGGCCCACTTGTTGGTGGGACCCATTTTGATCTATGTATTATATCAATGGAGGGCCCATAGTGGAGGGGTCCCTCCTCTCTATCACTGTCTCTCTCTATCTCTCTCTGTCTTTTCTCTCCCTAGAATGAAGTGGGTCCCACTAAATCATGTTAAATCCACTCCATTCATCATTGGTGTGGCCCACTACATTTTTAGGAGACATCCATCGTCCATTTTTGGGATGGTGAGAAGCCCCACATGTTATATAATTTATTATATTTATTTTGTATTAATACTATATTAATATATATATATATATATTACATGGTGGTGGGCCACGTACATGTGGGACCCACCATGATGCAGTGTATATCCAAACCGTCCAGCATCTCTGGACACTGGACGTAGGCGTCCAGACATGGAGTGCGTGTACTGCATGGGTGTGTACTTGCAAGCTAACTAAAAAAAAGTTACTTTTTGGGGTGGGCTGCTCATGCAGGCCCCACCTTGATGTATGTATGTGATCCACGTCGTCCATTCCGTTCTCTAGCTCATTTTAGGAGTTGAGCTGAAAAATGAAGCTGATCCCATTTTCTGGTGAGCCGTGACATTGAGAACACTAGTTTTCTTCGTTAAATTTTGGGAAAATGACTGTTGGGGCCCACAAGGAGCTTGGACCCATCTGAAACTTGGTATGAACCCTTAATTTTGTGGAGCTCATGCAATGGTCGGGTCGGATCTTGCTGATGCAGGCCCCATGCCATGAAAAACAAAAAAAAAAAAGAGAGAAAAGGCAGCAGCGTCAGACGCCGCAGGCAACGCCTGTGCCAGGCGGGCGGCCGAGCTGGGCTAACCCACGGGTCCCAGTTGTGGGCCCCACCATGATGCGTTTTCAACATCAACACCGTCCATTGTGGGTCCCCCTTCTAAAAAGGGACCTGCCCCAAAAATCAGCTGCAAATGGAACTCAGGTGGGCCATACCATCTAAATCATGTGAAGACATGCCTAAATCATATAAAAACACTTGGTGGGGCCTACCTGAATTTCTGATGTGGCTGAAACTTGGTCTGGACCCTCAGACAGGTGGGACACACATAATGTATGGGCTGGATTTGTGAACCACCTCACGGTGGGACCCTGACAATGTGACCTTATCAACAGGTCGGTTGGCAAATAAACATTACGGTGGGCTCACTGGCCGTGGGCCCAGGTCACGTGTGACCTTATAAACAGGTTTGATGGCAAATGAATATCACGGTGGCCCTAGTCCCGTGACCTTATGAATAGGTTGGATTTCAAATAAACATTTTGGTGGGCCCCTTGCCACATGGCCTTATCAACAGGTGGATGGAAAATAAATATTATGGTGGGCCCTCTACTCATGTGACCTTATCAACAGATTGGATAGTAAAATAAACATTATGGTGGGCTTCACATGTGGCCCACTTGGATGCATATGGGCCCTTGTACTTAGGCCCATCTTGATGTATTTTTTTGGGCCCATTATTAAGGCCCACTTGGATATTTATGGGCTCATGTATTTAGGCCCATCTTGGCATGTATATAGGCCCATTATTGAGGCCCACTTTGGTATATATATGGGCCCATGTATGTAGGCCATCTTGATGTGTTTATGAGCCCGTTGTTGGGGCCTACCTTGATATATATATAGGCCCACGTTATGAGGCCCATTTGAGGTATTTGTGGTCCATTGTTGAGGCTCACTTTGATATATATATAAGGCCTATGTGATTAGGCCCATTTGACACATATAAAGCTTATGTGATTGGGCTCATTTTAATGCATTCTAAGGCCCATGGGTGATGGCCCATTGCAATGTACCTAAGGCCCATTGGTGAGGCTCATTGAGGTGGCCCACTTGATGAATATAAGGCCCATGAGATACGGCCCATTTGATGTATTTAAGGCCCAATGAGATGTACCTAAGGCACATTGCAATGTGTGATTCCACCATGATTTATTTAATGGTATTTAAGGCGAACCGAGCCTTAGGGACAATGTTGGTTTGACGTCCACATTGTACGAGTAATGTTGGTTAGATGTCCACATTATAACTCTCCCTAAGGCCACTGATAGGCCCGTACTTGTTTCATGTAGGCCATCTGGACTCATCTTCATTGAGAGGATAGCTCATTACTTTATAACATGTTTAGCACAGCCCCATGATTCATGATCATACGCATCATATGTATGCTTGAGATGAGGAGTGTCTAATCATAGCATATGCCTTCAAGCAGACTATTTACGGGCTCCCTGATAGGCAGAGTTGCCTACATGAGCGCGTGCTTCACACAGGATGACTGCATGACTGATAGTGTGTTACATGCACTTGCATTTGTGCGATTGTGATATGCCCTAGCGACATCAGGGTCATAGCCTCCACAGACACACCGTGGGAGGCTGGATTGGATACCGAAAATGTTTGGTTCTAGCATACGGGCGTCATAGATGTCCTTGGGTGAAAATCTCTAAACTCGATGGTACCAGAGGATGACTCCAACGTCGAGACCGAGTGGATACATGAGCGCGCGAGAGCTGTATACCAGTAGGCCGCGTCTCCCACTGTGTCGTGGTCGGTTGGAAAGGGGTGTGACCTTACCCGCCTGAGTGAGGGGGCAATTTCTAGGTTGAGTTTGACCAGCTTGAGGAATCGGTCCGCTATCGACGAGCCGAGCCCGATATTAGCAGGCGGATAGTGAGGTCTCTTTCGCTCTTCCAGTTGTGCGTCCGGATAGGGACGGCAAGCTGGCGCAGAGTGTACTAGACCCCGGTGATTATCCAGACTAAGAACCATACTGACTTGATGCTCTAGTGAGGAGCTGCATTGATATGTGGATATGGTTTGGCATGATTGACTTGCATTATGCATCGCATGGCCTTGACATGGCCGATAGTATTCATATCTTGCACCACATAGCCTTGGTACGGCTGACTGCATTCATGTACTCATCAGCATGTTTTCGTATTACTCTAACCCTGCATTCTGAGCACGCTCATATTGCGCACACACTTACACCACCCTCTAAGCTTTCCATAAGCTTATACACGATTGATGCATGCAGGTGACGCCAGGACGCAGCCGTAGACTCACCGCAGTTGGATTGTGCAGCCGAGCTTTGGAGTTTTATCACTTTCAGTATATTGTATTTCCCCTTTCATACGCCTTGTACTTAAAGTTTTTGTTCATAGTGGATTTGTGATGGTGTTCTTATGGTTATTGTTCGTGGGTTGGTTATGCTTGTGGTTATGCTCATCTCACAAATCGAATCATATTGAAATCCTCCTTGTAGCATCCCGGATCGGAACCTGGTATATAGGGTGCCGGGAGCCGAGAATGGGGTACTACGGAGGCTGTCAGTGTCGGATTCGGCGATCGGAAATTTTGTGAGCCCGGTTTCCAAGTTCGGGATGTGACAGGCGTATAGTAATCACAATCACACAATGCAAGATGCATGAGTCATGTAGTCCACTCATGCATCAATCCTGCGCATACCGTATGCTCATGTGGGATAACTCCACCTATCAAGGAGTCTCATAAACCATCTGTACTATGGCATATGTAAGGGTCAATAACATCTCACAATAAACATGTCGATGATGCGTATGGGCATGTATCATGATGCTATGTTGTCACATACTCATAATCGATATCAATAACTGGCATCAACAATCGGCTTCGACAATGTGGAAATTTAACCAACATTACCCCCAAGGAATGGCCCACATAGAGCCAAACATATAATGGGCCCACGGCCTCACACAAAGGCCTAATATACAACACAATGGGCCTTACTCAAGGGCCACATATACACAAAAGGTGGGCCCTACTCATGGGCCTCAAATACATGACATGTGGGCCCTACACATGGGTCTCGAATACATCAAATGGGTCATGCATCATGGGCCTAATACATATCACAATGGGCCTTTCCCGTAGGCTACGAATACATCATAATGGGCCTTGCCCATGGGCCATGAATACATCATAATGGGCCTTGCCCATGTGCCTCAAATACATCACAATGGGCCCCATCACATAGACCTCCTATTCATCACATTAGGCCTTAAACATGGGCTGCATATACATCACACAGGACGAATACACATCACAATGGGCCTCAACTACGGGTCGCATATACATCATATAGGCCTCGACAATCGGCCTTGGCAATCAAAATCGGCCTCGATAATCGAAATCAGCCTCAACAATCGAAATCGGCCTCAACAATCGAAATCAGCCTCGATACTCGGCCTTAACAATCAGAATCGGCCTATACAATCAGCCTCAACAATCGGAATCGGCCTATACAATCGGCCTTGACAAATCGGCATCGACCTCGATACGCGGCCTCGATAATCGGAATCGGCCTCGATACTTGACCTTGACAATCCGAATCGACATATACAATCGGCCTCGACAAATCGAAATCAGCCTCGATACTCGGCCTCGACAATCGGAATCGACCTATACAATCGGCCTCAACAAATCAAAATCGGCCTATACAATCGGCCTCGACAATCGGAATCGGCCTCGACAAATTGGAATAGGCCTATACAATCGTCCTCGACAAATCAGAATCGGCCTCGACAATCGGAATGGGCCTCGATAATTGGCCTCGACAATCGAAATCGGCCTATACAATCGGAATCGGCCTCGATACTAGGCCTCGACAATTGAATCGGCCTATACAATTGGCCTCGACAAATCGGAATCAGCCTCGATACTCGGCCTTGACAATCGAAATCGGCCTATACAATCGGCCTCGACAAATCGAAATCGGGCTCGATACTCGTCCTCGACAATCGGAATCGGGCTCGATACTCGGCCTCGACAAATCGAAATCGGCCTCAATACTCGACCTCGACAATCGGAATCGGCCTCAACAATCGAAATCGGCCTCGATAATCGGTATCGACCTCGACAATCGGCTTAACGAAGGACCTAAGGGAAGGTCATAATGAGGACATTTAACCATCATTGCCCATCAATGCGGACATTTAACCAACATTGCTCCCAAGGAGTGGCCTTCATAGGGCCAAACATATAGTAGGCTCATTGCCTCACACAAGGACCTAATACACCTCACTATGGGCCTCACTCATGGGCCACATATACATCACAATGGGCCTCAGCACATGGACCATAATTACATCGCATCGGGCCTCACTCGTGGGCCATATATACGTCACAATGGTCCTTACCAAATGGGCTAAAAATACATCACAATGGGCTCACCAAATGGGTCATAAATACACAACAGGTGGGCCCTGTACATGGGCCATAATATACATCACGATGAGCTACAGCCCATGGGCCTAATACACACCATGATGGGCCTCATCAAATAGGCCACAATTGCATCAAGGTAGGCCTCATGGATGAGCTACAAATATATCAAGGCGGACCTCAAGGGGGAGCTTGGATTACATCTAAAATCATTTCAATAATTGCAGGTGCAACACGTGTATCACTGTACACATCATTCTATGGGGCACATGGCACCCTAATGATGATCAGCACCACCCAAACATTGTTCAAGTTAATTAGCACCATCAAAACACTTCCCATGTAAATCAGCACATCCAAACATTGTCTATGTAAATCGGTACCATCCAAACATCGTCTAGCCCACAACCGTCCAAACATTGTCCAGCACCGTCTAGCTTAATCTGGATGGTGTGGATGAAATAAATATGTTGTGTATGGTCCCATCTAGCAAAGCAGGTGGACGGCTTGGGTCAAAACACAGCTCAAGGTGGATATCAAGGCGGACCTCAAGGGGGAGCTTGGATTACATCTAAAATCATTTCAATAATTGCAGGTGCAACACGTGTATCACTGTACACATCATTCTATGGGGCACATGGCACCCTAATGATGATCAGCACCACCCAAACATTGTTCAAGTAAATTAGCACCATCAAAACACTTCCCATGTAAATCAGCACCATCCAAACATTGTCTATGTAAATCGGTACCATCCAAACATCGTCTAGCACCGTCCAAACATTGTCCAGCACCGTCTAGCTTAATCTGGATGGTGTGGATGAAATAAATATGTTGTGATGGTCCCATCTAGCAAAGCAGGTGGACGGCTTGGGTCAAAACACAGCTCAAGGTGGGTACCCACCGTCCAAACCTGCTGGATGGTGCATGTAAGACCCATACATCACCGTGTGGTCCACAGAATTGCTGCTACACATTCAGTAGCTGAAAGGTTGATGGACGGTTGGATACAATACATGCCTCATGTGGGGCCCACAGAACTTGAAGGCATCAACATGGCAACTAAGTTGCGGCTGCTGGCCCACCATCTATCAGACGGATGATGTGGATCACCAAAAGATGGACGGTTTGGATATAAAATGGAGGGACAGATTGGATATAGTACATATAGGTGGGTCCTAGTTGGACGAACGGCGTGGGTTAAAACCCATACATCATGGTGGCCTCACACCAGGTGAACGGTCTTTCCCACTGCCCAGATGGACGGTGGGATGAAACACATACCATGGTGGGACCCTTAGAGTTTGGTGACATCATGCACACCAGCTATATGCTGTTGGGCTGCTACCTAGCAGTTCAACAGACGAACGGTGTGGATCATGCCACGTCCATCAGATGGGACCACAAAACTTGCTGAATTGAAGAAGTTGTTGATGTGGGGTCCACACGTGCAATGGTGTGGAATGCATAAATCATGATGGGTCCCACGTGTGGGGCCCACGGTTCCAGGGCAGCGTGGATAAAATACTCACATCATGGTGGATCCCACCGTCCGTGCTGGACGGTGTGGATTGCCACACGTGTGGAACCCCACCGTCCCATCTGGACAGTGGTGGATGAATAGGTACATCAGGTGGGTTCCCACGTGGGGCCCACCATAACATATATATGGTATATATCATATATTATTATATTTTTGTATTATTATAAATAAAAAAAGCTGACTATTATGTTTTCTTTCCCTTTATACATCCCTTTATACGTGCCATGAATGGATGTAATACATTTGTTGAAGTGGGGTCCAGGTACATGTGGCCCACCAGCCACATACATCGAGGTGGCCCCACATACTCCTGGCCCACTGATGGATGGTGTGGATCTAATCCATTCATCACGGTGGGGTCCATACGTCCTAAAAACAGATGGTATGGATATAATACATATGACATAGGTGGGCCACTCACATCAAAAGAGAGAGAGAGAGAGAGAGATCGGAGTAGCAGAGGGACCCCGCCACTATGGGCCCCTCTATACAATGCATACATCATGATGGGTCCCACCATATGTGGGCCCTCAAATCATCAAAATCTCACAAATCAAATCATAAAATACACCCAGCATTCTATCTTCTTAGTCCGATGGAATCCTAGCTCCTCAGTTTCGACTTTGACGAAGGATAATGAAGAATGAAGGGTGGAGATGAGAGATGGGGAGGTGGGAAGTGAGAAGTGGGCCACACAAAGCTCTCTCATGGAGCTCTCATGCCTTAGATGGTTGGGTTGCTTGGAGAATGAGAGAGAGATATATGAGAGAGAGAGGTTGTAAGAGAGAGAGAGAGAGAGAGAGAGAAATGGGTGAGTGATGGGTGAGTGATGGAAGAGTTGACTTTAGGGATGGGTGTTGTACTTGGGGATGGGTGTGAGTGATGGGAGTGATGTGTACTTGATTGATGTGATTGATTGATTGATTTGACTTATTCTCTTGGGTTTAGCAAATGCACGGTGTTTTTCCTCAAACTGAACGTGGGCCCACATCTCATGGCCTGGGTATCGCCTCGGAACGTAATACGTGGCGTCGGAACCGTGGCAATGGCGCTGTCACAAGGGTATAAGTCTCGGGTTGAGCCGACTCTGGAATGCGGGACATGACTCAAGGTTGCACACAACTACCGATAACAGATCGCGGGTCGCCAAAATTCAGTCGGGAGGACCGTGGAAGTCTACTCTACGGTACGGGTTAGGATACGGGTCTTATAGGGCCCCACAATTGTGGATCCTTTCGATCCTGCAGGTGGACCATAATTATGGATTAGGTGATCCGATAGGCCTTGTATGGGCCATCAACCTGCGCTCACAGCTATGTACAATTATCTTGACCCATCGAGTGTGCTTGGTCCCACTTTAGTTTAAGAATTGGGCCAAATCCATGGGCCATGAATTCTTGTGGGCTCTATATATGTGGTCCCCTGTTTGCATCTATACCCACTTAAGATTCATTTTGGGTCCATTTTGGCCTCTTGGGCTGATCCTTAATTTAGACTTGGACTTAAATTGGGTTTGTCTAGCAACTCATCTTAGAGACCACATCATGGGCCCACTCAAGTTAATTATGGGCTCAGTTAAGGCCTGGTGGTTGACCAAGTGAAACTATTATTCTAGGCCCATACCATTTTAATTTAGCCCAACTCAGGGAATGTTGAATGCACGTTTAATGTTTAACCCTTCCCTTTAGGGCCAATTTTGGGATCCGTTGCTTAGATTTGAGCCATCTATTTAGCTTAAAATGAGTGTGTAATCTAGATCATTCACTTGATGGGCAATAAAGAATATGGACCTTTCATCATGTGGACATATGAATTAGATACGATCTGTCCATATTATGGACACTAATGTAATGATCTAACCATCAATCTAAATTGTTACATGCCAACTATCTGTCATGTGAATGTTAAAGGCTAGACTTGTAATGCTCATTAATGATGATCAGATCATACAGAGTCATGATTCGGCCCTGTTGTGAGCCCATTACCCATCCTTTGGAAATTGATATAAACCATAGGGATGAGTAATGTGAAACCTACCCATCTATTTCTCTTTAAGGCTCCTCATTTTCCCAACAATCAATATCAACCGCCTTGTGGGCCAAATCAGAGTAATCTGTAATCCATTGAGGGCAGATTATAATTGCAATCCTAAGTATGTATTCATGAGATTAAATCCAATTGTGTTAGCCACTATAGTGACCTCGATCGGTGAAAATTTTATAAGTATAGGCTTGTGATATTGGGATATGGAGGATTACATGAATTTGCATTCACATACCATGCAGATGATGACAAAAACACAAACGATCACCGTTTGGCAGGGACATGAACGGGTGAAGTAAATGATGCTTATGATGTAAAGTTGAAAGACTCATCCTATCCACAGGTGTTAAGTGTCTCAGATTTACATAATTGGCATCGTTTAGCTTCATGTTCAGGAGAGTCACTTGCATATTATCATTACCTCCCACAGGAGGAGTGATGATGATATAACTGATTCTCGCCAGGATCGAATGTTTGGGCACATCTTCATCCTGGATAATTCAATTGAAAGCCCCAATCAATTGAATTGATATGTTTGCCTGATATTTAGTTTTATTCATGAATTGTTCGATGTAAAACAATCTGCTAATGTGAGTATATGTTGTAACCGGTTAAGATTCCAACTCAAACGCATTAAGTTCTTATCCTAAACAAGTCTGACTATGTTCAATGGATAGAGGCCTTAGAGACAGTCCTGGGATGCTTACATTTGGAGATCACTTCAGAAAATTCTGAATCATCAAAATCCTTTGATAACAGTTAGAATATTGATCTTGTAACTTCAGGACATGTACCTGGACATAATGGAAACAAAAAAGGAAACATGGTTCTAATAAGGGATCCTCAAGACCTCACGGTCCTCCAAGTTCACCAGTTAAAAACTAACCTAGGAATGAATCGTGCCGCAAGCGGGCTAAAGGTAATAATTGCTTCTTTTGCAACAAACCAGGCCATCAAAAGAAAGACTGCGTAAAGTATAAGCAATGACTCATAAAGAAGGGTAATAATTCTGTTCTAGTCTGTTTTGAATCTAATCTAACTGATGTGTTGGTGAATTCTTGGTGAATAGATTCGGAAACCTGAAATAGCCAAGCTAAATGTCCTAGAGAGGGGTGAATAGGACAATGCCAAATTTAAAGAAATTACAGCGGAATTTAATAATGAGATAGCCAAATAAAATAAAATCAATTCACAATGCTAAAATGAAAAGCAACCTCAAAATTCAAGTCTTGAGAGATTGATACAAATGGTGTTCTAAGGAAAACCTTACACCAAAAACTAGAGTTTATGGTAGGACAACCTTATATCTAGAAAGATCTTTATATCAAAAACTCAAACCGAAGAGGAATAAATAAATAGCAAGGAACTGAAATAAATTGCAGGAATATAAATCTACACTATTACAACATTCCCCACTGTGCTTGAAATGTAAATATTACAATATTCACATCCACACATACATCCCACAAATCTGAATGATAAAAGATAGGAAATATAAATCACACATCCACAAAACACAAAGAATTATAGTGGTTCGCCTGTGTGTACACCAACTATTATAAAACAGCCACACAGATTGCTACTCCACTCCTAATATCCTCACACAGGGGATATTAGCGTTCATTATCAAAATAGGTTTTCACAGATTCACCCAAAACCTTCACAATTGTGTCTTTTTCAAAGGGCTTACACAATTCAAAAAAAAACCCTCACTTCTAAGTTTTCTGGCTCTCCTTAGATAACCAATAAATGAGATTTTTTTGGCTTAATCTCAAAAGAAACCAAAATGAAAGGAATTTACAATAAATGTAAAATACCTGGATTTCTCCTTTTCTTGTAGCCCGGAAGAACCAATCGGAGTAGAAGTCAAATGTATAAGTTCATAGTCCAATACTCACTTTAAAATGGTTCCAGGTTCTAATTGATTTTAAATTAAACCAGTTGGGCTAGCTCTATTTGATTTTGATTCCAAGAAGAAGGAATATCACAATTCCTCTTTTTAATTAAGATTGGAATGTAGAAACAAAATCAAATTAAATAAAGCTAACAAAAGAGAATATAAATTACGCATAAAGTAGCTTAAAATGAACACAAACTTATCTTAGAGTGATCCCTTGAATTTTCTTGAATTCTATTATAAAACTCTTAAATTCGTCATTTATTTATAGTTGTAGAAATCGCACTTTCGACTAGTCTTGAGGACACTACGACTGGTCGTAGGAGAATGGATTTTTAAATATTTGGGCATGATCAGATAAAATCATTCCACGACTGGTCGTAAGGTGTGTACGACTGGTCGTAGGCCCACCAGTTTGGTTGCTAGAGTTTGAGTCGAAGAACCAGGACTAGTCAAAGGATGAGTCGACACTGTTCACACGACCGGTCGAACAGAGTCCAGGACTGGTCGTGGACGAACAGAAAAGTCTGAAAAAATGCAGAAACTTAGGACTGGTCTTAAAATTTCTTGGACAGGTCGAGGCAATGCTAGAACTAGTCGAACAAGGTTCAGGACTAGTCTTAGAATAGTCCAATTCCATGTAAAATGATTTAATTGACTTATGTATTCAAAATGACCTATCCTAAGGACAATCTAAGGTCAATCTTACCTTGAAAGTGAGATATGAACTTCGTGACTTTATATCTTTAGTTGATAGATGACCTTTAAACATTGTGAAGCTTGAGATCTTTGAACTTGTTGTAGCACTGAATCATGAGATCTTCTAAAGCTTGAATAACCATTCATCTTGTGTTGTATACTGGCTTGAGTCTTGAACAAGATCACTTCTACTGTTGTAGCTAGTACTTGCATTTCTTGAAGCAGTTTGAAATAGTTCTTGGCTTGAAGCAAAGTGCTTAGAGCAATGAAGCAATGTCTTGAACATTTATAACAATAAGCTACACAAGACATAGATTGAGGTTTTGGCACCACAAAATTTGACAACCAAAGGAGCATAAAACCATAACACTTACAATCTCCCCCTTTGTCAAATTTGTGACAAAACACTCAATAATAATATACCCAATATGAATGCAAAGAATTATGCACACAGGTTATAACAGAAAGAACTAGTTACAGCCTGGTTTAAAGAATCATGCACCAGTTGTCATACGAATGCAACAACTAGCACACCACACAAGATGAAGTAAGCAAAACACTTCACCTCCTTACACCCCCTGAGTAGCACATATATTCACAAAAAAAAAAAAAATTATGCTAATGTTACTACTCACAATCAATCCATATCCAATTTCCATATCCAAAATCATAGAAATTCTCCCCCTTTTTGTCACATATGACAAAGGAAGAAGAGAACCATGGAAAATGATAATAAACAAGAGTAAACATAGAGTCATGATAGAAGTAACGATCATCAGGTTCTTCTACATTTCCAGCTTCAGCTCCTCCACCAGCACCATCCACTTGGCCAGGAGCCAATTCCAACTTCATTTTGTTTAGATTTGAGTTGTTAAAAATAAGATTATGGATAGGAGGCTCTCCAACAGGCATAGCTACCAACATATGAGAAGCCAAAACAGTCATAAGATAGGGAAACGGTATATCACTATGACCTAGATGGAGTCGAAACTTAATGATGGAATGACTTATTAAAGATGGAAGACAAACTTTAGTACCAGAAACGATAGAGTGCAAAACATGAACCATAAATGAAGTCAATTCTGTTTTATTACCAGAGCGCGGATACAGATTTGAAGTAAATATTTTGTGGAGTACTCTGTATCGGGGCAACAAGTACTTTGAGGGGAGCGCATTCCCTTTATGAGTCCATTGCACATTCATGTTACATAATGCTCTGGTTAGCATTCATTTTTCTGTTTCTGAGGGTTTTTCAGTTAGAATATGAATGGGGATACCCTCATCATTAACAGGAATTTCCATAAGGCCAGATATTAGATGACGGTCCACATCAAAAGGGCCTTCTCTAGCATCTATTTTAAATGTTAAATTCTCAGCTGAAAAGACAAATATACATGCGAACATGGACTGTGCAATAGATTGGTATGCAAGCCCACCCCAATGTAAGATGTTATCCCATCCTACAGCTTGGAGGAGTGGAAAGATACCAAATGGAGCAATGTGGTTAAGATCAATAGCTTTTTCAACAATAACCTTGCGCAAACGCAAATCCCGTACATATGAGGGATCATTTTCGGGTGAACGAATATGGTGCTGAGTTATTGGAGTTGATCTAGAGGATGATGGACTGTGAGACCCGACCCTAGTTCCCATGTTTGCATGTATGTGTGTGAGTATGCATCTTGTTCATCATGGTCTCGCGGTCCTACCGGTCGAATTCCGGCGACCCGCGACCTTCGAATTGTGTTTACGGTCACCTTGAGTTCAGTCACATAGACCTAACTCAGATCGACCCAAGACCTATGCCATCTCGTTCGTATCGTCGTTACGGTTCCACAACGACGCGTCTTGTGTGTCAATCCGACCTATGGATCAAAAGTTATGAGCATTTCATCATGTGCCCACTTTTTGTACAAAAACATGTGGACCACCTCCATGGCACAATTTCCCATGCACACCACACACACACACTACACTATTGCATGGAATAAACACTACCCACCCTAAACACTACCCATACCTAGCCTACCCTAGCAACATTGTTATTGTCACCATAGGTTATTATTACTTCCCTTAAAAAGATTTTCCCTCTCTTTCTCCTCATTCTCTCTCTCTCTCTTCTCTTCTTCTACAGCAACTTCTCTTCCATCTCCCTCTCTTCAACCCCCCCATTTCCCCTTTAATCTTCCAATCCAACCATCTAAATCCAATCTCACCCATTGATATGGATCCCTTGGTGCACTAGGAGCTAGGAGGTCCAAGTTTGGAGCAATCTAAGGTGGGTGTACTCCTACGACTTAGGATTTCTATTTTCATATTCTTAGATCTCCTTTTTTTGTGTGGGAAGTGTAGGGCCCACCAATTCATGGTGGAGATCCTACATCATCTCTTAGTTGTGCCCAAATGGCCTTTTTGATGCATGCATGTCCATGCATGGGGTTTTCCCTCTATAGGCCCCCATCATGGAGGATTACTTGGATTTCATAATATGATGGGTCATCTAGACCCTAGAATCATGGTTGGGATGGCATCCCAACCATCGATCTTGAATCTAGAACATGCATGTGGTGGATCTATGTTGTAACATATGAATAGAAGGAATGTATGGTGTGATTGACGAAGGGGAGGGCCTCAATGTGGCGGAGCCCCTCCTCTTGTGGCTGATTCTTTATTATTATTATTTTTCTTTATGATAGAATTTTGATCTTGCATGTGTGTGCCCACCTTGTAGGCCAACAAAATCCAGACCAACCATGGAGCTTGGACGCCCATAGCGGTCCATCCTTAGACATGTGGCCCCAAAATCCACCTAAATGGGACACATGCAAGGGGTATTTGATGATGGGGAAGGTCTGAACATTTGTGGGACCCACTGGGGTGGTCCACCACACAAATTCCTGGGGTTAAATCCCATGAAAAACCATGTTTATATTTTAATCATTTCTATTACATGTTGCTGTCCAAATCTGCTTGGACAGATTTTTGGGCCACTTTGGGGCCTGATTTATGGGTCTTTGGTGGGAATAATGAAACAAAATAATATACGATTCTTGTAGCCTTATGACCCACCTACAAGCATACCAAATTTCAGCCCCATCTGACCTTCATTGGAGTCCCAAAGGTCTGGTCCAAATGAAGTGGACAGTCTGGATTTTTCTGCACTGTTCCAGCAATATTCTACCCTGGACAGGTTGAAATTCTGAAATTTATTAAAATACTTTTGGGTGTCTAAAAATTATGAAATTTACAGGGATATGGTCCACTCATGTTAGAACCAACCTACAAAATTTTGGGGATAATGGACACCTGTACACACCATGGTGGTGGCTGGACCGGCCCATTATAATATGGTGTCCAGATCAGTCCGATTTTCAGAATAGATTGATTTCTTTAAATAAATTAAAATATTTTTAAATCTCCAAAAATTTTGAAAATTTGTGAAGTTGTTTTCCACCTATGGTGGGACCTACCTACCAAGTTTCAGAGCCAATGGACCCCTGTGCACACCGTGGCGAGGGCCGGACTGGCCCACCACATTGGGACGTCCAGGTCTGTCCGATTTTCTGGACAGACTGTTTTGTTCAAATTAATTAAAATACTTAGGAATATCTAAAAATTATGAAATTTTGTGGGGGTGTGTCCCACCTATTGAAGTATCACTCTGAAAAATTTCAACCCCAACTGACCCCATTTGGGCATCCAAAAGAATGGGCCAAGATGGTTGGCTTGCCAGAATTTTCTGCTGTGCAGTCTAGCAATATGCCTTGATAAAAATTATAATTCAAAAATGTTTCCTCTGATGGTGGGCCACATTTTTGGGTTTTCTCTCATTGTATGCATGATGAGGGACCTTGGCCCTCAATTTCCAGAGTTTTAGAGGCCCTGGGCCCACTCTAATGGAGTGCCCAAATTTAGGACAGCAACATGTTATAATTATGTTTGGCCTTTGGGCTGAAATTTTGAGGAGTGGGGCCCAACACATTGTGAAGAATCTTAGAGGTAATAATTTATACATTTAGTTCCTTAAATGTTGGGCTTAATAAATGCACTTTTGAAGGCCCACCACAGTTGAATTTAATTGTTGGATTAGTGGGCCAGATTACACAAGTATATGGGCCCTTGATTGCCCACCAAATCAACTTTATACTTGGGCCGGGTTGTAAGCCCAACTTACTTGACTAAGAACATGACATTTGCCCATGTGATTTGAGCAATGGGCTGCCCACTAGGCCACCACAATATATGAGATTAGTAGCCTTTATGTTGGGCCTTAACCTTTCCCTTATGGGCCCATAGTGGTATATATGGGTTGGGCTATGTGTGTTCCCCTTGGACCCATGTTTTGGATGGGCCTTGGGCCGCCCTTCTGAAGCCCAACATGAATGTATGTGGTATGTAATGGCTGCCCATTTCTTATTTCTAATGTTGTGTGGGCCTTGGGCCTTGATCTGTAATCAATTAGAGATGGGCTACCTCTTGGGGACCAATTGTGGTTGGATGTCCACATTGGTGGCCCTAAGGTAGGCCCATGGGCTTCTATGGGTGGTTAAAGGCCCACCATAGACCCTTGCTAGGCTCGTTTCATCTATTTAGGCCCATATCATTGTTCTCCTTAGTCTTATGGGATACCCCAGGTATATGGGCCCCCACTAGAGGTTGTATTCCTTATGAGGAATTGGTTAAGTACCTAGACCCTTCATGGTTAGGTAGAGAGTTCATCTTCACCTCATTGGCACCCCTATTCATCTTCATGGCCCACTCCCATACGCATCATATGCATGCTTGGTTGAGGTATTATTGGCCATGGTTGTGTCATTGTGTAGGACATGTTGGTATTTCCCCGAGAGATGGATGCTTGGGACTGATGCATGGGTGATTGTGTGATTCATGCATCTGGCATTGCATAGCTTATGGATATCCGCCCTTACTTCATCAGGGCCTTGCCTCCACAGGGGTATTCATGGATGGTTGTATGTGTGGACACCGAAAATATTAGTTGAGCATACCGGGTGCATAGGATGCCCATGGGTGAAATTCCCAAAACTTCCATGGTACCAAGGATCTGCTCCAACGCCGTGACCGGGTGGAATATATGAGCGCACGAGGGCCTTATACCATTAGGCCGCGTCTCCCACTGTCGTGTAGTCGGTTGGATAAGGGTGTGGCCTTACCTGCCTGATGTGAGGAGGCATTGCTAGGCTGAGTCTGACCAGCTCGTAAATGGGTTCGCTACCTTCCGGCCTTGTTGGTGATTAGTTGTCCGCAGGCGGGTAGTGAGGTCTCTTACGCTCGTTTGACTGTGCGGGGTCTGTAGAGCGGCAATCATTCAGCAGTGTAATGGACCCCGGTGATTTCCTTATGATCAGAAATGTACATGACTTGTGGTTTGGATATGAGCACTAACATTACTTGCATTGCATTAGCATTGGTTGTACAAGCCCCTTCATGCATTGCCTTGGCATGGCACCCAGTACTCATTGTATCTTATTCATGATAAGCCTGGGTAAGGCTAGTGATATCCTCATTGACCATGCTTCTCTCCTTGTATCTCCTACTACTCTTCTGTGCACCATTATCACACACCTACACCACCCTCTAAGCTTCTATAAGCTTATGCACGATTGATGTGTGCAGGATACTCTAGGCAAGCGACACAGCAGTAGAGCATGGAGTAGAACTGAGCATTTGAGGACTCCAGTGTTGCTGACCTTTCTCTCTTTTCCTTTTATCTCATGTATGTCCTTTTGGACCTTATGGATGATTGTAAAAGTTCAGATTTATAGTGGATTTTGTGATGTGTGCCTTTGTTATTCTCATATGTTCTTGTTGTGATCTTGGGTATATTCGTATTGGAATGATTATACTGTTATGAAAATCCTCCTTGTAGAATCTCAGGATCGGAACCTGCCTCAGGAGCCGAGAATGGGGTACTATGGAGGCTGTTGCGTTCAGAACCGGTCATCGGAATCCTTGTGAGTCCGGTTACTGAGTCTGGGGCGTGACATGGACCACGGGTTGTTTTCTTTTTTCCTCTAGCATCCATTTGCATGAAGAACCTCAAAGAATTAAGAAGATACAAAAAAAAAAAAAAAAAAAGATATAGTGGGGTTTACACAAATCAGATTTGAGAGTAGAAAACCCCAAAATCTTCAAGAGAACTTGAAATCAACCACTCCAAGGAAGAAAATGGAGTGAATAGAGCATAAATCTACAAGGAAAACTGAAATGATGCACTTACCTTGAAGAATGAAGCAGTTGGGTACGAGTAGTCGAGCCACACCTGTTAGAGAAGAAGGAAGAAATGAAGAAGAAAATGATTTTCCCCCAAATAAAAGAAATCAGCGCGCTCCACAACCGGTCTTGGCTAGTCCACGATCGGTCGTACCAGGACCAGTCGTGTATACTCACGACTGGTCGAGTACCGACTAAAACTTGTAAATATCATAAAATTTGAAAATTTAAACACTTAAATTCTCAAATATATTTACATTATGATACACATATGCATGAATAATCAATTTTGAATGCACATAACAAGATCAAATTTTAATTTATTAAACCTGCTTTTGTCAAGCGGTTTAGTGAAAATGTCAGCAAGTTGAGTCTCGGTCGGAATGTATTCCAAAGATATTATTTTTTCTTCTACTAATTCACGAATATAATGATACCTAATATCAATGTGCGTGGTACGTGAATGCTGGATTAGATTTTTTGAAATATTGATAGCACTGGAATTATCACAATATAGAACCATTGAATCCTGTGTAATTCCATAATCACTTAACATACGTTTCATCCAAACAAGCTGAGTACATGCATTTCCAGCTGCGATGTATTCAGCCTCAGCTGTAAAGAGTGATATAGAACTTTGTTTCTTGCTAAACCAAGAAACTAAACAATTTCCGATATAAAAGCAACCACCACTGGTTGATTTCCTATCATCGATATTTTCAGCCCAATCAGCATCAGTGTACCCTGCCAACTGAACACTAGTATCATATGGATACCAGAGACCCAAATTAACTGAACTTGCGATATATCGCATAATCCGCTTAACAGCAGTTAAATGTGACTCTTTAGGATTAGATTGATATCTAGCGTAAATACTAACACTTAAAGCAATATCAGGTCTACTAGCAGTTAAATAAAGCAAACTGCCAATCATACTACGATATAACTTAGGATCAACATTTTTACCTGTAGTAAGAGTCTTAAGGTTGTACTCATAGGAGTATCAAAAATTTTACCATTCTCAAATCCGAACTTTTTGATCAAGTTCAGAGCATATTTGGTCTGAGAAATGAAAATACCATTAAGTCGTTGTTTAACTTGCAACTCGAGGAAATAGTTCAGTTCCCCAACCATGCTCATTTCGAACTTTGATTTCATTAAATCTGCAAACTCAACAGTCATGTTAGTATAGGTGGATCCATAAATAATATCATCAACGTAAATCTGAACCATTAAGATATCATCGTTATGTTTCTTAACAAAGAGCATCTTATCGACACTACCCATTTGAAAATTATGACTTAGTAAAAACTTAGTCAATTTTTCATACCATGCCCTGGGAGCTTGTTTTAGACCATATAAAGCTTTTTTAAGATGGTATACATGATCAGTAAACTTAGGGTCTTCAAACCCTATAGGTTGTTCAACATATACTCTTCATGTAAATCACCATTCAAAAAGGCACTCTTTACATCCATTTGATAAATTTTAAACTTTCTAAAGCATGTAATGGATATAAAAAGTCTGACTGATTCAAGGCGGGCAACTGGGGCAAAGATTTCATCGTAATCAATGCCTTCTGTTTGAGTGTGCCCTTGTACAACCAGTCTTGCCTTGTTTCGAGTAATATTACCAAGTTCATCAGATTTATTTTTGAAAATCCACTTAGTTCCTATAATGTCTTTATCTTTAGGTCTAGGAACAAGATACCAGACATCATTTCGAACAAATTAATTAAGTTCTTCCTGCATAGCAACTATTTAGTTTTCGTCAGATAAGATTCTTTTACGTTTACCGGTTCTATCTGGGATGTAAAGCACACGTAATTACATATGTCTTCTAACTGTCTACGAGTGCGACAGCAGTGAGAGGGTTTCCAAGAATCTGAGTGGCTGGATGATCTTTAACAGTCCTCAACACAGAGTTTACTTGATTTGATGAAGTATCTGGTTTGTCGATTAAAAGTACTTCATCATTATCTGAACTTGGGGCAGGTGTATTCAAGTGATCATCAATGACCACATTAATGGACTCTTGAATCACACCGGTCCTGTTGTTCAGTACACGATATGTCTGACTATTTAAAGAGTATCCTAAGAAGATCCCTACGTCACTTTTAGTGTCAAACTTTTCCAGATTTTCACGGTCATGTAAAATATAGCACTTGCTACCAAAAACTCGAAAGTATTTGACAGTAAGCTTTTTATCGAACCATAGTTCATAAGCCGTTTTATTATTAGATTTACATGTATAAACCCGGTTAATAATATAGCAGGCGGTATTCACTACTTCAACCCAAAGATTTCTAGGGAGCTTCATACTATTCAACATTACGTTTCCCATATCTTGAAGCACTCTATTTTTCCTTTCCACAATTCCATTTTGTTGTGGTGTTTTGGACGCAAAGAATTCATGCGATATTCCCTGATCACTACAGAATTTCTCAAAACTGTTATTCTCAAACTCAGATCCATGATCACTACGGATCTTACTGACTTGAGAACCTTTTTCAGTTTTAATACGTCTGATAATCCTTTTCACTTCATCAAGGGTTTCTGATTTATCCCTTAAGAAAGCTACCCAAGTGAGTCTGAAAAAATCATCCACGATTACCAAGATGTATTTTTTGCCACCTCGACTCTCCATCCTGGTTGGTCCTACAAGATCCATGTGGAGGAGCTCGAGTGGTCTTGATGTGACATTGGAGTTCACCTTGTTGTGAAAGCTCCTAGTTCGCTTACCATACTGTCATTCACCACATATTTTGTCTACTTTTTGTAATTTAGGTAGACCTCTTATTAGTTCTTCTTTGCTCAATTTGTATAAATTACGGTAGTGAACATGTCCAAGGCATTTATGTCATAATTCTGTCTCATCGGTGAGGACCATGTAGCACGATTGATTAGATGAGCTGCCATTGCTTACAATATAGCAGTTTTCAGAAGTTCTGCGACCAGTTAATATTACAGAACCCTTTTTGTTTATGATTTCACAACCTTGATTGGAAAATTTCACACTATGATTGTTATCGCGTATTTTAGATATGCTTAACAGGTTGTGTTTTAACCCCTCAACATATAAAACATTCTTGAATAAGGGAAGGTTATAAAGTTGGACCGTACCTTAGCCAATAATCCTGCAGTTGCTACCATCACCAAATGTGACTGACTCATCAGTCATATCTTTTAGATCGGTGAATAAAGCCTTGTCGCCTATCATATGCCTGGAGCATCCACTATCTAGGTACCACTTTGAATGGCTTGTAGCTTTGAAAGAGGTAACCTTAGGAACCCATTTCATAACTGTTTTGGGTTTAAGAGTATAGTGGGTCTTCTTTTGATTATAATTACAGTTAGAGTGACCCACTGAGCTAGATTTTAAGAGCTCCTTGAGAAGATCAACTAATTTTTCAGCTAACGGGTTTCGGTTCTGATGTTTATAGTTGATATAATTGTTTTTTGATTTTTGAAAAGTTTTAGTAGTTTTAGTAAAAACATGATTACTACCCTTTTGAGTTTAAGGTCTCTCCTTTTACAAACTTAGGAGGCGTATTCTTCTATTTAAGAGGAACATATTTCTCATAGCCCAAACCTGATCGATCGCCACATTTCCTTGATCTAAATAAAAGTTTTTCTAACTTTGGATCTCCTTGGGCATACTTCCATGTATCCTTTAAACTTAAAAGAGAAGAGACTTCAAGTTTAAGTTTTTCATTTTCAGATTTCAGATTTTTAATCTGGGAGTTTTTGAATTCCAAATCGCATTTGCACTTTTCAAAACAATCTGAAATATGAGATTTTTCTAAAACAAGGGATTCAAAATTTTCTTTAAATTTTGAAAAATTTTCCTTTTGAAGTTTAAGTTTCACAGCAATTTTACAACTTTCCTTATATAGGGCATTGTAAGCATCTTAAAGATCATCTTCATTTTCACATTCACTGTTAAGATTTTCTTCACTTGTTGAATCATTATCTGAAAATGTGAATTTGGCTAGAGTCATAAGGGCTTTCACTTCATTGCCCGACTCGGTTTCAGAATCTTCTGAATCAGAAGAGGCTTCAGAATCAGAGGATTCATCCTAAGTAGCCAACATACTCTTCTTTTTAGGTTTGTCCTTTTTAGGACACTTGTTTGCTAAATGCCCATATTCTTGGCAGTTGTAACATTGACTATCTTTTAAAGATTTCCAAGTCTTTGATTTCGATTTAGATTTTTTCTTATCATTTGCTTTTTGAAAATCAACCCTCTTTTTACTTTTAAAAATTTTGTAAAACTTTTTCGCTAAAAGGGCCATATCGTCTTCAGAATTTTCTAAATCAGAATTTTTTTTCTTGAGAAACATCTTTAGAAGACTTAAGGGCAATAGATTTTCCTTTAGGAGCTTTAAAAGTTAACTCGTAGGTTTGTAAAGACCCAACTAATTCTTCTACCCTCATAGTATCCGTATCACGAAGTTCCTGGATCGCAGTTACCTTAGAATTAAACCGATCAGGAAGTAAGCGTAGTATTTTTTTACACACTTTACTCTCTGGGATTTTATCACCAAGACCCCACATAGAGTTCACAATGTCATTTAATCTAGTGTAGAAGTCCATAAACATTTCATTTTATTCCATATGTATTTCCTCAAATTTGGTTGTGAGGATTTGGACTTAAGATTTCTTGACAATTGATGTACCCTCGTGTGTCATTTCTAAAATATCCCAAGCTTGTTTTATAGAATCACAGGATATAATTCTTTTGAATTCATCTGGTGATAGTGCACAAGTGATTGCATTTAGTGCTTTAGCATTTGCACTACTCTCACTTTTCTGAAGTGTAGTCCATGAGAAATAAGAAGTTACTCTCATTGATTTTGAACCATCGATCCCAGTTACTTCAGTGGTAGGAGGGGTCCATTCATTCACTGTGGCTAGCCACACACTTTCATTCATGGATTTAAGGAAAATCCTCATCATGGCTTTCCAATAGGCATAATTGGTGTCATCGAAGGGTGAAGGCCTAGTGACTGAAAGGCTATCAAAATTTGACATCTTAAATATAGCTTAGATCGTTAGCTCAGGAAACAAATCCAAGAATAAAGAATTAAAAAGCTATTAGGCTTTGATACCACTTGAAATGGCCAAGCTAAATGTCCTAGAGGGGGGGTGAATAGGACAATGCCAAATTTAAAAAAATTACAGCGGAATTTAATAATGAGATAGCCAAATAAAGGAAATCAATGCACAATGCTGAAATGAAAAGCAACCTCAAAATTCAAGTCTTGAGAGATTGATACAAATGGTGTTCTAAGGACAACCTTACGCCAAAAACCAAAGTTTATGGTAGGACAACCTTATATCTAGAAAGATCTTTGTATCAAAAACTTAAACCGAAGAGGAATAAATAAATAACAAGGAACTGAAATAAATTACGAGAATATAAATCTATACTATTACAACATTCCCCACTGTGCTTGAAATGTAAATATTACAACATTCACATCCACACATACATCCCACAATTCTGAATGATAAAAGTTAGGAAATATAAATCACACATCCACAAAACACAAAGAATTATAGTGGTTCGCCTGTGTTTACACCATCTGTTATAAAACAGCCACACAGATTGCTACTCCACTCCTAATATCCTCACACAGGGGATATTAACGTTCACTATCAAAATAGGTTTTCACAGGTTCACCCAAAACCTTCACAATTGTGTCTTTTTCAAAGGGCTTACACAATTCAAAAAACCCACACTTCTGAGTTTTCTGGCTCTCCTCAGATAACCAACATAATGAGATTTTTCTGGCTTAATCTCAAAAGAAACCAAAATGAAAGGAATTTACAATAAATGTAAAATACCTAGATTTCTCCTTTTGTTGTAGCCCGGAAGAACCAATCGAAGTAGAAGTTCGAATGTAGAAGTTCATAGTCCAATACTCACTTTAAAATGGTTCTAGGTTCTAATTGATTTTAAATTAAACCAGTTGGGCTAGCTCTATTTGATTTTGATTCCAAGAAGAAGGAATATCACAATTCCTCTTTTTAATTAATATTGGAATGTAGAAACAAAATCAAATTATATAAAGCTAACAAAAGAGAATATAAATTACGCACAAAGTAGCTTAAAATGAACACAAACTTATCTTAGAGTGATCCCTTGAATTTTCTTGAATTCCGTTATAAACCTCTGAAATTCGTCGTCTATTTATAGTTGCAAAAATAGCACTTTCGATTGGTCTTGAGGACACTACGACTGGTCATAGGAGAATGTATTTTTAAATATTTTAGCGGGATCAGATAAAACCGTTCCATGACTAGTCGTAGGGTGTCTACGACTGGTCGTAGGCCCTCTACGACTGGTCGTAGGTTTCCCATGACTGGTGTAGGACCACCAGTTTGGTTGCTGGAGTTTGAGTCAAAGAACCAGGACTGGTCGAAGGATGAGTTGACACTGTTCACACAACCGGTCGAACAGAGTCCAGGATTGGTCGTGGACGAATAGAAAAGTCCAAAAAAATGCAACAAACTTAGGACTGGTCTTCGAATTTCTTGGACAGGTCGAGGCAATGCTAGGACTAGTCGAACAAGGTTCAGGACTAGTCTTAGAACAGTCCAATTCCATGTAAAATGATTCAATTGACTTATGTATTTAAAATGACCTATTATAAGGACAATCTAAGGTCAATCTTACCTTGAAAGTGAGATATGAACTTCATGACTTTATATCTTCAGTTGATAGATGACCTTTGAACATTGTGAAGCTTGAGATCTTTGAACTTGATGTAGCACTGAATCATGAGATCTTCTAAAGCTTGAATAACCATTCATCTTGTGTTGTATACTGGCTTGAGTCTTGAACAAGATCACTTCTACTGTTGTAGCTAGTACTTGCATTTCTTAAAGCAGTTTGAAGTAGTTCTTGACTTGAAGCAAAGTGCTTAGAGCGATGAAGCAATGTCTTGAACATTTATAACAATAATCTACACAAGACATAGATTGAGGTTTTGGCACCACAAAATTTGACAACCAAAGGAGCATAAAACCATAGCACTTACAGAACCACTATTCACATATGTACTTCTATGCAGGACTTACTACAGACCAAGCCACTAACTGATGCAGAACGCTTAGTATACGTAGGCAATGGTGTTAAAGTCGACGTAGAGGCAATTGGACTTTATAGGATTGTGTTAAAGTCCGGTTATTCATCGGATTTGGTAGATACATTTTGTGTGCCTTCTCTAAGGCACAACCTAGTCTCTAATTCTCGTTTGGATAAATTGGGATATTCCTTCCAATTTGAGAATAAATGATTCAGTATTTACCTTAATTTGATTAAAGTTGGCACCGGCTCTATAGTGAACAACCTATACCAGCTAGACTTAATTGCCTCACACATCTATAATGTTAATGACTTATATGGAAATAAAACAGGATCTAAACGTAAACTAGACTACAAGAATTCCTCCATGTTGTAGCACAGGCAATTATGTCATATATCTCGTGAGAGATTGAACAACCTTGTGCGAGAAGGAATTCTTCATTCTCTAGACTTCTCTGACTATAAAGTGTGCATTGATTGCATAAAAGGAAAACAAACTAGAACCAGAAGGAAAGGTGCAACAAGGAGCGTAGGACTCTTAAAGGTGATACATACAGACATTTGTGGACCATTCCCTACGGCATCTTGGAGTGGACACAGATATTTTATTACCTTCATAAATAACTACTCTCATTTCAGGTACCTCTACCCTATCAGTAAGATATCAGATATCCTAGATGCTTTTAAAATATATAAGGCCAAAGTTGAAAATCAACTCAATAAAAGGACTAAAGTTATCAGATCCGACCGTGGTAGCGAATACTACGAATCAGGTCACAATCCAAGACTATTCGCTAGATACCTATAAGATTGTGGCATTGTTGCCCAGTACACTATGCCTGGTACTCCATAGTAGAATGGTGTGGATGAAAGGCATAATCGTACCCTAATGGATATGGTGCGAAGCATTTAGCAATTCGACATTGCCATTGTAAGGCCCGTATCTTAGTCCGTATCATTCCATAGATTCTCGCGATCCTCCCTATCGAATTCCGGCAACTCGCGACCTGTAATCAGCGTTTGCACGCGATCCTGAGTCGCACCCTGTCAACTTGAGTCGACCCAACCCGAGACTTGTACCCTAGCGACTGCGTCGTCGCCACGGTTCTAACGCCACAACTCACGCACCAAGGCGATACCCAGGCTAGAAGTTATGGGCCCGCACATATCTCGAGGAAACGTCGCGCATTCGCAAAGTCCAAGAGAGGAATCTCTACAAAATATCTCATCAATCCCATTAAGGGTCAAGTACAAGTCAAGTACACACATCACTCAACACATCACCCAACACATCACTCACCCCATCACAACCCATACCTCTCTTTCACAACAACCCCAAAAGTTAACATTTCCATCCCATCTCTTCTCTCTCTCTCCCATCCATCACATCTTCTCTCTCTCTTATTTCTCCCTTCTCTTCCAAGCAATCCAAAAAAAAAAAACCCAACATCTAAGCATTTCTAAGCTCCAAAAGAGCCAAGTGTGGCCCACTTCCTAACCCTCTCATCTTCCATCTCAACCCTCCATACTTTATCATCTTCCATCAAGATCGAAGCCAAGGAGTTTGGCGTTCCATCGGACCAAGAAGAACAATGGAGGATGATCTTGGATCTACATTTTTATATTTTTTGTGATTTAAGGGCCCACATATGGTGGGACCCACCTTGATGTATGTTTGTATCAAGAGGGGCCCATAGTGGCGGGGCCCCGCCATCATCGCTGATCTCTCTCTCTCTCTCTCTCTCTCTCTCTCTCTCTCTCTCTCTCTCTCTCTCTCTCTCTCTCTCTCTCTCTGATGATAGAAGTGGCCCATGGGATGTATGTTTTGGATCCACACCGTACACGTGCGTGACCACCATGATATATGTGTTTATCTATGTCATCCGTCCAGCGGTATTATAGCCACTAAACTAACGTCAGCATTTGTGGGACCCATGCATGATCTGTGTATTTTTATCCATGCTGCCCAACAGCATGGGCCCCACACATGTGTAGAACCCCACCGTGACGTGTGTGCCATCTGCACCGTCCATCTGGACGGTGCTGTGAAGGACACCAAGATGTATGGGTTTTATCCTAACCGTCCAGCCACCCGGACGTGGTCGTGAACCCCACTATTAATGTACGTGTTTCATCCATCCATACATCTGGGTGGGACACACCATGAAGCATGTGCTTCATCATTAGTCCTCCATCCATTTTGATGGTGGGCCACCCCGTGTGCGTGTTTCCCAGCCGTATATCTGGACGGTCTGGGTGGGGTGCACCATGATATTATATATATATATATATATATATATATATATATATAATGGTGGACCCCACGTGGGACCCACCTGGTGTTGGAAACGAATTGGCTGGTGTTGCTGTATTGCAGCTAGCAAGTGGACCCCCACCGTGATGTATGGTTTCATCCACACCGTCCCTGGTAGGGACGGTGGATCCCCACCATGACGTATGTGTATTATTCATGTCGTCCATCTGTTTAAGAGGGCATGGCCCACCCCGCACGTGTGGGGGTGGGGCCCACCTTAATGTATGGATTTTGTATCCACACCGTCCATCGCTAGACAGTGTAGCATGTGGAGCCCAACAGTGATGTATGGGTCTTATCCACTCCGTCCAGCAATCTGGACAAGTGGGACCCACCTCCCATGATGTATGTGTTACATCCAAACCATCCATCCATTTGGTGAGCTCGTCCTAAGGACTGAGTTTTTTTTTTTAATGAGGTAGATCCGCCTATCAGGTGGACCACACTACAAAGATCAGTGGAGGGTTGAACGCCTACCATTGAAACCATTTGGGTCACAGAAGCTTTAGATTAACATGAGATTTGCTTTTCCTCTTAACCCAAGCCTTTGTGACCTTATGATCAGATTGGTTGGGAAATGAACATTTAGGTGGGCCATGTGAATTTTTAAAATCGTGGAAATCATTATCTCCACTGCTATTTGCGGTATGGTCCAGATGATCTTCGGTCTTCATCTCCACTGCTATTTATGGTGTGGCCTATGTCATGCGGCCCACTTGATATATGAGGCCCAATGTGATGTATTCGAGGCCCATGGGCGAGGCCCAATGCGATGTACTCGAGGCCCATAGGACGTGGCCATTGTGTTATATTTGAGGCCCTTGTATGAAGCCCAATGCGATGTATGTGAGGCCCAATGTGATGTATGTGTAGCCCGTTACGTTGTGTATGAATCCCTTATGTGGGTCACTCCTTGGGAGCAATGTTGGTTAAATGTCCACATTGATGGGCAATTATGGTTAAATGTCCTCATTGTGACCTTCCCTTAGGCCTTGTTAGGCTCATTCATATCATTCTCTAAGTAGGTTGACCCTAATTATTGGGCCCCATTTGCATGATCCATCTATTCTCATTGGGTTATCCCAAGATGTTGGGCCCCCATCGGTTGTAATTAGGATTAATTCTTTTATTTTGGAGTCCATCTAAGACTCATTTGGGCCCCCTAGGGCATCTGGCAGGGCTATATAATAGTATGGAGAAGGAACCCTTTTCCGAATCCTTAGGCTTTGGGTAGGCCACTTAAGCCCAACCTTGATATAAGGGGTGGTACATCGTCATCATATAACATGCTTAGTATAGCCCTACCAAGAGAGGAATCTCTACAAAATATCCCATCAATCCCATCAAGGGTTAAGTACAAGTCAAGTACACACATCACTCAACACATCACCCAACACATCACTCACCCCATCACAACCCATACCTCTCTTACACAACACCCCAAAAGTTAACATTTTCATCCCATCTCCTCTCTCTCTCTCCCATCCATCACATCTTCTCTCTCTCTCTTATTTCTCCCTTCTCTTCCAAGCAACCCATATATATATATATATATATATATATATATATATATATATATATATATATATATATATATATATATATATATATCCAACGTCTAAGCATTTCTAAGCTCCAAAAGAGCCAAGTGTGACCCACTTCCTAACCCTCTCATCTTCCATCTCAACTCTCCATACTTCATCATCTTCCATCAAGATCGAAGCCAAGGAGTTTGGCATTCTATCGGACCAAGAAAATCAACGGTGGGTGATCTTGGATCTACATTTTTATATTTTTTGTGATTTAAGGGCCCACATATGGTGGGACCCACCTTGATGTATGTTTGTATCAAGAGGGGCCCATAGTGGCGGGGCCCCTCCATCATCGTTGATCTCTCTTTCTCTCTCTCTCCCTCTATCTCTCTCTTTGATGATAGAACGTGGCCCACGTGATGTATGTTTCGGATCCACACCGTACACGTGCGTGACCACCATGATATATGTGTTCATCTATGTCGTCCGTCCAGCAGCATTATAGCCACTGGACTAACGTCAGCATTTGTGGGACCCATGCATGATCTATGTATTTTTATCCATGTTGCCCAACAGCATGGGCCCCACACATGTGCAGAACCCCACCGTGACATGTGTGCCATCTGCACCATCCATCTGGACGGTGCTGTGAGGGACACCAAGATGTATGGGTTTTATGCTGACCGTCCAGCCACCTAGACGTGGTCGTGAACCCCACCATTGATGTATGTGTTTCATCCATCCACACATCTGGGTGGGATGCACCATGAAGTATGTGCTTCATCGTCAGTCGTCCATCCATTTTGATGGTGGGCCACCCCGTGTGCGTGTTTCCCAGCCGTCCATCTGGACGGTCTGGGTGGGACACACCATGACATATACATATATATATATATATATTTGGTGGGCCCCACGTGGGACCCACCTGGTGTTGGAAACGGATTGGTTGGTGCTGTTATATTGCAGCCAGCAAGTGGACCCCCATCGTGATGTATGGTTTCATCCACACCGTCCCTGGTTGGGACGGTGGATCCCCACCATGACGTATGTGTATTATTCATGTCATCCATCTGTTAAAGAGGGCATGGCCCACCCCGCACGTGTGGGAGTGGGGCCCACCTTGATGTATGGATTTTGTATCCACACCGTCCATCGCTGGACAGTGTAGCATGTGGAGCCCAACTATGATGTATGGGTCTTATCCACTCCGTCCAGCAATCTGGACGGGTGGGACCCACCTCCCATGATGTATGTGTTACATCTAAACCATCCATCCATTTGGTGAGCTCGTCCTAAGGACTGAGTTTTTAAAAAAATTGAGGCAAATCCGCCTATTAGGTGGACCACACTACAAAGATCAGTGGAGGGTTGAACTCCTACCATTGAAACCATTTGGGTCACAGAAGCTTTAGATTAATATGAGATTTACTTTTCCTCTTAGCCCATGCCTTTGTGACCTTATGATTAGATTAGTTGGGAAATGAACATTTAGGTGGGCCATGTGAATTTTTTAAATCATGGAAATCATTATCTCCACTGCTATTTGCAGTATGGTCCAGATGATCTTCGGTCTTCATCTCCGCTGCTATTATGGTGTGGCCCATGTCATGCGACCCACTTGATATATGAGGCCCAATGTGATGTATTCGAGGCCCATGGACGAGGCCCAACGTGATGTATTCGAGGCCCATGGGCGAGGCCCATTGTGATGTACTCGAGGCCCATAGGACGTGGCCATTGTGTTATATTTGAGGCCCTTGTATGAAGCCCGATGCGATGTATATGAGGCCCATGAGTGAAGCCCAATGTGATGTATGTGTGGCCCGTTACGTTATGTATGAATCCCTTGTGTGGGCCACTCCTTGGGAGCAATGTTGGTTAAATGTCCACATTGATGGGCAATGATGGTTAAATGTTCTCATTGTGACCTTCCCTTAAGCCTTGTTAGGCTCATTCGTATCATTCTCTAAGTGGGTTGACCCTAATTATTAGGCCCCATTTGCATGATCCATCTATTCTCATTGGGCTATCCCAAGATGTTAGGCCCCATCGGTTGTAATTAGGATTAATTCTTTTATTTTGGAGTCCATCTAGGACTCATTTGGGCCCCCTAGGGCTTCTAGCAGAGCTATATAATAGTATAGAGAAGGAACCCTTTCCGGATCCTTAGGCTTTGGGTAGGCCACTTAGGTCCAACCTTGATATAAGGGGGGTACATCGTCATCATATTACATGCTTAGTATAGCCCCATGATTCATGCCCATACGCATCATATGTATGCTTGATATGAGGAGTGATTGATCATAGCACATGCCATTGAGCAGATTATTATGGGACTCCCTAATAAGGGGAGTTGTCCACATGAGCGTGCGGTACGTGCATGATTACTGTATGACTGGATAGCGTGATTCATGCATCTCGCATTGTGTGACATGAATACTGTACGCTCTAGCGACATCAGGGTCGTAGCCTCCACAGGCATATCGTGGTTGGCAGGATTGGACACTGAAAATCTTGTTCTACATGGGGTGTTATAGATGTCCCTGGGTGAAATTCCTTAAACCCTTATGGTACTAAGAGGTTGCTCTAATGCTTAGACCGGGTGGATGCATGAGCGCCGAGTGTCGAATACTAGGAGGTCACGCTTTTCACTGTGTCGTGATCGGTTGGAAGGGGTGCGGCCTTACCCGCCCGAGAGGAGGGGTTAAAGCGAGGCTAAGTTTGACCAGCTCGAGGAATGGGTCCACTATCGATGAGTCGAGCCCGATATTGGTAAGCGAATAGTGAGGTCTCTTCCACTCACCTTGTTACACGCGATGGGGCAGTAATCCGGTTTGGAGTGTACTAGACCACAGTGATATTCCAGAGTTGAGCTATATTGATATGTGAACCCAGCCTGAGGATTGACATGCTTGAGTTGCATCTCACATTGCATGGCCTTGGTATGGCCGACATCATTCATGCCTTGCATCGCATAGCCTTGGTACAGCTGATAGTATTCATGGATTCACCAGCATATTCCGCATTACCCTGATATTGCATGATTATATTATTACCTCACGCACACACTTACACCACCCTCTAAGCTTTCTATAAGCTTATGCATGACCGTTGCGTGCAGTTAACATTGGATCGCAGCAGCGCTGAGACAGGAGCACGTAGCAAATCATTGTGGAGCTTTTGTATATCTTTGTATTTCCCTTTCCGCGTTGTACTTATAAGTTTTTTTTATCATAGTGGAAATGTGATGGAGTTGTCGGTTGTTGTTTGTGGGTTATGCTTGGTTATGCTTATTACGAATCAAATTCATGTTGAAAATCCTCCTCGTAGGATCCCAGGATCGGAACCTAGCGTATGGGCGTTGGGAGCCGAAAGCGGGGTACTACGGAGGCTGTCGGCGCCGAATTCGACGATCGAGAATTTTGTAAGCCCAGTTTCTGAGTTTAGGGCGTGACAGTCATAATCTCTATGAGGTGATGCGATTAAAACTACAGTTTATATCCTTAACAAGGTTCCCAGTAAGGCTGTAAGTAAAATCCCTTTTTATTTGTGGAATGGGAGAAAACTAAATCTCCGATATCTACATGTTTGGGGATGTCCTACTATGGCCAAAATTTATAACCCACATGAAAGGAAGCTCGATCTTAGAACCATAAGCTATTTCTTTATTACATATCTAGAAAGGTCAAAAGGGCTATTGATTCTACTATCCTTCTCACTCTATTAGGATTATTGAGACTGAGAATGTCAAACTTATTGAGGACACTGAAAACAGTGGGAGCACGAACATTAAAAACCTTATATTTGAGGAAGAAAGGACCGTGACTCCGGTTATAGTCACTCAAGATCACGTGGATATAAATATTGTAGTCGACCCTGCAGTCATTGTAGAAAACCACATTGAACCTCACGTACAACCCATTAATGAGGAAAACTAAAATCACACCCAACAAGCTGAACCATTAAGAAGATCCGAAAGAGAGAGAAGATCTGTAAATCAAGACGATTACATTGTATACTTACAGGAGCATGACTTTGACATAAGGCTGGAAAAGGATCCAATGTTAATCCTTCTCGTTGGTTTGATGTCATGAAAGATGAGTTGAAATCCATGAGGGACAATAAAGTATGGGATCTAGTAGAGTTACCGGCTGGAATAAGGCTGATTGGTTGTTAATGGATATTTAAAACTAAGCGGACTCCAAGGGTAATGTCGAAAAATACAAAGCCAGACTTGTTGCCAAGGGTTTTAACCAGTGTAAGGGCATTGACTTTAAGGAGACTTTCTCACCAGTATTTAAGAAAGACTCATTCAGGATCATAATGGCCCTTGTATCTCATATGGATTTAGAGTTACATCAGATGAATGTAAAGACAACATTTCTCAATGGGGATCTGAATGAGAATGTATATATGTTACAACCCGAAGGTTTTGTAGCTCATGGCTCAAAACATTTAGTTTGTAAACTAAAGAAATCCATCTATGGGTTGAAACAGGCATCACGACAGTGGTACCTAAAGTTTCATGAAGTAATTTCCTCATATGGCTTTGTAGAAAACACTGCAGATGAATGTATATACATTAAAATCAGTGAGAGTAAGTTCATTATGATGACTTTGTATGTTGATGACATTCCATTAGATAGCAGTGACATCAAGATGTTGAGCGACACCAAGAAATTCTTATCTCAAATATTTGAAATGAAGGACCTTGGTGAAGCCTTTTATGTCATTGACATTGAGATTTGTTGTGACAGATCTCATGGACTGCTTAGCTTGTCACAGAGGGCCTACATTACTAGAATACTCAAAAGGTATGGCATGCAAAATTGTTATCCAGGACAGTCACCCATTGTAAAGGGTGATAAATTCAGTTCAATCAATTCCAGTGTCCCAAGAATGATTTGAAAAATAATCGAATGAAAGAATTTTCATATGCGTCAGTAGTAAGGAGCATCATGTATGCTCAAATCTGCACACGGCCGGGTATTACCTTTGTTGTTGGAATGTTGGGCATGTATCTATCTAATCCAGGAACACAGCATTGCATAGTTGCAAAGATAGTGTTACACTACCTACATAGAACAAAGGACTTCGAACTCACCTATAGGAGATCCAACCATTTGGAGTTGGTTAGATACTCAGACGCAGATTATGCTGGCTGCGTTGATATTAAAAAGTCCACTTCATGCTACATCTTCATGATGGTTATGGGGTTGTATGTTAGAAAAGGGTGAAACGGTCAACCAACCTCATCCACCATGGATGCTGAATTAATTCTTGTCATGAGGCATCTAATCAAGCATTGTGATTACAACGTTTCTTCTCTGGTTTGCGGGTATTAGAGCATATCTCGAAACCAATAAGAATATTTTGCAATAATTCAGCTGCGATTTCGTTATCTAGTAACAACAAGTACTTATCAAGGTCAAGGTATATCGACATCAAGTATCTTGTTGGAAAGGAAATAGTTCAGAATCGTCAAGTGTCTGTAGAATTCATCAACACTAAGCAGATGATTGCAGATCCGCTCACTAAAGGGCTCCCTATCACTCCATTTCAGGAGCATGTTACATCATTCAGAGTCATTGATCCCACAGATGTTTTCAGTCAGTGGGAGTTGAGTGTGATTTATTTTCATAGACATTAAAGAGATCTCATTTAATAAAGTTATTTGATGATTCTAATATAAAGTTAACTTCTGCTTCTCTCTAAGTATGCACAACATAATTTAAGTAGAACTATAGTCATATTTCATTGGAGACATTTGAAAGCTTCGGGACCTCTTAGGGATAGACACACATCATCACATTATGTGTGTAATCCTTATACCACACTTCCCAGTTCTTGATCTATGTCATCAAGACTCTTAGTATTTATGACCGTGCTTAGCCTCACTTCGCCTAAATTAAATGTTGTGATGACTACCGCGATTCGATGCTGACAGTCTCAATGGACTAGATTATTATAGCACTACCCGTATTATCCAATAATGTAATCGGTTAAACATTTGGATTTTCTTCAAATTAAAAACATGTTTTTCAAAAGATTAATCATTGACATTGATCAAATGTAGCCCAAGTGGGAGAATGTAAGAATTCTATAAGGTGGGCCTTATTGATCAGCGGTCTGGATTGTCCTAAGGGTTGGATAATGTGATCGGGTATACCAGTGGGTCCCACTAAGTTGTGATACATCCAGAAATTCGTGTAAGGGGCTATGCGCTACTACTGTGATATGCACATAGTGTCTTAGAAGAACTGGGATTCCTAATTCGTGTGGAGCCTATCAAGGAGAGGAGTTTTGATGGGTTTCAAACTCCTATACCCTCACGTGTATAAATCAAAGCTGGGTCCCCAATCCAACACCACCGATAAAGTTTCAACCCCATCACAGCTTCTCTAAGGGTGTAAGGAGAGGAAGACTTCGGCATCCTATCTACAGCGATTGTCATGCCCCAAATTCGGAAACCAGGCTCACAAAATTTCCGATCACCGAATCCAGCGCTGACAGCCTCCGTAGTACCCCCATTCTCGGCTCCCGGCACCCATATACCAAGTTTCGATCCTGGGATCCTACAAGGAGGATTTTCAACATGAATTTGTTTCATAATAAGCATAACCCACAAACAACAACCAATAACATCATCACAAATCCACTATGATCAAAAACTTTGAGGTACAATGCACATGAAGGGAAATACAATAACAGAATTGAAAGCTCTAGAAGTCCGCTGCACGCTCTAATCTCAATGTTGTTGCGGCGTCCTAGCGTCACTTGCACGCAACGGTCGTGCATAAGCATATGAAAAGCTTAGAAGGTGGTGAGAGTGTGTGCGCAATATAAGCGTACTCAGAATGCAGTATCAGAGTAATGCAGAATACGTTGGCGAATTCATGAATATTATCAGTCGTACCAAGGCTATGCGATGCAAGGCATGAATGTTATCGGCCATATCAAGGCCATGCGATGCAAGGCATGAATGATGTCGGCCATACCAAGGCCATGCGATGTGAGATGCGACTCAATCATACCAGTCCTCATCTGAATCCACATATCAATGCAGCTCATCACTAGATCATCAATATCAGTACAGTTTTTACTCTGGATAATCACTGGGGTCTAGTACACTCTACGTCAACTTGTCGCCCCTATCCGAGTGCACAACTGGGTAAGTGGAAGAGACCTCACTATCCGCCTGTCAATATTGGACCCGTCTCGATGATAGCGGACTCATTCCTCAAGCTAGTCAAACTCAACCTAGATGTTGTCCCCTCACTCAGGCGGATAAGGTCACACCCCTTTCCAGCCGACCACAACACAGTGGGAGACGCGGCCTACTGGTATACGGCCCTTGTGCGGTCATGTATCCACTCGGTCTCGACATTGGAGTCATCCTCTGGTACCATCGGGTTTAAGAATTTTCACCCATGGATATCTATGGCGCCTGATGCTAATAATAGTATTTTCAGTATCCAATTCGGTCGTCCATGATATGCTCGTGGAGGCTATGGCCCTAATGTCGCTAGGGCGTACAGTAATCATAACCACATAATGCAAGATGCATGAGTCATACAATCCAGTCATGCATCAATCATGTGCGTACCGTGCACTCATGAGGGACGACACCGCCTATCAGGGAGTCCCATAAATAACTTGCTAGAAGGTATATGCAATGGTCAACCTCATCTCATCACAAGCATGCAGATGATGCATATGGGCATGTATCATGATGCTATATTGTAACATAGTCATAATTGGTATCGATAATCGGCATCGATAATTGGCTTATAAGCAAGGCGGGGTCCATAGATGAACAGCCGATCCAAACCATAATATAAAGATCGGCCATCGGCCGTGGATAAATCAAATCCAATAGCACGGAGCCATCCGTTGACAGCGATGATGGACCATGCAACATCAATGGGGCCCAATGATTTGGGTTAAGCCACTAAGAGAATGATGAGAATGGGCCTAACAAGGCCTAAGGGAAGGTCACAATGTGGACATTTAACCATCATTGTCTATCAATGTGGACATTTAACCAACATTGCTCCCAAGGAGTGGCCCACATAAAGCCTAAAATATAGTGGGGGCCATAGCCTCACACAGGGGCCTAGTATACATCACCATGGGCCTCACTCAAGGGCCTCATACACATCATGATGGGCCTTACTCATGGGCCACATATGCATCACATTGGGCCTCACTCATAGGCCTCATATTCATCATATTGGGCTTCACGGAATGGGCCACAATTACATTACAATGGGCCTCCTCACATGGGCCATATATATGTACATCACATTAGGCCTTATCATGAGCCTCAAATACATCATACCGGGCCTCATCATATGGGCCTCAAATATATCACGATGGGCCACGTCCCATGGGCCTCGAATACATCACATCGGGCCACAACCCATGGGCCTCAAACACATCACAATGGGCCTCACATCTGGGCCTCAAATACATCACAATGGGCTCATATACATCAAGTGGGCCACATCACATGGGCCGCGCCAATGGGCCTCATATACATCAAGTGGACCGCATCACATGGGTCGCACCAATGGGCCTCATATACATCAAGTGGGCCGCATCACATGGGTTGCACCAATGGGCTCACCGACCTAGCCGGTCCATCTACACCATTCATCTATTTTAGAGATCATTTTAGAGCATTTCCAAAAAATGAATCATATCGAAAGATCATCTGGACCACACCCTAAATAGTTGCGGAGATGATGATTAAAAGATCATCTGGACCATACCACAAATAACAGTGGAGATAATGATTCTCATTGTTAAACAATTCACTGGGCCGAGGGCCACCATCACATTTATTTCTATCCAATCTATTCATACGGTCACAAGGACCTAAATTAAGAGGAAAAACAAATTTCATACTGATCCAAAACTTCTAAGACCCCAAACGGGTTTAAGTGATAAACGTTCAATCCCTCACTAGTTTTACGGTGTGGTCCACTTGATAGACGGTGTGGATCAATGCATACATCATGGGGTGGCCCATGCAGCACCGTCCAAATGGACGATGTGCATATACAGCACATATATCAAAGGGGGGCCCACGTAGCATCGTCCAGATGGACAGTGTGCATATGCAGCACATATATCAAGGAGGGCCCCACCCAGCAAAACGTCCAGATGGATGGCTGGATGGAACAGATACACCATGGTTGGCCCCACATGGCAGGTAGATGGACAGCATGGAGAAAAACATACATCATGGTGCGTCCCATAGCTACACCGTCCAGATGGACGGTGTGGCGACAGAATACATACAGCAAGGTGGGTCCCACCCCCACACGTGCCACGCGTGTGGAGTGGGCCCACGTCCAAAATGGTTGGACGGTGTGCATAAAACACATACCTCATGTGGGGTCCCACCATCCTGGGCAAATGGACGGTGTGGATATAAAATAGATACATCAAGGTGGGTCCCACTTCCACACGTACAACACGCTTGAGTGGGTCCCACGTCCTAGACGAACGGTATGGATAAACATCACATGAGCCAACGTAACTTGCTGATGTCATATACAGCAGCTGTATAGCTGGTGTAGGTACTCCAGCCAATCCTCTTCCACCGTCCATTGATTGGACGGTGTGGATAAACAGACATCAAGGTGGGTCCACACATGTGGGACCCACCAGTAATGAATGAAGATGATATTGGTGTTTTCACTTCATCCAGGGTTGCTGATGTCCAGCGGTTGGACGGTCCTGGATATTCAACGCATGCATCATGGTGCGCCCCACGTGGTGGCCCACCAAAACTTTGGATCAGCTGATATTTGTGATTTCCTTAAATCAGATCCGTCCAAATGGACTGCCAGGTGGGCCCACTGGGTGGACGGCATGGATAGAATACATTCATCATCAAGGTGGGCCATCAATAGAGAAGAGAGAGAGAGAGAGAGAGAGAGAGAGAGAGAGAGAGAGAGAAGGAGCTCCACCACTATGAGCTCCTCTCCAAGTGTTGCAACACATACATCAAATGGGTCCCACCATAAGTGGGCCCTCAAATAGAAATCAAGGGTGGAAATTCTAGGATCACCCACCGATTGGTCTTCTTCTTTAGCTCCTTGGACTCATTGGCTCCTAATCTAACTCTTTAAGGGTGGATGATGAAGTTTGAAGGGTTGGATGATGAGATTGGGTGGTAGGGAGGTGGGCCTTCTCTTGAGTTCTTCTCTCCTTAGAGTTCTTCTCTCCTTAGAATTTTTCTCTCATGGAAGCTTGGGATGGAATGAGATGGAGAGAGAAGGTGATGGGATGAAAAGGATGGAAGGAATGGATGTTGTAAGAAAATGACATGGAGGATATGGGCTTGGTTAAATTTTGGATGAGAGAGGGTTGGGTGGAGAGAGAGAGAGAGAGAGAGAGAGTTGACTTTGGATAAGGCTTGTGTAAGAGAGGGATTAGCTGTGTTCTTGACTTGTGATTGATTGATTGATATGATGGGTTGTAAATATTCTCTCGGAATTCACAACGCGCGACATTTTTTTCGAAATAAACGCGAGCCCACAACTCCTGGCCTGTGTATCGCATCGACGCATGAGACGCGGCGTTGGAACCGCGGCGACGATGCGGTCGTTAGGGTACAAGTTTCAAGTCTAACCGATTCAGGTTGACAAGGTGCGACTCAGGGTCGAGCGACCGGGAAGACCGCGGGATCCTAAGGAACGGTACGGACTATGATATGGGCCCTACAGTGATGGCGTCTCAATCAGGTACGCCATGTATTCATATTTCTATATCTCCATATCCACGCACAGAAGATCCATTGGCTGTTCCCTATAAAATATTACATTGTTCTCGAGGTGTGCTGAGGATCCTGCCATTTTGATTGATTAGATTTTCAAATGTTCTCCAGTTATCTAGGAATGATTTATTGAAGCTCAATCTAAGTTTGAAGAGTAGATTAGCCTTGTTTTGAGTAGAGTGTCTGTGACACACACACACACACATATATATATATATATATATATATATATATATATATATATAATATATATATATATATATATATATATATATATATTGTGTTAGCTATCCATCTCATACCAATGGCTCAACCCCTTCAAGGATCCTTGCGCTGTAAATATACAGTTTTAAACCATCTAAGGTGGGACTCATAATTTGGATAGTTGAATTTAATTTATACATACTACATATACGGTTTCTAAGCACTGTTCATTGGACATGGTTTCCAGCTAACTGGAGTCACTATCTATCTATTTTGCTACCTTATTTTAAGGCATGAGCAGGGGTGTACATTGAGTCGAACCGAGTCAAGCTGGCACCTTGGCTTGACTCGGCTCGAACACTAGCTGACCTCAGCTTGAGCTCGACTCGGCTCGATCCTTGAGCCTGACTGGCCAGCTTGGCTCGGTTCGGTCAGCAGCTCCGACCAGTTCGAGCCAAGTTCACCATTGCAGCATTTTCACAAACACCTGGACTGCACCTTTAAAATCTCACTGTATTTGAGACAGCAACAATGGTTTTACAGGTATTTTATCAAACACCTTCTAAGCAACATAAAAAATCAAGAAAAAAAATGGTGTAGGTTTCATATACATACCTTCCTTGCCACCAGCCACACTTCTTTGAGTCATTTCATCAAACACTTGGTGAGCAACATCAATATCAAAGTAACCGAGTCACCGAACTGGTTCGATCTGAGTCGAGTCAAGCTAGGGCCAGCTCGAACTCGGCTCGAACTTTTTTTCGACTCGGCTCAAACTCAGCTTCAAACCGAGTCGAATCGAGCTTTTTCGAGTCAAGTCGAGCGAGCTAACCGAGCTAGCTCGGTTCGTGTACACCTCTAGGCATGAGTTAAAAATTATGCAGATCACACCAAAAGAAATAATGGGGATGGAATAGTTACAGGCTCACGGTAATATTTATTTGCCATCCATCCTGTTTATAAATTTATGTAACCTTTGAGGGAAAAAGCAAATATTATATTGATTCAAAATTTCTTTAATCTTTAAGAAGTTTTCACTGATAGGCATTTAATTTTGCTGTTTCATGTAGTGTGGTCCACTTGAGCTTTGGATCTACCTATTTTTTTCTCTTATTTAATAAAATGATCTGAAAAAATGGATGGATGAATGGTGCGGATAAAACACATACATCATGGTGGGGCCGACGGAGCCTTGACACCAGATAGCTTGCTGGTGTTGGAGTCACCATCCAAACCGCTTCCTGTTTATCGTTAATCACGCACAGGCATTCTTAAAGTGGCTCTCTTTTTTAAATAACTCCAGTCGACATCCGCCTCAAAGATCTCTTTCTTGATTCTTCTATCTATATTTATATATCTGCAACCAGCCAAACAACATCATCTATTCTCAGTTGTTGAGAGAGAGAGAGAGAGAGAAGAGAAGAGAAGAGAAGAGAAGAGGAAGAAGAAGAAACGAATGGCATCAGGGAGGGTAGATCTGGACGGACGTCCTATAAAGGCGATAACAATATGCATGATAGGAGCGGGAGGCTTCATAGGGTCGCATTTGTGCGAGAAGCTAATGGCCGAGACGCCACACACTGTCCTGGCCGTCGATGTCTACAACGACAAGATCCAGCACCTCCTTGAGCCATCGACCCTCCCCTGGACCGGCCGTATCCACTTCCATCGCATCAACATCAAGCACGATTCCCGCCTCGAGGGCCTCATCAAGATGGCCGATCTGGTTTCATCCTCTCTCTAAAAATTTCTCTCTGTAAATTCTTTTCTTTTTTTTTTTTTCATTGGCATGATCAGTATTTCTCGATCCCTCCTCTTTCATCTTTCATCCATAATGCAGGTCTGGACATAGTACCTCTCATTCTCATTTCTCACTCGTTTTTATTGGCTATGACAGACCATCAATCTTGCGGCAATCTGCACTCCTGCCGATTACAACACCCGTCCCCTCGACACCATTTATAGCAATTTCATCGACGCCATTCCAGTGGTGAGCATTCTTTTATTTGTGCTTACTCTTTTTCCCTTTTTGCCATGTTTTCTTTCAATTGGATGTTCTGATTGGCGGATGTGGTAATCCAGGTCAAGTATTGCTCGGAAAACAACAAGCGTCTCATTCACTTCTCCACTTGTGAAATTTATGGGAAGACGATTGGAAGCTTTCTTCCCAAGGATCACCCTCTACGCCAGGTAGCGCTAGTCTTTTCTCCTCTCTCCAATGCTCTTCTTCTTCTTCTCTTACTTGTTTTTCATCTTCTTATGGCGGATATTCCAAATAAGTTTCTGGATTTGTGATTCTTGATTTATATACTCTTGGTTATGGATCATTGGGACCTCTTTCTGTTTGATTCATGTAAACCTGTCCATATGCCTGTCTGCCAAGGGATCTTGAATTGGAATGTGGTATACCTTGATCCTCCGTTGCTTACCGAAATACTTGTTCTCTTGTTGGTGAACTTTTGCTATTGATTGTTGGTACTCACATTTTGTGGGCAGATTGATTGTGCATCTCTATGCATGATTTTGTTTTTACATGCCTTAGATTTTGTTCTTGAAGAAACTTGCTTTGCCACTGTTGCCTATTGTGTTGTTTGGATTCATCAAGCATTCGATTCAACCCGTTGTCTGTGAATGTGTTTTTCTTTCTTTCTTTCTTTTTCTTTTTTTAGTTGTCTAGAATGAGTGAATTTTGAGCTTGTTCTGCTTGGATCACTTCCAGTCATGGACTCTGTTGATGCAGAAATCTGGTTAGCCCCCCCTAGGCTCGTGAACCTGCACAAAGAACAAACAAGGAAGACCCTGGCTTGTGTCAGGGACCCTCCGATGCCAAAGTCAGGAATCTGGGTCTAGTTGAGTGTCCAGGTTCAGGGCTATAGATTGTGCGTACCTTTCACCATTGGGGGCCTTCTTATTTATAGGCGAGGAGAGGCGGTGTCGTAAAAGGCACATATCCTTGTTTGGTAGGAACCGATTATAGTAGGATTCGGACTCCTTGAGCGGTGGATCTTTTTAGATACTTGGCTGGAATCTCGGAGTGGTCTGTGTGGAAGTTGGTTTCTGTGATCTTCGGCCGAGAATGCAGACCGACCTAATTGAGGTCAGGTCGGATCTCACAGAGGGCGGGTTCAACTGCCCTGAAGTAGTCCGGGCTAGGTCACCACTGAAGTCGATGCTGCGTTCGCCTAAGGATGAGTCTCGTCGTCCGGAGATGAGCTCGCCTTGTATTGCATTTGATTAGTAAATGTCTCGATCTTGTGCTTAGAGGTCAAGCTCGGCCTCCCTCCATGCTTAACCGAGGAGATCGAGCTCGGCCTTTCCTTGTATTTGGTCGAGGGGGTCAAGCTCGACCTCTCTCCATACTTGGTCAAGTAGACGGGGGTTGGTCACTGGATCGCACCAATCGCTGTTTAAATTGTTGGCTTGGTCTGTCGATGGCAGGTCGGTCTATTTTCTCCATAACAGTAAGTCCCCCCTACTTACTAGTTCACGTAGTGGACTAGATAAGTATGAATTTAGCTAGGTCAGACAATAGTGAAATCAAATCGAGCTATACCGCCATGGATAATAAGGGGCAATGGTTGTGGAGCCCAAGGTGAGGGTAATGATGATGGTGTATCTCAAGATGACGGCGTCGTTTGGTCTTCGGGCGTGTAGTCGAGCGCCAGCTGTTTGCGGCTAGGCGCCCTAGGTGGCTATGCGCCATGTGCCTTGCAGGGAGGGCATTCCCATATGACGTTACAGTTCCCCGTGCTCAGGCATTGATTAAGTCCCATTAATGCGTTAGGTTGGATGTGTATAAGAGGAGGGAAGATGCCCAAGGCCTTTCACTTCTCCTCGTTTTTTCTTTTTTCTTTGCTCTTCACCGGACCAGGCGATTTCTGGTAAGTCGGAAATCCTCCTTATTTCCCTCTTTTCAGCAGTTTTCCCTTCTTCAGCTTCTATTTTTCTCTTTCCAACTAGCTTTTCCTTCCAGGATGTCAGACTGGTATAGAGTTAGGTCGGTGTTGGGTGCCTTCCACAACAGTTCGTACTACTCTTCCAAGGATACTCGTCCAAATAGAATTGTCCCATCTTCTTCAGACATGGGGGATGAAGAAGTCGGATTTCAAGGTCTGAGCGATGAGGGAGTCTAGCGGGGACCAGGGGGACCTGATGTCGAAGTAGTGGAGGTCGGCACTTTCGGCTCCACTATGACTGAGGCTGACCTGATTCGGGTCCGGGGGGATTATCAGATCCCTGAGTCAATCGCGCTCCGAGCTCCGGAGTTGGGAGAGGTGCCTGGTCAACCTCGCGCGAGCGAATTGGCCGTTTACGTCGTGGCTCTGCAGTGTGGCTTTTGCTTGCCCTTGCATCCCACAATCCAGAGGCTTCTTGCTCATGTGAGGCTGGCTCCTGGCCAATTGATCCCGAACGCTTGGAGGGCCTTGGTCGGGACCCGCATTCTTTGGCAACAGCTCGGCTTTCCTAAGTTGTTTGTAGCTGAGTTTTTGTATTTGTATAAAGTTAAGGTCAATCATGTTAACCTAGGGTGGTATTACTTTTCCGCCTGGGCCAATCAAGGAAAGGGGCTCATCACCGACAACCCTTCGTCTAACAAGTGGTTCTTTGTGTTCGGGGAATGGGTGGACTCTAGGATCGGGGTTCCTGTCGAGTTCATGACTCCAGGTCAGGGGGCTATCGAGTTGTAATTAAGTTTGAGTGGAGTTCGGATTTGTTGCTAATTTTTCTCCTTTGTGCAGTGGGTTCTTCTCGTGTTCAACCCGAGCTCCCTTCTCAGCTTCAATGCATTGCTCGGGCACGGCTTTTGAAGGTTGCTGAACGGAGTTGGAAAGTGTTGATCACCCCTCTAACTTTGTTTCGAGCTAGGATTGTTTAAGTCGCTCCCAAGCCGCAAAGTATGTTGTTACGTCTTCACCCCTCCTTTTTTTTTTGTGTCGAGCTCTAGTTTACTTGTTTGTTGACATTTTCATCTTTGCAAGCATGTCAACCAATCCTCGCCCTGCCAAGAAGATGAAGCTTCCTCCTCCCGCCGAGGTAAATCGGCTCAAGAAGAGGATGAAGGAGAGCTTAGTCCCTAGTAGGACCAAGGGGCCCGCTCAGGCGGTAGTTTAGTGCTTGCTGACCGGCCTAAGGAGGAAGTTGCCTCTGCTGCTCATGCTGCTCCAGCGTTGGAGCGCATGCCTGTGGAGGAAGCCCCTACTCAGGGGCCTGAGGGGGCGATCCCGATTGCCTCTGGGGAAGGAGCTCGATCTGCTCCCGATGTTGGAGCTCCAACCCTCAGGGTAGAGGAGGGGGCCCGGTCTGCCACTGGTGCAAGGGTTCCAGCCCACAAGGCGAAGGGGAGTGGCCCGACCTCCGAGCTGGATCCCTTGGTGAAGTTGGCCGGGTGGGCTTCTCGCCATGTTAACGAGCAAGAGATCCTCGCAGCTTCTGCTGTTCACCCGATGGACATTCTGTGGGAGGCGGCGGTCTCCCTCCTAAAGGTATGTTTCGGGACTGCTAGCCGAGCTCTATCTATGTATTCTTTCTCTCTTTTCTGACTTCATCTATGTTTTCAAATTACTCCAACTCTCTTAAGGGCTCAACTGATCTTTAAAGAGGTCGGCTTTGATTATGAGAAGTTGGAGGCCGATCTTCGGGCGAAGACCGCCGAGCTACAGACTGTGGCAAGTGATAGGGATGCTACCCTGGCCCAGGTGGAGGTCTCGCAGGGGGGCCTTCGTTTGCTTGGGGATGACCGACGGGTCTTGAGGGCTCAGCTTGACGACGCCCTTCTGGAGAGCGCCTCGAGGCAGTCTGCTTTGGAGGATTTGAAGGCTGAGAAGTTGCTATAGGACGCTGCTCGGGAGGCCAAGAGGTTGAAGTTGGAGGCTGCCCTTGCAGAGGAGATCTCTAAATCAATGGAGGCCTCTACTCGACTGGCCCAAGTCGAAGCCTCTATCCTCGGCATCAGGTCGAAGGCGATGGAAGCCTTCAAGGCTTCTGAAGAGCGCACTAATGAGCTCGAAGACTACTTTAGTCTGGGCTTCGCTCGGTGCAAGGAGTTAGTCAGGCTGAGGCATCCGAGCATAGATCTGGACGGCTTGGCCGAGGCTGCTCCCATGGCTCCTGCCGAAGTCCCTAATCCTGCTGAATCTCCTACTCCTGTCGTTGCTCCCACTCCCACTGAAGTTTTTGCTCCCACAAAGCCTAGAACAGGGGATACTCTTTAAGCCCCACTTATCTCTCTCTCTCTCTCTCTCTCTCTCTCTCTCTCTCTCTCTCTCTCTCTCTCTCTCTCTCTCTCTATATATACTTGTTATAGTTGTTTTCTTTTTAATTAATGAAAAGTGAACTTTTTGTTACGATGGTTGGCCGCGTGATTTTTCTAAGTATGCTCGTTGGTTTGGACCAGTGTTCAAAATATTGGTATCGCGCTATGTATCGCACCCTTGGGATACAGATACGTATCGGTTATCGCACAAGATATATCGTTTGTATCGCATAATTTATCGCACTTTTTGGGAAACATGGGGAAACATTGAAAAAATTGTTGAATTTTTCAATGAAACTTCAAGAGTTGTTAAAAATGACCTTAATACACACTTTTAAATCATAACATCTCAAAAAAAGGTGCACATAATAAATTTCCTTTGTGTATAGGGTCAGAAGTTAAGCGATGTTTAGCTGAACTAATGGAACTATATTTAAATTGAATGCATGACATTTATAAATGTATCAAAGACATGTGTGATTCAAAATATTAAGCAGATCCAAATCCCAGGTGGACCATAATACATGAAACAGTGGTAATCGACCATTAAAAACTTCACATGGGCCACAAAATTTTTAGGTCGATTTGATATTTGTATGGTCTCTTCATCCAGATCTTTGTGACCTTATCAACAAGTTAGATGGAAAATAAACATTCCGGTGGCCCCATAAAGTTTTTAATGGTGGGGATTCAATCACTACTGTTTCCTGTACTATGGCCCACGTAAGATTTGGATTTGCTTCGTTTTTGGGATCATAGCTTAAAATGATATTTCAAAACTGTTGGACGGTATAGATTTAAGACATATCATTGTGAGCCCCACAATCAAAGTCCCACCCACCTCTATGGATCCACGCCCACGGCCATAACTGGCCCATTTGTTGCCAAAGCGTTTCACGTGAAGTTTCTTCGCTGGGAGCCTAGGTGGGGTCCACTGTGATGTTTTTTAGAAATCCACTCCTTCCATCCGTTTTGTGAGTTCCTTTTAGGACATGAGGCCAAAAACGAGCTGAATCCAATACTAAAGTGGGCCGAAAACGTGAGGATTGAACGTCCACAATTGAAATATTCGTGGGGCCACGGAAGTTTTGAATAATTCTAATATTTGTGTTTTCAGTTAATCCCAATAGGAATGATGTTATGAACGGTATGGATGGCATGTAAACATCAGTGTCGACCCAAGGGAGGTTTCAACGGTAGGAATTTCACTAACCACGTTTTCCTTTAGTACAGACCACTTGAGTCTTGGATCCTGCTCACTTTTGGTCTTATATGGTAAAATGAGCTCATAAAACGGATGGACGGTATGGATTTCTCACAAACATCACGTTAGCCCTACATAGGTTTCCAGCGCAGGAAATCCGTAGAAAAGGCTTTCGAATCCACGTCCGTCCGGTGTAACTCATTGCACCAAATGTACTGAGTAAACTCTGTTGGGTCCACCATGATTTATATATTTTATCCACTCTTTCCATCCATTTTACCATATAATTTTAGGGCTTGAACCCAAAAATAAAGCTTATCCAAAGCTCAAATGGACCACACCATGGAAAACAATGTGAATTGAACGTCCACCATTGAAAAATTCTTGAGGGCCACAGAAGTTTTGGATCAAGCTTAGATTTATGTTTTCCCTTCATCCATGTTATTGTGGTATTATTAAAAGTTGGATGACAAATAAACATCACCGTGGGCCCTAGCAAGGTTTCAATGGTGGAAATCATTATTCCCACTGTTTCCTGTGGTATGGTCCACTTGAGCTTTGGATATGCTTCAGTTTTGGGCTCAACCATTTAAACGGCTGGAAAAACTGATGGACGGTGTGGATAAACCACATATATTCACGATGGGGCCAAACTCAGGGATCGGATACCCATTTAAAGATATCGGATGGCGTGAATAAACTAGATACATCACGATGGACCAAACTCCAGGTTAAAAGGGATCAGATTTCCCTACTACAGAGACCGGCCGAAGTCATTTTCGAAGAAAAGAGGGTTCCGGTCCTTCCAAAACCCCAAATCTCCCTGAAATTTCTCCGTTTCCATTGCCATTTTTGAAGAAAGAGGGTTCCGGTCCTTCTGGAACTCCAAATCTCCACGATTTTTGTGGATTTCTCGCCGAAAACTGCGTTGAATCTTTATCCATTGGAAGAAAAAGAAAAAGGAAAATGCAATTACGGCGCACCGCTGTCGATCGATGGAGTGGCCCACCAAATTCTTGGTCCGATTATGCAATCTTCTTCTCTACAAGTACTAAAACCCCCTCTCTCACATCGATTCAAAGATTTTTATTTTTAAATTTAATTTTTTTCTCGATTTTTCAGTAGTTACCCGGCATCTCAGGCCCTTTTATCGTCGAAATGTGAATGTATCGACGAAAATCATGCGATATCCTGCGATATATCTTAGGATACAAAGAATCCTTATTTTTTAAAAATTTCTGAGTGATTTCTAGGGGTCTCGTATCACTTGCATGCGATAATGATATTATCGGCCGATAGTATCAATATTGCAAACATTGGTTTGGACTACCATTTATGGGCTGCTTGCCCAAGTAATGTTGAGAGTTGAATGCCCAACCTTTTTGAGGGTCGGTTCATGGGTGAAGGCATTTTTTCCCTGTTCAGGGGAAAGCCTTCAGTAGATGTCTGCAGGCCAAGCATTTAGTAGATTGGAAAGCAGAAAAACATTCCCTTGACTTTGGATTTTTATTGCAATTTCTCAAAGAAGTCGATTTCAACATTGTAGATTCAGCGAAGTAGAAAACAATAAACTCTAACTTTGAGCTCAGTTGGTCACGCGTGGTAGATTTTCAGGTGCTCGACGTGCCAAGGGTGCAGTAGGGGTCGTCCCTCCATGTCCTCGAGTTGATAGGTTCCGGGACGGCCCGTGCTCGTCACCGTGTAAGGGTCTTCCCAGTTCGGGCCTAGAGTTCCTGACCCGAGTTCCTTGGTATTCTGGAAGGTCCTGCGGAGGACTAGGTCGCCCGTTCGGAATCTCCGTATTTTCACTCTGGAATTGTAAAAACGAGCTACTTGTTATTGTCGAGCTGCGACTTTAAGTTGGGCCTGCTTCCTCCTTTCCTCGATTAGGTCCAGCTCTAAAGTCATCTGTTCATCATTCTGTTATTCATTGCAGTAGTGGGTCCGAGCAGTCGGGGAAAAAGAAGTGCATTATTTGTAATGCTAGACATTGAGAAGGCGTACGATCATGTGAATTGGAACTTTCTGGTTGATATGTTGGGAAGACCAGGATGCAACCAAATATAGAGGAAATGGATCTAAGAATGCATCCGTTCGGCTAAGTTCTATATGCTTGTCAATAGATCTCCCAAAGGATTCTTTTAGGCATTAAGGGGTCTTAGGCAGGGCGACACGCTTTCTCCATTACTTTTTGTTGTTGTCGCAGAAGCTTTGAGTAAGATGATGGACAAAGGTCAAGTTGCCTGGTTGAAAAGTGGTTTCAATATGGAACGTCATTCTTCATACTTTGCACCTTCGGTTCATCGACAATATGCTTCTCTTTTGTGGTGTAGATGCTAGCATGATGGACAACTTAAGGAAGATTTTTAGATGTTTCGAGGTGATGTCCGGTTTAACGATAAATATTCTTAAGAGTGAGATGTTAGGCATTCACACTCCCATGGAGTAGGTAGAGAGATTGGCTGAGATGTTTGGTTGTCGGGTGGGGTCTCTTCCATCAACATACCTTGTTCTACCATTGTGCATTGGCAAGCTTGTTAAACAATTATTAGATAGGATTATTGAAAGGGTGAAGAGGAAATTGTCTAAGTGGAAGAGTCTTCACCTTTTGTTGGGGGTTAGGATCATAGGTGGCCTTTTTTAATCTTCCAATCTACTACTTGTCCCTCTGTAGGTGCTTGTCGGCAATGATTGAAAGGTTAGATAGATTGCGCGGGATTTTTTATGGCAAGGAGCGGAATAGAAATGGAAATTTCACTTCCTAAAGTGGGATGAAGTGTGCAAGCCGATCCAGGAAGGGGGTGTGGGGATTAGGAGAATGGAGCAAATGAATTTGACATTGCTTGACAAATAGTTGTGGAGCTTGGAGGCGGAAGAAGAGAGGTTGTGGAGGGAGATGATCACTTGCAAATATGGAACGCAAGAAGGGGGCTGGTTGGTGAAAAGAATTGTCACTTGAATAGAGCCTTAAAATTGTGGAAGGCGGAGTGTAGGGGAGCAAATTTGTTTAAGGAGGGGGTTTGGTTCTCTCGTGGTGATGGGCAAAGAATTAGGTTTTGGGTAAATCATTGGGTTGGGGATAGAGCTCTTTAGGAGGAGTTTCTAAGGTTAGCTAGTGTTGCTTTGGATAGGAATGTAAAAAATTGCTTGTTGTTCCTTGTAAGAGGATTTATCAGATGAGGAAGCAAAGGAGGCGAGGAACTCATTCGGCTTTTGGCGAGGCTCCATTGTCTTAGGCCGATGTTTGGCAAAAGGGATTCAATGCTTTGGTCCATGGTCTAATTTGGGTGATTCTCAGTTCGTTCTTTCTATAGGATGTTGACCAGGTGCTCTTCTAATGGGAAGTGTGATCATACCTCCTACGATTACCATTACTTGGCTCCTCCCAAGGTCGCAACTTTTGCTTGGCTTATGGGAAGTACAGGGTTCTACCGACAATTTGCAAAAAAGAGTGAGATAATCCCCAATTGTTGTGCTATGTGAATGCGGGATGCAGAGTCGGTGAGCGACTTGTTCATTCATTGCATGTTTGCTTGTGTTGTGGGGGAGATTTCTTGTGCTTTTCAATGTCTCATGGGTGATGTTGAGGTTTGTCAATGATCTTTTGTTTGCATGGCCTAGGGGAGTACGGAGGAAAGAAGAGGTGGTGTGGAGGTTAGTTTTATTAGTGATCTTATGGGCAACGTGGGGGGAGAGGAACAATTAGATCTTCCCTGGTAGTTGCAGGTCGATAGCATATGTCTTCAAGAAGGGGAAGTAGATGTCTTAAATTGGGTCAATTGTATTGTCGCTTCCAACTATAGTGTTTGGTTTTGAGATGGCTGGGCATTTGTGGTAATGTTTTGCCTTTTGGCACTTATTCAATAAAAGTGCATTTACCTTCAAAAAAAAAAAAAATCTATGATCTTTTGGTGGGTTGTTCAAAAGCTAGAGTTGAGGGGGTTATCCATGGTGTTGGCATTCAGTGCTTGGGATTCAATTGCATATGGAGAATTAGTGTAATGAGCTTCTTCTTCCTTTTTCCGAATAATACCTCTTCTGGAGGAAAAATTTTGGCTTCAAATCCATGGATTTGTAGGGTTGGGAATTTGCCAAATCCATGGAGAGGTTCTTAAATGGGGTTGGGGTTGTCCATGTAAAGGGTTTGTGGATCTTAAATTGGTTCTTTTTTAATATCATTTTGTTGTATGGACGCGCAGTTGTTTCCAATCCGAAGTCTCAATTATTTGGCAAATGCTTCCTTATGGTATAATGTGGGGCCTATGGAGAGAAATTCTAGAATCCTTGAGGGAAAGACCTTATAGATTGGCTCTGTAATTCAATTGATTTCCTCATTGATCAAAAGCCAGAGTTTAGGAGTTTGGTTGATTTGCCAAGTAGTACCTTCTTTGGAGAAACAAACTCCATAGTTTGTGGTGGGGAATTTTTTGCCAAATCCAAATCCATGGTGAGTGTCTTAAATGGGGTTGGGGCTGCCTTCACGGGTTGTAAGCTGTTTCGGGGTCTTAAATGTGTCCATTTTCCATGTCATTGCTAGATGGACATGGCATCCTATCCAATCCCAAGACTCAATTATTTGACCATGGTATAATGTGAGGGTTTTTTTAGAGGAATTCTAGAATCGTTGGGGAAAGGCTTTATAGGGTGGCTCTGTAATTTAATTGATTTCCTCTATGTTCTTTGGATGGATTGTTCAAAAGCTAGAGTCGAGGGGGTGTTATCCATGGCACTGTCATTCATTGACGGGGATTCAATTGTATTTGGAGATTTAGGGTAATGAGTTGTTTTTCGTAGCCCTATGGGAATCAAAAGTCAGATGTGCTTTGTTTATCCCCTGTCCTAAAGCCATATTCAAGAGAGCCTTCCAAGCTTTACAACTTGAAATTGAATTTTGAACACTCCGCCATAATGAGTCCACACTTGGGGACAGTGATTAATTATCTGATTAATAAGAAGTCTTAGGCCCCGTTCTCACTTTTGTAATGCTGTCTCTAATTCCATAGAAGTGCATATTTCAACAAATCAAGGCAATATCCTCAATCAAAAGTTCTATAGAGTTTCATCACATAGTGGATATTGATTCTTTAGCAAAGAAGGATAATATATTGTTCTTCTGAAACTGCTAAGATCATTAACCCATTGTATGCTATGGGGCTTGACCTATGTTCTTTAGTAGCATGTGCAAAAAAGGAAAGGGAAGTTTCTCAAGGTAAGACTTTTAACTAATGCATAACCGAAGGAAATTAAAGAAGGGGGTGAGAAGAATGTAAATGTATCATGATCATTGCTGGATGTTGTGAATTCGCTTGATGATCGTAAGGGGACTTATCCTTTAGTGGCTGCTTGCAACAGTCAAACTGTAGAGCACTAATAACCATATGCGTCAGCGCCCGACTTGTACACAGGCTCACTCCTAGCATATGTAGAGCTCTCGAGGTAGCTTTTCCCTTCTCTCACAATGCCCATTGTTTATATTTTCTTTCATTTTTAGAAACGTTTTGCTCTTTCGAAGGACTTGGAGAGAGGTTTGAAATGAGAGCTTAAAGGTGAAGGACTAAGGCCCACAAGTCAAAACCCTTGGAAGTTGGAACTGAGGCATGGTATAAAAAAGCGGTTACGTTATGGCTTTATTGGCTATTATATTTATATAAAGGAAATAGTCACCTTTGTTTGTGGACCCATAAAGGGTCAATTGTAGAAGTTTCTATTTTCAAATTTCTTCTCGTTCTGCCACTTCTTTATTCATTTCAACCATGAAGCAAGCTAGAGACTAATTTTAAACTAGAAATAGGCCTATTTTGAGCATTAAACACAAAATTTGAGTGGGAAACCAAAGCAAAGTGGACCATTTTGGGAATATTGGAAGAAGGGGTATACGGTATACCATCACTAGAAAAAGAAAAATAAAAATAAAAAAATCAACCTTTTCTATTGCATTTGTATGAAACAGGCCCTAAGCCACCAAATCACGCTTGATTGGTATTTGATTAGGGCATATTCGGTCGACTTTTCAGCAAGTCAAGCTGACATTGCCCAACATACAAAATTCTTACCTTGATTACACTATCAAATACATGCCCCCCCCCCCCCCCCCCCCCCCCCCCCAAAAAAAAAAAAAAATTCATTATGGGGCTAATGCATGGCCATTTTCACACCGGGCTCGAGTGGGGTAGCCCGTGGGATGTAGGGACACACTCGGGGTGGGCGGCCCATGTGAGGCGGGTGGCTCGTTTGAGGCAGGCCCCACCCGTGTGATTCAGGTGGCTCGTGTGAGACGGTACCCATGTGATTTGGGGCCCACGAGGGGGGTTCGGCCGAGGCCCTAACCCATCAGATGTGGGGCCTAGGCTATGAGATAAAAGGATCGATTCGCCATGCTCCGACGGTTCGAGCTTTTAGAGCAAGTGGTTAATTGTCCTGCATCAAATTGGTATTAGAGCGAGAGGTCTCGGGTTCGAGACTCGTCACCAGGAGTGATTAATGCAAGGGCATTTTCACACCGGGCTCGAGTGGGGTAGCCTATGGGATGCAGGGACATACTCAAGGTGGGCGGCCCATGTGAGGTGGGTGGCTAGTGAGAGGCGGGCCCCACCCATGTGATTCGGGTGGCTCGTGTGAGAAAGTACCCATGTGATTTAGGGTCCACGGGGGGGTGGTTCGGCCGAGGTCCTGACCCATGAAATGTGGGGCCTGGGCTATAAGATAAAGGGATTGATTCGTCATGCTCTAACAATTCGAGCTCTTAGAGCAAGTGGTTAATTGTCTTGCATCAAGGGCCTTATCAGTCAACAAGCTAGCCGATACCGTTAAATAATACCTTGAACTCATGACATCTAGCTGCAGGTTTTAAAGGAGGGATTGGAGTTGGAATCTAAGTTTACATATGCTATAGTTTGGTGGTGGATGTGTTACTCTAATGGAGGATATGGTTCTTCTTTCTTCTTTTTATTTATTTATTTTATTCTTCTTTGAAATTTTGGTTTCATAGCTTAAAGACAGTGATAGCTTGTATAGTTGACATGCTCTGTCGAGGAAGTAATTGGGTTGTTCAAATGATAAGTGCATGATCTTAGTTTTTTATTTGTGGGTATATAGCTTGGAAATTGATTAGGCCAAGCTTTTGTGGGTTAGGTTTGGCCCAAGACATCATGGTTGGTTTTAGCAGGATTCTATTGTTTTTTGGGTTCCTCATGACGGGAAATTTTGGAAAATCCTCTCTAATTTGCTGGAAACTGAGGTTTTGCTTTAGGCCATGTTTGAGATCAAGGAAATGAGAATGTGAATTTGGTAAAAGTAGTCAAATTAATGGATTTGCATTAGACTTGGATTTGGCAAATTCTAGAGCCCACTGTTTGGGAATCAAACTACAATCCACGGATTGGGGAGCATTTATTGCAATGGCGGAGGATTTGTTACAACGGAATTACTTCTTTTGCTTTTAAAAGAGTCTCATTTTGAGGTTTTGCCAAGTCTTTAGTTTTGGTGGGATTTGGATTTGCCCCAAATCCATGGCTTTATGGAGGCATGGATTTGGAGAATCAACAGATTTGGCAAATCCTAACAAAAGACAAACAGAAAGATTTGAAATCCTTGGATTTCACAAATCCCTCCCCCAAACCCCCATGGCCCCATTCCATACATTCCCTTAGTGCTTTCTTAATCTTAAACATGACCTTCAATTGTTTGACTTCCAATTAGATCAATCAATCCAGCCAATCTTCTCCCTTGTGGAAACGTATCAGGGATCTGATTCCTGTTGTTGACTCCCTTGTTCAATGGCATATAGATGCAGGGCATTGCAACTTCTAGACGGTAAATTGGACTGGTCTGGGCCCTCTCCTCCTCCTGGCTGAAGCAGAAGTGCCTCTCGGTCTGCAGGATTCCCAAGTTTGTCAGGTGATCGGACCGACCGGTCCTCTTCCTCCCTCTGTAGTGCTTCTTCTTCTTCCCCAACCCGTCATTGACCACGTCTTTCAGGCAGGCTTTTGTACTACAGACGATGTTGATCGGCCATTTTGGCCATTAACTCCATCAGGGGTTTTTTCTATTAAATCTGTCTGGTCGTTCTCCAGGGTGTCAAGTCCGAGTCGTAGCTGGTCCAGATGGGTGTGGCATACGAAACTTCCCCCCAAAATCTCTCTCCTCGTCTGGAAGGTGATTCAAAATGTCGTTCCGGTGGATAGTGTGGTGCAATCCAGGGGAGTTCAGCTTGCGTCGAAGTGTGTCTGTTGCAACAACCATTCCTTTGACATCGAATCTCTGCTGCACCTCTTCGTTAACAGCAGGTTGGCGCAGACTGTTTGGCTGGACATTGGCAGTTGGATTGGTATCAATGTCATGCCTGCAACTTTGGTTGAAGCGAGGTTTGCGCAATGGTGGGCAGCTGGTGATGCCATACATCGAGGATCGGTAAGCGTCATGTTACTGCCATGCTTAATTATCTGGGAAGTGTGGAAAGCGCGCAATGCAGCATTTTTGAGGGCCGATCGATGTCCCCTGATAGAGTAGTTGCAAAAATCAGATGGTGGGATGCCTTGATTATCGGCACTGAGAACGGTGGAGGTGCACCAAGGTTCTCGTCGCCTGTCTTCACTTCTAATGTCAATCCTGCCTGTAGACCGGAGGTGGTAAGGTGGAAAAGACCAATGACTGGTTGGGTCAAAATTAACGTCGATGGATCTGCCAGGGGGAATCCTAGGAGCTCTGGTGGAGGTGGAATATGTAGAGGGGAGAGGGGGGATTTCATTTTTGCCTTTGCAAATGGTTATGGTTTTGGGACTAACACGGTTGCCGAGCTGCGAGCGGTGCATGATGGCTTGCTTTGCGGTATTCGGAGGGGCTTCCATCATATCGTCATTGAGTCAGATTCGAGACTGGTAGTTGATCTGATTAATGGGCTAGCGCTGCCAGGCTGGAAATGGAGGGCATGGCTATTTAGAATTAGTCAGTTGAAGCGGCAGGGTATAGTAAATGTGGTGCACGTCCAAAGGGAAGGGAACTTGCCGGCAGATTCTTTGGGTCGTTTGGGCAGTGCCTCTCAGTCCCATGTTTCTTTCGAGAATCTCTCAAATCTTCCTCGTCAGGTGCGAGGTAACATTTTTCTCGACAAAGTGGGTTTGGGTGCGGTTAAGATGGGCTGATTCACATAGGTGTTTTTTGTAATTATTTCCTCTGTTTACAGGATGGGTCTTATGAAAAGGAGCTCCCTGGTGTATAGGTTTTTTTGGGTTGATCAATGAAATACAAAGATACGTTGGTATAACAAAAAAAAAAATCAATCCAGCCAAGCAGTCGTTCAAAGTGGAGTATTACAGCTATGTAATGGCCATGGTAGTCCATGATTCTGATGCTAGGCTATTTCCAATGTTTTAGGCAATTGATTAGTCGCCCCAGTGATTGCCCATTACTTGAGGCCAGACTCACCACCCATAACCATTATGAAACTTGGTTCTCTCTTTGTAGAAAGGAGAAATTGGTTCGAGTTTTAGTCAATCAGTTAGTCTTGCCTAATGCCACCATGATTGCCCATTACTTGAGGTAGGAATCACCACCCCTAACCGTTATGAAACTTGGTCCCCCCTTTGTAGGAGGGAAAATTTGTTTCAAGTTTTCTTCCCTCATACAAGATGAACAGATGTAATCTGTATCAATTACAGTACCTTGCAGGCAATCAGATCGATTTCTTTCTTTGACCTTGAGTAACCATGCCCAAGCCCGAGAATTGATGTTAGGTAGGCTCCGGTTGTTTAACGTTTGCTGGCAATCAAGAGCGTAGTTGCAGGATCCTTCTGCCAAGGTGTTGCTCCTACTTTAAAATCATGCTTTAGACTCGCGCTTCCTCTATTGCTTCCTAGGTGTGTGTGCTTGCTAAAATTTTGAAACAGGTGCTTCCCACTCTGTCACCCAAATCAGTTGCGGCTTTGCTTTTAGCTTTGTGAAACTATAATAAAATATTCTAGAGCTGAGTCCAAGTAACTGGGACAGAAATAATGATGATGATGGTTGTAGAAGTACTATGCAGTGTGGATGTCATTGCATAGCATTGTTTGGTTGTCCCTTGGATGACCACCTGGACTTCTAGGGGGTTTTGTTCAGTGGGCTATTCCAGGCGTTTTGATCACCGCGGTACTGATATGTTGTTATATTGGGCATCTGTTTGTAGATTAACTGGTTCAAGTCAGCGGTACAGAGGGATTGCCTCTGAGAGGCTGTTCATCTCATCCTTCCCCATCATTGTGACACGGAGATTGGAGTAGGATGCTCCTCTCCGGATAACATAATCTGGGCTAAAGAGGAAGATATATTACAGCTTGGTCTCTGTTTTCAATTTTCCAAGAGACAAACACCATTGCTGCTTGGGCTCAATACTTTGTTTGCCTTGGCTCTGTGAATGGTTGTAGTTCTGATGTATCTTTGTCGGCCAGGTTGGGTGCATCCCACCCCTTTTGTATTGGGAATACCTTAATTATTTTACTGTGACCTTCTCAGAAGAAAACAAAACTGTAGATTAAATGCACTTGCCATGGTCATTTCTTGTGCCCCATAATCACATTAGAAAATTTGCAAAATAGAATCTGCTCCAGCTTGAATGGAAATGTAATATTTTTTGCCAGGTCAGTAGAACAGAAATGTAATGTGGCCATGATAAAAGGTGATGGTTCCTGCTGGTTAAAAGTAATGATGGATTTCAAATAAAACAACTCAATCATTCTGAATTCATTAAACTTCATAGTTTTTATTTTTGGTAAGAATAAACCTATTTATACGAATAAAGGTGACATGCAGAGCTACAGTAACTATCGTGGGATTTAACTTATCAGTCATACTATGAAACTTTGGGAGACAGATTGAGCAAAGATTAAGGCATTAGACGAATGTATCGGAAATTTATTTTGGTGAGGTCTACCATTGAAGCTATTTTCCTACTTAAACAAATGATGGAGACATATAGGGAGAGGAGGAAAGATCTCCACATGGTCCTTATTGACCTCAAAGAAAGCATACGATAGGGAGAATTAATTTGGTGGTGTTGGCAAAGAAAGGAGTTTCAAGTGGATATAATGGTATGATTAAGGATGTGTATGGAGTAGTAACAATGTGAGGACACTAGTGGAGAGACGAGTTCCCATTAATGGATGAGTTAACAAGGCATTTGCAGGAAGAGATCCTATGTTGCATGTTGTTTGCAAATGACATAGTTTTGACTGCCAAGACAAGGGAGGTCATAAACGTGAAGCTAGATTTATGGAGGGTGCTTTAGAATCTAAAAGATTTAAAATTAGTCATACTAAAACAAAGTATATGGAGTGTAATTCGTTAGTAACAATAGGAGTGAAAATGAGGAATTAGTTAAGACTGCTTACCAAGAAGTTTGCCAAAATGACTACTTCCAATATCTTGGCTCAGTAATTCATGAGTGGAAAGATTGAGAAGGATGTTGCCCATAGAAAAAGTCGGATGAAAAAAGGATGTGACTCAAGATGTTTATGTGATCATCATGTAGCACTCAAACTAAAGGGGAGATTTTATAGGATAGATATATGACTGACCATTCTTTATGGGACAAAATGTCGGGTAATTAAGGAACAACATGTTCATAGGATGAGTGTCGCTGAATGAAGATGTTGAGACGCATGGAAGCGGATTGCGTGGTGATTGAATCACTGGGATATCCCTAGTGACCCGACATGGCAAGATTTGATTAGGCCACGTGACATTGTCAGAGATGGGACCCGGTCGAGTATGTACTGGACCAAAAAACTTTCAAACATGCTTTGCATGGGCCCTCATATTTGACAACAGCATGTGGCCTAATCAAATCTGGCCATGCGGGTCACCAAGGTTATCCCTGGTGATAGTGTCACCAGGCAATCCTCTTCGGAGATGAATAAGTGGTAAGATGAGGAACGATAGAATTAGAAATGAATGCAGGGGAACTTAGGGGTAGCACCAATAGGTAATAAGATGAGGGAAAGTAGACTTTGATGGTTCAGTCATGTGCAACAAGACCACGAATTGCAACGGGTAGGAGTGAGTTTGTATAGCTTGAAGGCTCTAAAATAGCAAGGGAAAAGCCCAAAAGGACGTGGATGGAGATAGTAAGAAAAGACATGATGACCTATGGTCTAACTAAAGGTATGACCCTTGGTAGAGTGGAATGACAGAACCAGATTTATGTAGCTGACCCCAATTAATTGGACAAGGCTTAGATGATGGTGGTGGTGGTTATGAGTTTATATTTTTGGTCATATGCCGTTTTGTCGCTCTTCAGTTTTTCTTTGTTTTCTCTGTGGATTTTGCACATGAGCGCTTCCTCGGCCTTGCTGGTGAACTTCCACCTCCTCCTCCTATTGATACATATTGTCCTTGTTGCCTTCCCTAAAAGTCCCTTCCAGGCCTATCATTTTGTTCAACTGACGGGATATGGCTGCCTCTCCCCATAAGTTGAGCGGTTTCACTTCTTTCCTCTCCAAATCCCCATCCAACTTTGGGGTGAGTCACTAAAGGGCCTACTTTAGTAGTTAGGGCGCGGCTAAAGCCCTAGATGAAAAGGTTGAGATGAAATTCGCTTTCGATTTTCCGCCTGCAAAAAGCAATGCCAAACATTACAAATCTGGCTAATTGGAGGCCGAACAAAAGCGCGCCTATGACAAACGATGAGTTTCCTTCTTGGATGGGAGCATGTGGGAAGCATCGACCTAAGCGACCATGGAGAGTCCAAGCTAAGCGAGCAACGGCTTCAATGAAAGTCGAGCAGATGGACTTCAAACAATCAATTTATGGTCAGGCAGTGAACTCCCAAAGCTGAAGAAGGATTCATCCAATCATCTTTCTAGACGAAGTCTCTCCTTGCATAACGCATGCCTTCGTTCACATCTAATCATCTGTCTGGCGGCATCATTTCAAAAACTGCTGATGTCTTGCTTTCAAAGCCATTTGGCCATCCTGCAAATCAATCGAAAGAATCTAAATTATTTTTTGTGTGCATAAGCATGTAAATACTCAAATACGCCTTCCGGGCTCCTTCTGTAGTATACTACTGCAGTCGCCTGGTTCCGAAAGGTGGAGGAAGCCGAGATGCTCCACTTCTTTGGTGGGAAGGTCCTTCATCCGTGACAAACGAAGCAGAGGATCTGACAAATCTTTCCTCTTGCATGGAAGGAAGTCTCAAGAACCAAGAGGGTGGCAGCTTCCTCTGATTCAGCTTCATCCATAAATGATGCTGGAGCAGAAGAAGGATTTAATGGATTTGATTTCCAGTGGTAGCTCTTCCTCAATCAGGAACACCCCTCATTCAGAGTAGTCTCTGGTTCGACGGCCGGCTGCTTAAGCAGAGGCAGGGGAGTATTTATTGATTCGGCAGGTTAGTCGTTTGTACGGTTCTCCCAGGTGGACTAACGGGGGAGGTGCTATCCATACGAGAAGAAGAGGAAGGCGCATCTCTATTCAATCAACTGGATAGTTCTATATATAAGATGGGGTCTTTAGAGCCTTCTCCAAATTCTGAAATCTCAATCTGTTATAAACTCCAAAGGCTTTGGCTTTCTAATGGTTGGCAATGAAAGATGAAATTCCAATTGCCAATCAATTGATCAAATATAACATTGTAACAGTCCTCAACTTCCATTTCATAATGAAAATCGGTCACACGCAAGCTTCTAAATATTTTAGAGTCTCTTGTGCTTTAGCTATGAAACTTAAAGAGGTTAGTATCAAAAAATAAAAGGAAAATAGAAAATGAAAAAGGACAAACTGTTTCTTTGTCATTCAGATTGGTTTTTCCATGTAAATTGAGCAGCTAAACTTGCATTATATACCTCCCTCTGTGTGCGAGCACGTGCGGAACTTCTGTATTGTTTGATGTTTGTGTTGAGCTCCATGTTGTTGGTGTCTTCTGATTATAGGACCCGGCTTTCTACGTTCTGAAAGAAGATGCCTCTCCCTGCATATTTGGTCCCATTGAGAAACAACGGTGGTCCTATGCATGCGCAAAACAACTGATCGAAAGGCTAATATACGGTAGGCATATTCATCAACCTCCTTATGTTTGTAGACTTGCAACTGCCGTGTCCTGCTACTGACAGGTTCTTGTTATTTTGGAACTGATCATAGCTGAGGGTGCTGAAAATGGTCTTGAGTTTACCATTGTGAGACCTTTTAATTGGATTGGACCAAGGATGGACTTCATCCCTGGAATTGATGGTCCAAGTGAGGGTGTTCCGAGAGTTCTGGCATGCTTCAGTAACGTAAGTTGTATTTCTGGCATCTTACAGTTTAAAGACATTAATAAATAACAGCGGCATTCTTTTCCTGAACATTCTAACCTTTTTGCTATGTAGAATCTCCTACGTGGTGAGCCACTGAAGCTTGTAGATGGTGGCCAGTCCCAAAGAACCTTTGTTTACATCAAGGATGCCATTGAAGCTGTTTTATTGATGATTGTATGTGAAAGTTTTCTTCTTTCTTATTATTTGTTTATTTACTGTCTTATATTTCTGTGTTGCCTACAGCTTTCGGTTTAATTGACTAATGAACCTATTCCTCAGGAAAATCCAGCCAGGGCCAATGGTCATATTTTCAACGTTGGGAATCCTAATAATGAAGTTACAGTGAAGCAACTCGCAGAGATGATGACAGAGGTATATGCGCAAAGCAGCAGTGGAGTCTGTTTGTGTATATTCTGTTCACCACTCTTTACAGATTAGTGATACATTTCTTTGCAGGTGTACACAAAGGTGAGTGGCGAACCTGCTTTGGAGGTACCGACCATTGATGTAAGCTCCAAGGAGTTCTATGGTGAAGGTTATGATGACAGTGATAAAAGAATTCCTGACATGACCATTATTAACAAACAGCTTGGTAAATTCCAAACTCTGCATTCTCCACCACCTGTATCATAGTTGTATGTATTCTGCCAAAGTCACCAACCTCAAATCTTAACTTTGGCCAAGTTGATTGTTTTGGCCAATGTCTGAGTACCATTGCTCATGTAAAGGTGGAAAGGTTTTTAATTGGTGTATTGTGTATCGTATTGTTCAGGACAGATATGACCCTGTATCGCCACTGTATTGTGCCAATACAGTCGTATCGTTCATGGGATATACCGGTACATACCAGGTGATACTTATTGCTCTATGGAGAATACCAGATGAGTCATGTAGTTATTTGGGCTGATTTTTTCACAAACTTGGCTAAGTTTGCAGAAGTGGAAAACCAAGTTTTCCTTCTTTACATTTCACTTTTCTGGATTTTAGGGCTTTCCTGGAGTCTTTGTTTTGCCATTGCCCCCTAAACTTTTCACCTCCCTCTTTAATGAAAAAAGTGAAAACCTGATATTATTGTCAAGTCCCCTACCACACCCAAACACTGAGCACCACCCCTTACCTAAAATTTGGCATTGGTTGAGGGTGCAACTTCAAACAAATTGGAGTGACTGAGTTTAGTGATTTCTTTTTCATTCTCTTCTTCTTCTTCTTCTTCTTTCTGGAATGTCTGAGAGACATCAGTCTTCCGATAGCTGAGTAGCTTTTGATCTCTGGAACCATGAATAAAAAACAACAAAAACCAATGTTATTATGCTGTGGGATGCAGGTTGGAATCCTAAGACATCTTTGTGGGACTTGTTGGAATCAACATTGACTTATCAGCACAGGACTTATGCTGACGCTATCAAGCAGGCAATTGCGAAACCCATGGCGTCCAGCTAAAAATGTGGCAATGTTAAGATTCGGAGGCCTAATTCTTTTGAAGAAATCATACATGTCATAGCGATTAATACATATATGTATTTATTTTATTTTTTTTTCTTTCTGGTGCCAGTAGCTGTAGCAGAGTCATCTCTTTGTATTGTGTTCTTTATATAGAAAATGCATGGACAAGGCAGGACCTTATCTTGAATATCCTATATTACGTACTCCATCATGTGATGCTGAGCGAATCACACAGAACCCTCGTCGTGCTACATGGTGATTTGTGTTTTCCTTTTCTTTCTTTTTTCCCAGTCTCTCTTTTGTGCACTTGGGTTTTTTTTTTTTTTTTTTAAAAAAACATCTTGATTGAGCCAGCGTACTATTCTGTTTACTGTTCTCGATGGTGTGTGTCATCATCCTACAAAATTGACCTTTGCTTTTTAACATATCTTCGAAGACGACCTAATGTTTGAAGTTGATAGTTTGTTGGATCTCACAACAGTTGCTATGTGATGCCATTATCTGATGATCCACACGAATCATCTGGTGGGTCCTAGTGAACAAGACAATGGAAGAAAAATGGTTGTTGATGCAACCAATTATTTGGACTGCTTGGATCATCAGAAATCTAAGATCAAATCTAGCAGGAAGCCCAAGCTTACAAGGGAATCAAGAACAATCCTAGAGGTATTCAACTGGATTGTCTCTCACCGTGGACATGTGCTTGCCTCTTCTTCACTGCATCCTTCAACGACTTGCAAGTTCTTCATTGCAGGATGTCCTTACCAAGATGTGTGATATGACCGATATTTATAGCAATCAGTTGGCCTGGACCTGTTTATGTATCAGGCAGTTGGTTCGGGCTTGTTTGGACTGGGTGGTTGCGCCAACCTTGATTCAGACTTATGATTGTACTAGGCTTGTTTACTTCGAGTGGTTGGCTCAGACTTATTGTTTAATATTGAACAGTTGGTACATTCTTATTTGTTCCGGATAGTTTTCTGAACTTACAATTGTGTTAGGTAGTTGGCCCAACCTTAGTTGAGTTGGATAGTTAATCTAGAGTCATTTATTTATATTGGACAATTGGTCCATTCTTATTTGTTCCAAATAGTTGTGGAGATTTATGATTGTGTTGGGCAGTTGGCTCAACTGGTCGAGTTGTATAGTTGATCCAAAGTAGTTTGTACCATATGGTTATTCTGGTGGATCACATCACTAAAGTTGCATAAAGTCATGTTTGCCTGATATTATTGGTCGTCTCATCACCTCCACTTCTCATCCGCTTGCTCGCCTCATGTCACAGCCAGTGCTATTCATCTTTGCAGCCATGCTACAACTTTTTTTTTCTTTTTCTTTTTTTTACTTTTAAAAAATCATTTATGTGCATTTCCAAACTCAAGTTCTTTTATGATACCTTAAGTTTGAGGGGGGTGTTAGAAAATAAAAATTTTATTTCTTAGGTTTGGTTATCTTAGCCCTTGTTTCAAGTTGGGCCTCGTTAGAATGTTTCAGCTTGAGGGAGAATGTTGAAATGTTGATAGTTGAATAAGGCTCATGGAGCCCAAGTCCATGTAATAAGGCTCATTCATAAGTCCATGTGATAAGGCTCATAGTGTACATTCGGATTTCAATACACCTAAGAAGCATCTCTCTCTCTCTCTCTCTCTCTCTCTCTCTCTCTCTCTCTCTCACACACACACACACACACACACACCGTCCATCTTTCTTCTTATTCTCAATGTAACTAGTTATAGCCCTTCAAGATTAGCAGCATGTAGCCGTTTAACAAACCTTAGTGATCAAATTAGTTTGGTTATGCAAATCTCCTCCACCATGGTGAAAGCTTTGATTTGGAATGTGAGGGATCTAAACAAATCCTCCATGTAATTTATTTTTATTTTTATTTTTTTTTAAGTCTCTCCTTCATTTGTGTTTTGGAATCCCGTATTTGGAACTCCAACTTGTCCTCAATTTGCAATGCTTTCCTAATTCTAGGACTCATATCTCTAACGTTGATTGTTGTGCTAATTGCAGGATAATCATAGCCTGGAATTGATCTCTTCTTGTTAGAATCCTTAGCCAATCTAAATAATTCATAAACTTTAATATATAATCGAGCTCTTTTGCAGGTCAAACCATGTTGCTTGGGGGAGACTTCAATTTTATAAGCTTCCTTAACAAAAATAACGGTAAGTTTGATATCTCAGCAACTATCTTACCCTTCATTGCCCTCCCGATGACATTTCAGTTTTGGATAACATCTTTCCATGGTCTAACTCAAGCTCCTAGTTGAAAAGAATTGAGTGCTAGTTTGATAGAGTTAGCAAATTTGAACTTTGCTAGTTATAAAGTCCCGTACCTGAATCCGGGTCTATCAGACCATGCACCATTCTTTTTAGATGTTGTGTCTTTCCCACGTAAAACCCCGTCATGATACTTTTAACCATTGGTGCGAAATGTAGGGTTTTTTTCACATGGTTGCGGTAGTGTGGTGTAATCCAATTAGGGGATTGTCCATATATATTCTCTTGACTTTAAAAAATGTCAAAACGGCTCTAAGAAACTGGATAAACAACAAACCTAGAATTTCGACTAAAATATCTGATGCCAAGAGAAAGTTGGATATTGTTTGGTCATTTATCCAATCCAACCCTCCGGCCAAAATATTGAATTGGAAAAAAGTGTTAGATCTTAGCTAGATCGCCTCTAGAACCTTGATATAGCCATGCTGAAGCAAAAAACTAGCAAGCTAGTCTTAATCTTGATCATTCTAACTCTAAATTCTTGTATGTCTCAATTAAGACTAAACAAGATTCGGCCCAAGTTGATTTAAGCTTGATTAACAATGTGAGAAAGCTAAACCAAGATCATGTTGATGAGCATTGCAAGCCAATTACCATTTCGGAGATTGAAAATCCCAATGGGGCCCTGTGCCCAATGGATTTAATACTTGTTATGGGTAAAAATAGCTTGTCTAAAGAGAAGATGTAAGCTCGGATATCTCTGCGGGACACGAGGTTGGCCAACACCGGTCATGACCAATGAACTCCTCAATGGCCAAAAAAGATCTCCCCTATCAAAAAGAGGTCGGTCACCTACTATGTATGAAAGCAGGTTGGCAGGTCGGTCATCTACTCAATGATAAGGGAAAGTTCAAAGCTCATCCGAGTATCCAGGTCAGTCAAGACCACTGTCACGCCTCAAACTCGAAAACCGGGCTCACAAAATTCCCGATCACCAAATCCGGCGCCGACAGCCTCCGTAGTACCCCATTCTCAGCTCCCGGTGCCCATATACCAGGTTCCGATCCTGGGATCGTACAAGGAGGATTTTCAACATGAATTTGTTTCATAATAAGCATAACCCACAAACAACAACCAACAACATCATCACAAATCCACTAGTATCAAAAACTTTGAGTATAATGCGTAAGGGAAATACAATATTGATAATCAAAAGCTCCAGAAGCTATGCGACACGCTCCTGCTCCTGCTCATCTATGGTCTAGCGTCACCTGCACACATCAATCGTGCATAAGCTTATAGAAAGCTTAGAGGGTTGTGAAAGTATGTGCGCAATATAAGCGTGCTCAGAATGCAATGTCGGAGTAATGCGGAATATACTGGTAAGTCTATGAATGCAATCAGTCGTACCAAGGCTGTGCGATGCAAGACATGAATGTTGTCGGCCATATCAAGACCATGTAATGCAAGGCATGAATGATGTCGGTCATACCAAAGCCATACGATGCAAGATGCAACTCAAGCATATCAATCCTCATCCGAATCCACATATCAATGCAACTCATCACTGGAGCATCAAATATCAATATAATTCTCACTCTTGATAATCATCGGGGTCTAGTACACTCCAAATGGCACTGCCCCTTCCCCAGGCGCGTAGTCCAAGCGAGTGTAAGAAATTTCACTATCCGCCTAGCCAATAGTCTGTCAATACCTATCCGACACGTCGATAGCGGACCCATTTACGAGCTGGTCAAACTCAGCCTAGTAATTGCCACCTACCCTCGGGCGGGTAAGGCCACACCCCCTTCCAACCAACCATGACACAGTGGGAGACGCAGCCTTCTAGTATTCGGCCCTCGTATACTCGTGTATCCACTCGGTCTCGACATTGGAGTCATCCTCTAGTACCATTGGGTTTAGGGATTTTCACCCAGGGACATCTATGACGCCCCGATGCTAGTAACAGTATTTCCGGTGTCCAATCCTACCATTCACGATACGCCAGTGGACGCTATGGCCATGATGTCATTATGGCGTATAGAAATCATATCACATAAATGCGAGATACATAAATCATATCATCCAGTCATGCAGTAATCCTGCACGTACCGCACGCTCATATGGGGCAACTCTACCTACCAGGGAGTCTCATAAATGATCCGCCCAATAGCATATGCTATAATCACTCACTCCTCATATCAAGCATACATATGATGCGCATGAGCATGAATCATGAAGCTATACTAAGCATACTCGTATGATGATGATGTACTCTCCTCATATCAAGGTGGGCCTAACAATTATGGGGGCCCAACAGTTTGGGTTAGCCCACTAAGGGAAGATGAGAATGGGCCTGACAATGGGCCTCAGGAAGGGTTACAATGTGGACATTTAACCATCATTGCTCACAAGGCATGCCCCATTTAAAACCAACTAGGAAGATGAATTGGCATCATAAACATCATTACATACATCATGGTGGAATCATACATCACAATGGGCTTCATATACATCGCTTTGGGCCTCACACAAGGGCCTCACATACATCTCATTGGGCCTCACTCTTTGGCCTCACATGCATCACATTGGGCCTCATATAAGGGCCTCATATACATCGCATTAGGTCACATCACATGGGCCTCAAATACATCACAATGGGCCACAACCCATGGGCCTCAAATACATCACAATGGGCCTCACCAATTGGGCCTCACATACATCATGTTGGGCCGCATTACATGGGTCACACCATAAATAGCAACGGAGATAATGATCGAAAGATCATCTGGACCATACCACAAATAGCAGTGGAGATAATGATTTCCACTGTTAACAATTCACAGGGACCACCATAATGTTTATTTTCCATCCAATCTGTTCATAAGGTCACAAAGACTTGAATTAAAAAGGAAAAACAAATCTGATACTGATCTAGAACTTATGTGACCCCCAAACATTTTCAATGGTAAATGTTCAATCCTCCACTAATTTTTATAGTGTGGTCCAATTGATAGACGGTGTGGATATAGAACATATACATCAACGGTGGGTACCACCGTCCAACCATCTGGACGGTGTGGATAAGACCCATACATCATGGTCGGACCCACAGAACTTGCTGACGTCAAAACATCAGCTATCTAGCTGGTGGGAGCCACATAGATGGATGGCTGAGATAAAACACATATACTAAGGTGGGCTCCACCGTCCAGCAGCTACTGGACGGTGTGGATCAGGCCCACACATCATGGTAGCCCGCTCAGCACAAAACAGATGGACAATATGGCTGCAAACATCATGGTGCATCCCACTGCACACCGTCTAAGGACAGACGATGTGGATACAGAATATATACATCAAGGTGGGCCCCACCCCCCACGTGCTACACGTGTGGAGTGGCCCCACACGTCCTGAAGGAAATGAACGGACGGTGTGATATAACATATACCTCATGATGGAGCCACAGAACTTGTTGATGCAATACAGCAGCTGAGGCTGCTGGTCGTCCAACAGATGGATGGCCTAGATATAACACATGCCTTATGATCAGACCCACCGTCCAGAGGTCTGGATGGTGTGGATCTGAAGCACATACAGATGGACGGTTTGGGTGTAACACACGCCTAACGGTGGGGCCCACATAACTTGCTGATGTTGATACAGCAGCTGGACAGCTGCGTGGGACCCACCGTCTAGATGGACGGCAGAGATGAAACGCATACATTAAAGTGGGTCCACACGTGTGGGACCCAGCAGCCTTTTTGGAATAAAACTGATATTTGTGTTTCCTTACATGCAGGCCTGTCAAACGAACAGGCAGCAAGCCCATCCGCTGGACAGTCCAGCCGGGTGGGCCCATCGCGTGGACGGTGCGAATATGATACATACATTAAGGTGGGCCATGAAACAGGGAAGAAGGGAGAGAGAGAGAGAGAGAGAGAGAGAGAGAGAGAGAGAGAGAGAGAGAGAGATCGGTGTAGTAGAGGGACCCCACCACTATGGGCCCCTCTTTGTTTACAACACAAACATCAAAATGGGTCCCATCACAAGTGGGCCTTTAAATGAAAATCAACGGTGGATATCCTACAATCACCCACCGATTCCACTTCTTCTTGATCCCTTGGCTTCCTTAGCTCCTTAGCTTTGATTTTAATGGAGGATGATGAAGTACTATGGATGACTAGGATGGGAGATTGGATGGGAGGGAGTGGGCCACACTTGGGGTTCCCTCTTTTCTCTCCTTAGTCTCTCTTGGAAGCTTGGGAAATGATGGAGAGAATGAGAGAGGAGAGGGTGTTGTAAGAAGAATGGGATGAGAGGGATGGATGTTGTAAGAAGAATAACATGGAGGGTATGGGCTTAGTTGAATTTTGGATGAGAGAGGGATGGGTGGAGAGAGAGAGAGAGAGAGAGAGAGAGAGAGAGTTGACTTTGGGGATGGCTTGTGTAAGAGAAGGATGGGTTGTGTACTTGACTTGTGATTGATTGATTGATGTGATGGGTTGTAAAGATTCTCTTGGGATTCGCAACGCGCGACGTTTTCCTTGAAATAAACGCGGGCCCACAACTCCTGGCCTGGGTATCGCATCGGCGCGCGAGACACGGCGTTGGAACTGCAGTGACGGCTAGGTTGCTAGGGTACAAGTCTCAGGTCGAGTCAACTCAGATATATGGGATGCCACTTAGGTCACGCGCAAACGCCGATTACAGGTCGAGTGTTATCGAAATTTGATGGGAAGGATCGCAGAAGTCTAAGGAACGGTACAGACTAGGATACAGGCCTTATGACTACCTCAGCCTCTTGAGCTCGACCCCCCCACAACATATTTCATCTGAATTCTACTAAGGAAAGGAGCTCGGCCTCACTGCCCTAACACGAAGTATGAACCCAGGTTAGCAATCTACACAGCACAGAGAGAAGGGTTAGGGTTTGCCAGAGAGTTCAGGTCGGCATACTACCCCCTGGTCAAGTCGGCCTCGGCTTCCTATTATGTGTCGCCCCTGGTTCCTATTAATCAAGTCTTATTCGAAACACCAGCCCGAGATATCCGTCGAAGATCTCAAGGACAGCACTGACACGTTGGAATACGGATCTCCCCAGATCTTCGTCGAGGATCTTGAGAGATCATCTTAACATATTCGGGATTCGATTCCCTCTACAATATGTCCCTACTAAATAGGGAGATCTCCTCTACATCACCGCCTACTCAACTATAAATAGAGCATCTCTAATGGTCAAAAGTATGCAGAATCTTTCAACCAAAACCCCTCGATACTACCAGACTCAAATTCTTAGCCTAACTTTGGCATCGGAGGGTCCCCTGCTCTAGCTAGGGTCTCTTTTGTCTTCTTCCTGTGCAAGTACTCGAAGGTCTAAAAAGGGTGGACCAGATTTTTACATCAACAGTTTCGCGTCGTCTATGAGAACGACATAAAAGTCATTCCTACTTTACCAAAAAATCACGATGGCAAAAGGAAAGAAAAAAGCTCTAGCTGTCATTGCTGCAACCATCCCGACTCTTCTTGAATCATCAACCGAGCAAGGTGCCCAGTCCTACCAGCAGCAAGACAACTCTACTCCCGCAACACCCGCTCCTCGATCCCGCACCCGGGGCGATCAATTAGTCTCCTTGGTGAACCGAGTCGAAGCCCTGATTAAAAACATTGATCGACTCATGCAACTCCTCGAGAGACAGAATCCACCCCTCGGTCACGATGCAGAGGAGAGTGCTACCATTGCACCACCTCAAGCACCGATCAACTCGCAGAGAAACAAGCAACCTCATGAGCTGTCAACCCAGGCTCTTTCCCACACTTCGGGAGCAGTCACGCCCGCAAACTCCAACCTACGCCTCACGCTAGAGAGGAAGAGCTGTGAAAAGATCCCTGAAGCAGTCGTCGAGAATGAGTGCCCTTGGGAGGCAGAGCTCAAGAAAATTCGAGGGCAGATCAGCGACATCAGATAAGCTTACCGTGCCCAAGTGCTGACCTCAATAGAGGCCATGTTAGGAGAAACTGAACCACCATTCACTGACAACATTACAGCATCTCCGCTTCCGCCCAGGTTCCGGATGCTATAGAAGACCCCCTACTCTGGAACCGCCAATCTGGTCGAGCACCTCGAGTCCTTCAAAGCCTGGATGGAGCTTCATGGCGCCTCGGGCCCCATAATATGTCAAGCATTCTCCCTGACCTTATCAAGAGCTACTCGGCAGTGGTTCAGGTAGCTGAAGCCGAGGTCCATCAGTTCCTTCTCGCAACTCAACAAAACCTTCTTCACACAGTTCATCGGTGGGAGAGACAGAAGAAAGCCATCAGTTCATCTTCTCACGATTAAGCAAAGGGAGGACAAGCTGTTAAGAGACTACCTCATCCGTTTCAACATCGAAGTTGTCCAGGTCAACGATTATTCCAACCAGATAGCTCTGACCACCATGGTAGTCGGCTTCAAACAAGGAAAGTTCATCTTCTGTATTGGTAAGAACCCCCCAACTACCCTCGCCGACCTACTTAACCGAGCTCAAAATTTTTCCAATGCCGATGAGCTCTTTAGTTCAAGAAAAGCTGCTCGAAGAGGAAATAACTCGAATGAGGATATGAAGCGAAGGAAAGAAGGGGGAGCACTCTGCCGTTAACAAAAAAAAAAAGAGAAGAAGAAGAAAGGGGACAACCAAGACCAAGGCTAGCGTACCAATCAACATCCATAAAGTCACTTCCATCGTTACAATCCCTTGAATACCAAGCCAGAGCAGGTACTGAAAGAAGCCAAGTTGAGTAAGGAAACCTGATGACCAAGCTGAACCAATTAACTAAGCTTGGTAATAAGGCTCATTGCCCAACTCCGACCTCAACATCAAATACTGAGGGACGTATCAACTAGAAGACATGGAGGGCTCTTACCTCGCCCATGGAATACTGACCACTTGAAGATCTACTACTTCTGAAGACTCAAGAAGTCCTCTAACCAGGAGCGCGTCGACTGACCGACCTACTCAACAAGGGTGACCTTCTTTTCTAAAAGGAAAAAAAGGTGTTTGTGACATTACCGTCGTGCTTTCTACTGTTCGACTATTTCTACAATAAAAGAACTTCCCCAAGTCAAGGGAACAGAACTTCTTTCAAATTTCGACTATCTGAGCTGTAAAATCGACTACGAGTGCAAGGAGAAAAAAGTCATCTACTATGAATTTTGCTATGAAAGAGCTTCCCCAAATCGGAAAGAAAATCTCTTTTCTACAATCCGAGTTGCACACACTACTGAGGACTTCCCTTAGTGCGAGGGAAAACAATCCTCTCACCAATCGTCGAACCATTATTCGATTCTACTACATGGCCTACAGAGGACTTCCTTAGTGCAAGGAAAAAATAATCCTAACCAGTCACCCGACCCTTAAAGAAAAGGTCGGACTACTAATTGGTAATGTCACTCGGATCGCACGATCTACAATGAGGATCTCTTAGTGCAAGGAAAATAATCCTCCTAAGTAAACTGCTTGGCCCTTCATGAAAGGGTCATTGCAGCTAACCCATCTGTCCGACAAGAGCAGAATTCCCCTAATAAAAGGAAGAGCTCAAGAGCTCACCCCAACGCTCATACTCGACTAAAATGTCTGACCTCACCAAAACCAACTTACTTCCTAAGCCTGTTGCACAAGCTTGAAAGTAGGGGGCTTATTGTTATGGGTAAAAATGGTTGGCTAAAGAGAAGAGGTCAACTCAGACATATTTGTGGGACAAGAGGTCGGTCAACGCCGGTCATGACCAATGAGCCCCTTAATGGCCAAAGAAGATCTCCCTCGCCGAAGAGAGATCGGTAACATACTACGTATGAAGCCAGGTCGGCAAGTCGGCCATCTACCCAATGATAAGGGGAGGCTCAAGCCTCATTCGAGTAACTAGGTTGACCAAGATCACCTGGGACTCTTGAGCTCGACCCCCCACAGCATATTTCATCCAAATTCTACTAAGGAAAGAAGCTCGGCCTCACTGTCTTGACACGATATATGAGGGCAGGTCGGAAGGTCGGCAATCTACACGGTACTGAGAAAATGGTCAAGGCTTACCAGAGAGTCCAGGTCGGCATAATACCCCCTGGTCAGGTCAGCCTCGGCCTCCTACTGCGCGTTGCCCCCGGTTCCTATTAATCGGGTCTTATCCGAAAGACCAGCCCGAGATCTCCACCGAAGGTCTCAAGGACAACATTGTCGCGTTCAGAATACAGATCTCCCCATATCTTTGCCAGGGAACTCGGGAGATCATCCCGACATATTCAGGGCTCGATTCCCTCTACAGTTCGTCCCTACTAAATAGGGAGATCTCCTCTACATCACCTGCTCATAACCCCAAGTGCAGGGTCGCAATGTAGTAATAACTCGATAAGACCGAGGTCGAATTCATAGAGACTAAACTTGTACATAATCTGGAAATAACTAGAAATAGAACTAAAAAATGATCTAAATTGAATTCTGAAACAGTTGAGAGGAATTGTGAATAAAGTATCAATAATCAAAAGAAAACTACAACGCTAAGGTCCACTTGTAGATATCAGGATGTTACCTTACTTGATTCAATAAACACAACTGGAATCAGAGTCCTATCCTATCTAATTGGAAGATGAAGCAATTAAATCAAATCTCTTCACTTTTCATTGATCTAGTCCTTAATGAAGGAATATTGTGATGATTAGAAGGAAATTCATGCATCCACCATACCTAGGAGACGATGATGAATCACGAGTTTTATCAATCTTACAATCTCAAAACAGGAAAAGAAGATATTCAAAGCTATCACAGCATCTATTGTAATTTAAGTCACAATAAATCATAGAAAACTGAAAATATTCCTTAAATTCAAACTAGAAATCAATGACGTTCAACATAAACAATAATCAAAGCAAAAGAAATATCAAAATAAACTACAGCTTCACCTCTTAGCCCTAGCTAAGAGATTAACAAGTCATAGTTAACTTAAAAACAAAAGAAAAAGTAAAAGATATACTAGAATCCATGAAGAAATCGAAGTGGAAGAACGTTGTTAGCGCTCCGCCTAGGCCTCTCTCCCTTTCCAAACCCTAAAAGATGCTTTGGAGCATCCTAGGGACTCCTATTTATAGTTGGGGAACTCTAACTTTTACATCGAGTTGGAAAAATCCACAAACCACCTCAAATTTATACACTCTCCGCAATTCCCAAATAGACTTTCAGAACTTTCATAATATGTTTTTTCACGACAATTTTCAGGAATTTTTTTTTTAGGACGATTTTCAGGATTTATTTTCTTCACTTTAAATCTTCGATTCTCTTCATTCCTCACTTGGTTTCCTTGAATCTTTAGCATGTGAATTCTTCATTAATGACTTTAATTCAAATCTTCATTTAGTAATCTTTTAAACATAAATCTTCCTTTAGGCATCAATTTCACCTTAAACTCTCGAAATCACCTCGCACATGAAAACATGCATAATTAAATCGATTAAGCAATATCATGTTTATAAAACTAAGGTATAAATAGGGGGAAATATGCAATATTTCACACTCAACATCATCGCATCTCCTCAACTATAAATACAAAATCTCTAATAGTGAAAGGTATGCAAAATCTCTCACACAAAATCCCTCGATACTACTAGACCCAGATTCTTAGCCTGAATTTGGCATCAGAGGTTCCCCTGAGCCAGGGTCTCATTTGTCTTCTTCCTGTGCAGGTACTCGAAGGTTTAAAAAGGGTAAACCAGATTTTTGCATTATCAATACTCATTTCTAAAAAGTCCGTCAGCCCAAAGTAGTGCGGATGTATGCAAAGCAAGTCTTAACTTTTTCAATTCTTCCAATTATTTGAGGCAAATTAATACAATTATCACTCAAGTGTCCAAGTTAGAGTCTCCATCCCTAATGATCTTAGGCCATTCTACCTTACCAATGAGATATGTAAGATAATCACTTGAATTATGGTTAATAAGATGAGAAATATTATGTTCGTTGATTATTAGTCATGCCCAATCTATTTTTATTCCTAGAGGGGCATTTCCAATAACATTTTGCTCAGCCATGACCTGCTTCGAAGCATCTATCATAACTTAGTGCTAGCAAAGATGTGTGTGAAAGTGGACCAGCGAAAAGCTTTTTGATTCATTTAATTGAGAATTCTTAATTCCCTCAAGGCCTTCAATATTCCAAAAAATTGGTTGATTAGCCTATCTTTCTCTATGATCAACAATGGAAAGGTATGCAGTTTCTTTAGAAGTAATGGGGGTCTTTGTCAAGGAGATCCTTTGTACCGCTTCCTCTTCTCCATTGTTATGAAATATTTTCAGCCCTAATTTCCAAGTGATGTGAAAATTGCCTCATTGAGTTTCCCTTTACTATCACTCACCTCCTTTTTGCCGATGATCTCATGGTTTTAGCTAAGGCAGACCCTGAAATGGTCTACAACCTTAAATGCCCATTATGCCCATTCTCAAGCTTTAGCCTGCATCTGGGCCTAGAGATCGATTTGCATATAAGTGTGATTATCTTCTCTAGTTCTTACCAGTGTCAGGAAGAGATAACTGCAATATTCAATATAAATGTAGGAATGCTTCCCTTAATTTATATAGTGCTCTATACTTAATGTGGCTCCACCTCTGAGACTGTGAAGCCCTTATATATAAACTTAATAGAAAGCTTGGATAGAGGGTGAAAATTCGTTCTATTTTCCTTTGCCAAGAGACTAGAGCCGATAAAATCAACTGGTCCAATGCTTTCCTCCTCAAGTCTTGCTTCCACATTTTAGAAAGGCAAATGAGGAGTTTACTTTGTGAGAAATCCAAGGTTCACACAATCAGCTGGGACCAAATATGTAAGCTGAAATGTGAGGGTGGTTTGGGTATCATCCCTTTAGAATTTTCCACCCTTGTCAAACAATTTTGGAAAATTTCACCCGGATAAGAGCTTCTGGTGCAAATGGATGAAAGAGAAATATATCAAAGGCAAGTCCACCTAGCATATCAAAATTTATTTGTCACGAAGCATCCTTAGTGCATGTGCCCTAGCTAAGGCCCATGCCAAATTTATGGGGCTCTCTTCATATTTGAGTTATGATGAAGCCGTTGCTCTTATGCAGGATGTGATGGAGGCTTCTACCTTGTTATTATTGGGAGGATTCCTGGTACATACCGCAGCTGGGATGGCTGTCGTGCTCAGGTGGAGGGTTGAGACTTCTGATTACCAATTTAGCCTCTTAACGGATGCCACTCCATCTAAACTGACTGTAACGAATGCCACTCCCAAAATAGCTAATCCATTCCTGATTTGTTTGGCGGACAACAGTAGCATTCAGGTCAGTGATTGCTTTCATCAGCACCCTGGTGGACCGGTGGTATGCGTTGCGAGCACTCTATCCACCACAATTACCCAGGTGATGCAGACTACTCATACACTTTGATGGTGAGCCAAAGGATTTGCTTGCTGCTTTTTGGGAACCCAGACAGGCCTTTATGTTATTTTTTCTTCTTATACATTATGGTTTTGTAATAGTTGTGTTCATGACATACTCGGATGTAATTAAGCACTTTCTCACCAATGTATTCATGTTATAGGATGATAGTTTCTTCTCCAAATACCAGTGGCCAATATTATCATATGCTTATAACATTACTTTTCTTCTTTATCAACTGATTAGAGCATGAGTCTTGGAAGTAAGTTAGATTCTAATCTCTATTGATCTACATTAGTGGTTTTTATGTGAAGAATAAAAGTCCATCTAACCTATTAATTTGTCATGATCACTGGTTGGGGAAGTAATCATCCAATCAGTTGATGATTAGGTCTCTGAACACGTTTCATGCAACCTGAGTATTCAAAAATGCCTTAAATAGTGATAATTTGTGGAACCACTGTGCAGCTGTTTCATATCTGACCTTTCAACTACTGATTTTATTAATGGTTTGGTCCACCTGAGAATCTAGACAGCCAATCCATCATGCTAGCCGCTATGTTATCAGTACCGTACACTATAGTGGGGCCCAGTAATCTCCTGTGCCATCAGGGAATCGAAAAGTGAAGGTACAGTTGGCTGTTATGTACACCGAGGTCATTGACAAAACATTCTCTCCAGATCTATGTTGTACGTATGGTGGACCACCATATGTTTTAAGGGTCAAGTTTTCATCCATTTACATTATCATCAAAAACGCTTGAATGGTGATGATTATATCAATTCCTTCTTGGTCAAACAGTAGGGCCCAGGTCAAATTCCTCAAGAGGACTAGTACAGTAAGGTGAAAACGTTGCAATTTTGAAATGGAATTTCAGGCCTTATTTTCAATTCAAAACAGGCCCTTCTGCTTACATGGTAAATGGTTTGTAAACTAGGAGTAAGTCCGGAACCAACATGAGGATGTTGGGATTTCTAATCTTGAATTATTTTTTTTTCAGGCACCCCAAGTTCACCATAGCTTATAAGAAAATAATTGTTTAGATAATCGAAAAAATCCCACATCCATTTTCTCAAACAAAAGTGGCCCCTCCCTAAGAACCAAGGGACGACTTTGAAACAAAAATTGAAGAACAGTTTTTGGCCTAAATCCCTTTATTAGCTAGGCTACAATTAATTGTGAACGTGCATAGCACTATTTTCATGCTGACAGCACGTGCACCATATGTTGAAGATGAGCATATGATGCCTTACCTGAAACATGACTGAAAGAACCCTCTCAAGGTGGATAGACAATCCTAACAGCCTAAACATCAAGTTGGGCAGAAAATCAGAGATTAATTTTGAAAGAAGAAGAAGAAGAGCAAACTAGCAGAAGCAAAGTTGGATAGCAGAAAAACTAAGCATATCGCGATGTTGCCAAGGGTTTGACTTTTGGTCGGGTTGGCATCCATACAACCAGATCGTTTGCAAATGCCTGCAGCTTCCACCATTAGATTGTGGTAAATGGATGTTGCAGCATTTAGCATATATGGAAACAACAAAATATAGTTACATTCTGAAAAGATGTAAAAGAATGCTACTACAATGATGTGCACACCAAAACATTCGTATTTGTATGTGGTACTAGAGCATTCTGATTAGGACCATTGGTTTCATGGCCACCAATAGCGCTGTTGTGGGCTTCAGTGGTCTTGAAATTTTGCAGTCATCAGCTCAAAACAGAACAATGATCCAGATAGACTAGATTCTCAGAGTGGTGGAGTCATGTCTCAACCATCCATTCCAAAATTCCAGTAAGTAGGTTTCTCAAATAAACAACCATCACAGACTGTGCCTCCAAGTAGGCATTTCAGAGGCTAAAATGGTATTCAAAAGTCGCAACCCCCCATTCCAGATTTCTCATATAATAAGGTTTCTCAAAAAAGGATCCTACGGTACTGTTGGTGCCACTACAGCACTGGTCTCAATAATAAAAAGCATAAAAAAGGGCAACAATTCACCAAAATTCCTCGCAAGATTAGATAACTACCTACCTCCCAAACGCATTGAAGATTTCTTGAAAAGAGTCTTTCTAAGCCTTGAGGCGTCCATAGAACTTCTGCTTCTCCTGAGTGGTCTGGAAGCGGCCGTGACCGAACTTTGAGGATGTGTCAATGAATTTGAGCTTGATATCCTCAAGAGCAACACGGGAAGTCTGCTTCAGCAGGGACTGGCGAAGCGTAACCACCCTCTTTTTGGGCCCCACACAGCAGCCCTTGATAAGAAGATAATCATCCTTCACCACACCATAGTGAGGGAACCCTCCCATGGGAGTTATATCCTTGTCCGTCCTATTCAATCAAAAGAACTGAAATCAGAAAACAATACAACCAAGGAAAACAATCACATTTCAGGGCTAGTAGATGACGACTTGGTCTGCAGTTCATATTTCGTCAACCAATTCTTCCTAATTCACATCTTTGTTGAAAGAAATTCTTTTGTAATTCCTTTTCAGGTAAGGATATGATGACTTGGGTCCCCGGTTCATATTTCGTTGACCAATTCTTCCTAATTCACATCTTTGTTGAAAAAAAAAATATCTTTTGTAATTCCTTACATAAGGCTTAAGAAGATACCGGATCCCCGCCTACACAAGCGAATTGTTGATACAACTCCAAAATGGCAATTTCCCTTGACCTAATCTTTTTTTTTCTCCTTATCATTCGGGGAAAGACGAGAACATTTCAGGGTAGTAAGTCCTGCTTATTATTTGAGAAAAATAACACTTGAATACACTAAAAAATATCAGTTTTTTCAAATCAATGTTTTGAACCCAAAAAAAAAAAATGCATTGGCTGTCTTCTGCCAGAGAACAAAGCATAAAGTGTTATTCAAACTTTCATAGATTTGGAGTTTGGGTGAATCTTCACAAAGATAGCAACTTGCTCTCTTTCCTGCAAAAGGTGTGGGGAAAAAAGAGCAGCTCATTCTCTAAAACCTCAAGCCATACTTTTGACCTTCAAAAGGCAGTTAAGTATGTTGAGGATTTGATATTCTCAAAGTTATTATAAAATCCAAACTATTTAACCTTTTTTTTTCTCATTTTTGAAAGGTGTTGTTAGGTAGGACATGTGGATCCAAATTGTGCCAGTTGACAAACAGGAGAATCCAATGCATCTATTTTTATTTTTTTTTAATTTATTTATTTAATTTTATTTTTTTTTTTGGTGGGGGGGGTTCACCAAGATCAACAATCGCAGCCCTTGGTTTGCTCCAGACATAATCAGAGGATGCATTGATGACCCCGATCTTTAATCAACCATTGGATTTTGGACTTCGGCTGGATGATCATATTGCCTGGATGCACAATGCATTTTACAGGGGCCAAACAAGCGAATCAGGGTCACCCGATTGAAAGTGCCGGGATGCTTCTCATACGTGACAGGGCCCACCATGTGTATGACTTGGAAACTGCTAAAAAAAACTTATTGGCCCCACACGTACAATTCATTGGCCTGAGCAAACTACTAAAAAATTGTATTTTCTCATCCTTCTGGACAGACCACAAGAAACTTAATTGCAAATAAAAATAAAATAAAGCCCATAGAAGGAAAACATGAAATTCAGTGTGCGTATGTGTGTGTGTGTGTGCGTGTGTGTGTGTGTGTGTATATATATATATATATATATATATATATATATATATATATATAGAGAGAGAGAGAGAGAGAGAGAGAGAGAGAGAGAGAATAAAAAGGAAGATTTAGAACAAGTAAATAAAGGATTGTAAGTTGACCTGTCAAATTCTGTGACAGCTGTATGGGACTCCTGCCCTGCCTTCCCAAGCTTGTAGATCTTCTTGTTCATTTCGGTACGATGGTGATACCCGTTCTGGCCAGCCCTAGCAACTGTGAAGGAGACCCTGGCAGGATGCCAGGCACCAATACAGGCCACCTTCCTCAGACCTCTGTGGGTCTTACGAGGCAGGCGAGTTACACCCCAACGAGTGACCACACCTTCATAACCTTTACCCTTAGTCACCCCAATAATGTCAATCATTTCATCTTTCTGGAAAACAGCATCGATAGGGATTTGCTTCTCAAAGAAGCCATAAGCAAAGTCCACCTTCTGTGCAATCGTCCCACCATTTACCTGAATCTCCATCAAGTGTGCCTTTTTCTGTTTCAAACCCTTCATCTTCTTTATCTGGTAAAAAAGCAAAGATCATCAGTCAGATGTTTGTGGTCATCACTCATATTTAGTTCTGGTGCATGACAGTGACCTTGGTAGATGTTGTGAGGAAAAATAACGAGTTACCGCTTCTTAAATGTAAAATAAGAAATATCACCACTTTTATGGTATTCATATTAAAGGAAAAAGGGAAAAGGCAACTAGCAGTCATGTATGATCAGTGTTTGAATTATCTCCGATATTATCTTTATCTCTAGCTCAGCGATACCGATAACACTGGTAGTGATAACGATATCCCTGGTAGTATTGGAAATTCCAAGTATTAGCAATGTATCGCCAAGTATCGCCAACGTATCAATATTGCCTATGTAATCGCCAATATTTTTAACTATGTAAATTATAGGTGTCGCTTATATTGCGAATGCATAAATATCGCCAATGTATTGCCAATATTTTTGACTATGTAAATTCTAGGTAATGCTTGTATCATAAGTGTATTGATGATATTTCAACAATATCGCCAACATATTGATATCATCAAAATTTTGTTTATTAGAAAAAAAAAATTATTTCAATTTTTTTTCATTGGCACATGGTTGTATGTAGTGTTTAATTTGTCATTGATAATATTGATGATATCTCGATATTATCGATATCGCAATTCGCAACATGTGCAATATTGAGACCACAATCTTTCGTTTCCTTTCCAATTGTTGATGATTTCTTCGTGAAATATCATGTGTTGTTGATATTTTGCAATATCGATGGATATTTGGATGGAAGGTTGGATGGTTAAATAGGCCGGATGGGATGGTTGGACTGATTTCTTTCAACAACACATGCTTCTAAGGCCCCATTAAATGGAAACTTGAAATGCATGCCATTTTTTGCTATTTTTTTAATTTCTAAATATGCAAATATGTACATTTTAACATCTCCTTAAGTTTTGCTAAAAATTCCACCGTTTTTCCCATGTTTCCCTGCATTTCCGGTTATCAGCGATATTATCGGCGATATCGATATTGTTTCTGTATCCCTGGCCAGCGAAACTTGTAGCGATACCGATACTTCGAACACTGTGTATGATAGTGAGAATTGCGATGAGTTCAATTTCAAAACTGTCCGTATGTACACCTTGAAAAAAGTAATCCATACGAGGTGAGTTTGGATGTAAAATCAAATTGAATTACTTCTTTTTATGCACAAATCAAATCGAATTACCATTAAAAATCAAGTAATAGCCCAATTGTGATTTCCTTCCATGGCATTCATATTTACGGTTCCTCTGCTCTGAAATGCAATTATGTTACTTCCAAGTTGGACTCAAAAGCAACACGCTGCACTTTCAATGCAACTTCATCATTAGGAATGACCTGGAAGCACACATTAACTTTTTTATTAAACTGAATGTTCTTTTTTTTTTTTTTGAAATGCATGAATGTTCTTAATTCACTCCAACATTCAAATGCAGCCTAAAAGTCAATATTGACAACTGAGTATCCATGTTTTTCTTTCCTGTTATAGATGGTCCCAGCAGCAAACTATGAGAAATCAAATGAAATGCAAAATTACAACACCCTTGTAATGCAACTTATCAAAATAGATATAGTATGCACGAACTGTCAGTGGTATGTAACACTGCTCAGCCGTAGCAGCATCTATTTGAAATGCAAAAAAAAAAAAAATTGCATGCTTCACTCAACATATGATATCCGAAGTAGTATATTTCAATCGAATCCGATCAACCAGCCAAAAAGTGTCTAATGGGGCTGGCTATCAATAGATTCTAACCAAAGAAAGAAAATTTATAGTTCTTTTTGCTTTGGCTGTTTTTCGGTGCTTTTTTGGCGCTCTCAATAAATTACTGTGTTAGTCTTCAAAAAAAAAAAAAAAAAAATTAATAGGTTCTAACCAGGTTACTCAAGTCACCTAACAACACCCTAGTGAACTGCCATTCAAAAAAAAAAAACAAGCAACTTATATTCAACCAACTATTTCCCCAAGTTGTTGATATTGGGGAATTGACATGTTCGTGGGCAGCTGGAAAACAAAAACCACCTAGATATGGCTCCTAGACTAATTGCATGTTCAAAATGCCAAGTTGGTAATGGTTAAAGTAATCTCAAACACATTAAAGTTAGGCACATATATGAGCGGACAAAGGGAGATCAAAATATGATTGAAGAAGCATTGAAAATTAAAAAATATATATATATTAGAAATTTCTGCCTCAAGAAAACCATAAATAAATAAAAATTGCATATGTAACAAAAGTTTTGCTAGAGAGGCTCAGTACCTCTCTATTTTTTCTTTATTTCTTTCTCTCTTTTTGGTTGTTGAAAAGGTAAAGAAATTCATTAAATTAAAAGTGGAAAAGAGTTCTGAAAACAAAGGACATACATTCCCCACAACAGACACATTGGCCGCATGGGTGTTAGTATCACTATCCTCCAGTGTAAACAAATTTTTTAGCACGGTGTAACTGACCAAAAAAAAAATCCCAAGGGATGCTATTCCCCTCCTGTTAGCCCAATTAATCACTTCAGGGACCACCCCTTCAAAGCTCAGGAGCCTCTTTAGAGATGGAGTCCCCCTCATCTCTAGCATCATCTCCGTACTAGCAGCACACTTCCACAGCAATCTGAACATTTCATCAAATCAAATGCAGATAGGACATTCCAAAATCACTGGTTATTTGACAATCCTGGTCGAATGGGTGCACTTTTGCCCATGGAACATGGTTCACAGCTCAGTATCAGTGTTATCAGAATTGTACGATTCACCGATTCATATCGTATCGCATGGGTGTACAATTTCAATCATACTCCCAAATCGTAAATCCCAAATAATCTTATGAATCATACAATAACCATACGATAATGGTATCAAACCGTACGATAATTGAAGATTACATAAATGGACCAAAAATTACTTAAAATCGATTTTTAAAATTTTTATTCAATTTTCTTCTTTCTATGTACCCCTTTTGCTCATAAATCATGAAAAAAGCCTCCCCTATTAAAAGTATCCTCTTTTTTTCTTTTGAGAGGGAGAGGCGGGAGAAGATTTTGGGATTTTGATATTCAAAAACCCAAAACAAAACAAAAAATCAAGATACTATTCAAAATGGATTCGAATGCCATTTTTTCTAACATGATTCTACGCTTAAGAAAGGTACAAAAGAAAGAAAAAAAAAATTATTAAAGGACTCTTGTATGTTTTTTAAGGTAAATTTTTCGAAAGACAACCAAAGAAAAAAACTAAAAAGACAAGAATCCTTTAATATCATGTTTTTTTTCTACACTTAAGAAAGGTACAAAAGAAAAAAAAAAAATTATTAAAGGACTCTTGTATGTTTTTTAAGGTAATTTTTCGAAAGACACAAAAAAAAAAAAAAAAAAAAAAAAAAAAAAAAAAAAACCGAAAAAGACAAGAATCCTTTAATATCATGATATGTATACCATATACATTTTCTCAATTGATAATATCAAGATATGTATTACTTTTTTGGTACATGTTGATGGGAAATAAATGATTAATGAGTTTTTAATCTATTCTGATTTACTTATATTTTCATTTGTTTTTTATATTATATATTTATTTTAAATCTTACGATTTACAATTCGATTCAACCCCTTCTACGATTTGCAGATTTGCGATACGATAATGATTTTGACAACATTGCTCAGTAACCCCTTTTTGCAAGGATAATTGTTAACTTCTATTCAAGAGGGAATAAAATACATAGAAAAGGCAAAACAAAATAAAATGGAATTGCATTACTCACCGTATATTTGCAGGGCACTATTGCAACTAAGATAGTCTGCCTGCTGGCTTACCACATGATGGGATTATTTCTCAAAATAAAACCATACCAGCCGTTGCATCAGCATTGTCCAAACTAACGGTTAAAAAAGTTGGCGAAAAAAAAAGTAGAGGGCTTTCTTTACAGGCAGAGAATACAAATAGCTTATAAAGGTATAGAGATGAATACTATCAACCCATCACTTATCTTAGGATTTAAAAAATGAAAAAAAAATAGAAAATAAAAAATAAAAATAAAAATAAAAAACCAGGCAAGCTTCAACTCTAGAAGTCAAAATAATACATTACGTTTCTATAGGGTTCAGGGTTTTTCCATTGGAAACAACATTTCACAATGGTTGTTGCACCCTCAACATGATTCATCGATTGTGGTTCTGTTGGGAACCAAATGATTAACCTTAAATCAAGGACCATTAGTTGAAAGGTTTAAACGATGTCTACAGCTATGATCTGAAGAATCCAACTGATCATTGCCTACATTGCATCTTAGGACCATTGCAGAATGTCTAGCTGCACGCACATGGATATACCAATAGAAAGAGTTTACAGTTGAGTGGGAGTTTGTCTTCGGAATGACGAGGATACAGAGAAGATGCATGAAGTTCCTTGTGCTAATGTCATGAATGGTCGACTAATGTGTGTTCGATCCAATATGTTACATCATTGATCTTTAGAGTCATATGCATCCAATCCAAGTTTCCAACATTAAAAACCTGTCAGGTACCAGAGACTGTATTTGAATATATTTCTTGCCAGGCAGAGGAGTTCTGGTCAAGCGAGAAGCAGTATCAACTGCACTCTCACCAATGTTGTATTACCAAGGCATTGATGTGATTACACATTTGCAAATGGAGAGGCAGGAAGAAGATAGCTATAAATCTGTATTTGAATATATTTCTTGCCAGGAAGAGGAGCTCTAGTTAAGCAAGAAGCAGTATCAACTGCACTCTCACCTATGGTGTCATGAATTTGCCCATAGTGTGGATTTAGGCAGTCTTCATAATGATGAAGAGGCTAATACTAATGCCCTGGGTACTCTCATGTATGTGACGTTGTGCACTCGACCCAATATATGGTGACATTGGTCTTTTGAGTTGTTTCCAATCTAAGTTCTCAGCATCCACAGGGAGTGGAATTGATCGCCCTTAACTTCAGAGACTAAAGACTTCATAATGCGTTACCAAGGCATCGAACATAATGCATGGCTTCCGCTATGCAAAATAGGGATGAAACAAGGACAATATGATTTCCTTGATGCAACATACGGACACAGCAAGGGCATTGACCAATCTACATTCGGATATATTGTGGGGGAGCTGCTATCTCATGGTAAAGAAAGCAGCAGTATTCATAACACTCTCAACAATGGAGTCCAAATATATCACCATTTTTTTTCAAGATGTCACACACAACCTTTTCTTTTGTTATAACGACGAATATATTAAGAGAACTACAAGGAAAGCAACCAAATAAATTTACAACATGGAAACAATGATCATTTAGTGAAGTTGGTGCATATTAAAGGTAAATATATGGAGTGAGAGAATAATTTTTTAGGGAAAAAACACCATGTTCTGGCAAACAAGTTTGAGGATTATATGAGGAAAGAGATTGGATTTACATAAAATGAGGGGTACCAGCTTTAAGTAGAAGTACCTGGGTGTGAGCCAAAACACGAATAACAGATGCGTACTTCTTCATTTTCTCTAGTTGTGACTGAATGTCTTTCTTTCCTTCTTCACTTTCATATTTCTTCGAATACTTCGTAAAGGCCTTCTTCTTGGATTTGCACCAGTTCTTATAGAATCTCCTCCTCAGCTCCTCACTAAGATGTTGAGCCCAAACAGTGTTCAAAGAACGAAGGCCACGAGGCGTTTTCACATAAGCCACCACCCCAACAACAATCATCGGTGGAGTTTCTACGATTGTCACAGCTTCACATGTCTCCTTCTTGTGAAGCTCTGAACAAAAAAAAATAAAGACGGCATATAAAAGCTTTCCAATAAAATACTCCAGAGTCCAGATTGAATACAAACCTATCATCATCATTAGACTTTGACAGAGAGAAGACAGCATAAGACATTTAATTGAAATGCACGACACTAATCTGCACCCCTGATTCATAGCTGCACACTTTGTTCATCCTTTTGGTAATAAATAGTAGCGTTGTACTTTCTATTAAGAAAGGCAGATATGAAGGGTTATATGTACCACTATCTTTTATGAATATAAGAGTGTCACTATCTCTTTTTTTTCTTATACCACTACTCATAAATAGTGACTTTCTAATTTTATTGCCTGAAAGTTCTGAACAGAGAATAATGCAACAAAAATTAGAATTTCCTGAACATTTCATTTCAAGAAGTACTAGTAGGAGGTTGGGATATGGTAGCTTTCATGATAATGTCTCACTTGCCTCGTGAGTCAGGCCTTAATTGGCATTTGCATTTGGATTCCTATTATTCTAGTAAAAAGTTCATGTTACCATTAAAGCTTCTGTTAATATTTTCTTTTACACTGAATCCATACGAAATTAAACAACAAATGAATAACTAATCAGAAGCGATGACTTCACAGTAGAAAACTAATGAAGAACTAATAAAAAAGGAACTTACTCGATCCAGGCTTTTCAACTTCTCTGACAATGTGCGTCATTCCAGCCTTGTACCCAAGGAAGGCTGTGAGCTTGCAGGGCTTGCTTGGGTCATCCCTAGGGAAAGACTTCACTGCATCATCAAACCAGGCTCCATAAGACCAAGCATAAATGGGTAACATTTAATTATATACTATGCTCCACCAAAGAGAGGTTAAGATTTAAAAAAACAAATGTAAGCTTGAGCTGAAAAGAAAGAATCCATAATGTTTATGTTTTGACGAAACATGAACACAACAATAAGAAATAAAAAACAGAACCCCCCTTATACTGCAAAAAGATGAAGAGACAAAAGGCAACAACATTGGTGAAGGCTGATTACACAACACAGGAGAGAGAAAAAGGTGTCCTAAAACAAAATAAGATGGCTTGGAAAGAAAATTATAATAACGAAGCTTGCTAATTCCATATGCATGTATAGGCCAGCCCATTGAGAACACAATCAACTTGCCATGATGGCACATGCATCAAACATCGGAGCTGCCCATAAGGTGGAACCCACCATCTAAATGTCGTCCCAAGAATCAGGCCGGTCCAGTTACCACAGGTCCAAGACATTCTAAACAAATGGACAGCTAACCAAGTCTTCCAGCTATCCATTCATTTTGTACACTGCACAACCTGATAAGTATGGCTGTTGATGGTTCGGGTTCTATAGTACTATACCCAGGCCCGGTCCCTTTGGTTCCAAGTCTAGTTCTTGAAGTCCCGGACCACAGATCCAGGACATACTAAACTAATAGACAGCTAAACAAGTCTTTCAGCTATCCATTCATTTTGTACACCACACAACCTGATGAGTAGGGCTGTTGACGGTTCGGGTTCTATAGTACTATACCCAGGCTCGGTCCCTTTGGGTCCAGGTCTAGTCCTTGAAGACTCAGACACAGACACCTGGATCCAGATTTGATTGGGTTAAGGCACCTGTCAGGTAGCTATTAGGTCTTTGGATCTAGGCTTCAAGTCAGGTTTGGGACAAATAAGAGCATTTACATGGTTGGCACACTCAATGGATGGATTAAATCACACAAATGTGTGACACTTTGACACAAGCACAGTGAGTAAACAAGCTCTTTTTCAAGCGAGTGGCTTAGCAAACCTTATTTTGTTGACAAAATCATCAACACGTTAAATACACACAACTGTACCAAAACTAACTGAACCTGACCTGAAATCAACTAGACCTGATGCGACCCAACTTTAACCAGGTCCATGACATGGACCCCAAAGCTAAACCCGACTAGAACTGATCTGACCCAACTGTAACAGGGTCCATCAGATGTAGCTGACCTAAACCTAACTACAACTTTTTAAATGGGTGGAAAGCTGAGACCCAAACTCAACCCAATCTGTTATGGGGTCCCAAACAAAAAAGGAACCAGACCTGTTAAAATTGGGTCAGGTCTATCAGGTACTGCGGGTATGGGTACCCATTGACAGCCCTACTGATGAGCACACGCCTGTTTTTTGGGGCCATAACATCCATATGGCCAGATGCACACCATGAAAATGATGGATTTTAGCACATATGCTGGTGAGTTAAGAGGCGGGCCTATATAACTATGGATAAGAAAACTACTACGACATATAACTCAGTAGAGCGAAAAATATTCACATAATGGTCCATGTAGAAGACACACTTCCATATTGGAAACAAAGAACATTGGCCCCTCGAAAATTGCCAATGAGGGGACATTTCAACTGGTGGCATTTGGATGCCATGGATATTTCAATTACCAGGTATTGCAATACCTGGATATTGGAACAGTTGTCAATTATAATTTCTTTGTTTGGGCAACTTCTTGTTATAGGCATTGCAATTCCCAGAAATTATAATGCCCATCTTTGGTTGGGAATCATGCGTGCTATACTGATTATTTATTTACAAAATGCCAAGTTAAATGAACAAGTGTAGCCTGCTGCATCACATAATTAACTACGACTCTCCATGTCAATTGTATATCACGCAATCAAATCGATCGGTAGTTTGGATGTTGCTCATGAGAGCAAAATTTGCACGTGTGCTCCGCAATGGCTAGAGAAATGAATGCCCCAAATTGATCACACTTTCTGTCATTGATCTAGACTATCCATCATGTGGTTCTCACCCTCGATCACACATCCTATAAAAAATCACTTCTATTGGAAAATCCTAACCGTCCTTTCAATGGTTACTGAAATGTACACCTATATCTACCACAATACAAATGGACCAATAATTTATCAACACCATCCATCATATGATCCCACCCTTTATCGCCAACCACTATCAAAAAAACAATTTTGTTCAATAATCTTAACTGTCCATTTGATGGATTATGGAAATGGAATGTCAACAATGTTGAACATATCACAAATGGTCTGATCGTTGGCCTATATTATCCACAATGTGGGTCCCACCTTTGGTCACCCATCCTTCCAAAAAAAAATCACTTCTGCTGGATGCCTAAGGAAATGGATGGTCCATGTTGATAATACAAAAAATGGTCCAATCATATCTAGAGTCTAGACCAACAATCATTTGGGTCCCACCCTCAATTGTCAACCCTTCTCAGAAAATCATTGTTTGAATGATCCTAATCTTCCAATCAATGACTAGGGAAATTGGTGATCCATATTGATCATGTTACAAATGTTTCAATGACCTTACGACAACCATCATGTGGTCCCGCCCTCGAATGCCCATCCCTCTAAAAATTCACTTTAATTGGATGATGCTAATCTTCCATGCCTAGGAATATTGATGGTCATATTGATCATGCCACAAATGGTCAACTCATTGATCTATGGCATCCATCATGTGGGTCCCACTCTTGATTACCCACCTTTCTCGACAAATCACTTTGGTTGGACAATCTAAACCTCCAATCAATGCCTAGGAAAATGAATGGTCCTTGTTGACCCTACTAAAAAAGGTTCGATCATTGATCTAGACTATCCATCATTTTGGATCCCACCCTTGATTGCCCACCTCTTTCAAAACATCACTTCGGTTGAATGATCCTAATCTTCCTATCAATACTTAGAAATATTAATAGTCCATATTGACTAGTATTTTAAATAACGGTAGCATGTTGCGTAGCATTCAACCCTCTCTAGCGTGTAGTGTAAGTAGCATAGCGTGCAGCATAAGCTACATGATACTTCTAGTTCTTAATTTAAAAATAGGGAAAAAAATGATAAGTAGAGAGAGGAAAAAACCAAAAAACAAGTATATAAAAATGCCTAAAAAAAGATTCACTCTTTTCAAGTACAAGCTTGTTCAAACAAATTTTTAATTATCATTTATCAAAAGGCAATCCACATATATAAACCAAATCAAATCATTATCACATCAACAACTTTCTAAGCAAACTGCTTTAATTAATAATCGCTAATCAAAACCACGAGTCACAAGTATAAAAAGAAATTAAAATCACATGGGTTTAGAGTATTAAGTACAAAATACAAAACACAACTATCATTTTTTTTTAAAGTAGCTTACGCTACATAGGCTATGCGTGTGCTACGTATGCAACAACCCTATAGCATACACCACAAGGGATTTACGCTATTTGCTAACGCTGTGTAGCTAGTAGCTACAGTACAATATGAATGCTATTCAAAACATTGATATTGACCGTGCTACAATTGTTTTAATCATTGATCTATGACATCAACCAAGTAGGCCCCACCCTTGAGTGTACATCCCTCTCAAGGAAAATAAAAATAAAAATATGCTCAAGGTTGGTCCATGGATTGCGTAAGTTCCATCCTACAACCAAAACAAAAGATACTAACAGAGGACATCAAAAGCATCAACAGATCACAAAACAAATAATTTGATGGTCTCAAAACCACTATGCTAATACAATAAACTAAAATAAAATCCAAATTACCTTTCCCTCTATGACGAGAAGCTCGCTTTCTCGGGAGAAAGCCAAGAGACCCATGCCTGGGGTGCTCGAACTTCCGGTGAGACATCCTTTCACTTCCTCACAGTCCTGCATGATAAGAAATGAGGGAATAAAAGAAGAGTCCATATACATTTTTGCAACGAATACATGGGAGATTACCCTTCACCATTCATTCAAATGGAAATTAAAAAGGAAAAACTTCTAGTTTGGATAAATCTCTAATGGTGGAAAGACTGTCTCTATCTTTGGTTAAGAATATTGTGGAGTTGATTTCCAAGAGATTTGGCACCAAAGGTTCACCACATTAGACAAAGATTCTTGCTTTGCATGGAAATTTCAGACTTTTGGGCTTTGCAAGGTTTCCCTGCAAAACAGCAGGGCGAGTATTGGTTGATGTGGCAAGCATTCATCCTGCCAAATATTGATTCTTGATAATCAATATTCCAAAAAGATTCTTGTCTGGGCATATATGAAGTAGGCCAAATTTTCAACAACCAAAATAAATAGATAAGAAAAAAGATTAAACAAAATAGCACATCATTAGGCATGTAGAAAAAGGTAAAATTATTTCCTCATAGAAAGAACTCTATGAACAAAACAAAATTTACAAGCATAACATGGCAAATTTCCCAGTCATTCAGACCCACTTATCAGTAAATAAATAGTAAAAAAATACACATTGAAATCATAGGAAATGCACCTTCCAGAAAAAACAAATCAAGATACAAAGACAACGATAATAATTCACAAGAGCATACTTTGGTATCAAGAGTATCAATTGCAGTTCAGTTAATAAAGAATCAATTCGGTATTGAAGAATCTGTTTTGCTTCCAAAATCAGTTACATAGCAAGAACAAAAAGTATTACACAAAGGTCTGGCCAATAGATTGTTCAGTATGTTCCACTTTTCAGTTTGTACAAGTGGTGTCTTTTGCCCAATGATCCAAACTATTGATATTATTAGACCCAGTGTAAATGGTCCACACACTGAAATCTCTTTGATGGAAAAATCCACACCTTTCAACCAGTGGCAACAAGGCAAATGTTAAGGAATAAATACAGCAACGGCTCCCACAATCAATTACAAGCCAAACATTCAACAGCTAGGATCTCCCATTCTGGGGATTTTAAGGTGGAGTCATTTGGAGCAAGACCATTTAACAGGCCCACACCAAAGAAGCAGTCTGGATCACAAGAAAGCCTTGGAACCACCACACCGTTTCTGGCCACAAAATATGCCCTTCAACTTGGCCCAGAATTGCAAATTTCAACATTCTGCAATTTTTTGCAATTTTCATGTGCTTTAGCATAACAACATTGCTTATAAACATTATGAAACCACATATACTAAAAAACCAATTTTGCATTGAAGCAAAGATCACATTTCTTCAATGCACAAATTGATATCAATATCAACAAAGCCCACACATTGATATAAAACATATTGGACAATGCAAGGATTGTAATAAATCAGACTTAGACGTACAAGAACTCAAGCTGAATCTAAAGAAAATCCATAGCAACCACATAATAAATGAATAATAATAAAAAGAAGAGCAATAGCCTTTACGGATGTATTGGACACAAATTGCCCCTGCCCCCACCAACAGGAAGTTCCTGCAGAAAGAGGCTGTGGGGCCCACTGTGATGCCTATGAAAAATCCAATCTATCCATCACTTTCACAAGCTCGAAATAGGGCAAGAGTCCAAAAATGAGGTAGATACAAACCCAAGCGGGCCACATGACAGGAAACGGCCACGGTCCTGGAACCCACCATGTTGTTTATATGTCATCCAGATCATTCATAAAGTCATTGCTTCTGTATGAACTGAAAACACAATTATCATCCTGATTCACGAATTTTCCAATGATGTCTTTCAATCCCAACTGTTTCGTGTCGCATGGTCCACCTCAGTTTTGGATCTGCCTCATTTTGGACTCCTGTCCTATACAGAGCTTGCGAAACTGACAAACAGAGTGGATTTCTCACGGACATCGCGGTGGACCCCACATCTTATGCCTACAGGAACTTCCTGTTGCCGGGGGCACAGGCAATTCGCGCCCCGTTTAGATGGCCCGTAAAGTTGAATTTCTATTAGAAATGTAATGAAATTGAGAGTAGGAAAACAAAAAAAAAAAAAAAAAAAACTAAACTAAATAAAATAAAAAAGCATTTTCCTTGCATACACTTTACATATCGTCATTATGAACGGTGAATAATAGGAAGCATAAAGAAGAAAGTGAATGGTTCGCGATTCGGTTCATTGGTGCATCCAAACGCATCCAAGAACCGAGAACTACAAAACATCATAAACACCCTAGATCTCGTATTAGCTTTCACGACAGAAAACGGAAAGAGATGATTTACGAGAAGCTATCTAATCAGCGAAGGAGTGTATGAGGAAAATGATAACCCTAGGAAGAGGAAAGTGGAGCTCACCTGCGCCGTCTACCTGCCTATCGTCTCACCCCTTCGACCAAAAACCCTACCTAGGGTTTATATAGAGATGAGTTACTCGATGCGCTGTCAGAGTAAGACCATTCATGCTCTTGCTCACCGCCGTTGGACACGTGGCTCTACATTCACTAAAATCCGAAGCGTCCATATCGCGGGACCCAATGTAGATGTAGCATTTCCTCAATATCGGATTGATTGGATGACTCTGGCATCAATGCATGTTTCGTGAATATGGACCATTGGCTATTTTCAATTTCGAACTTTCCTTCTAGAGCTGAGTAATGGGAAGGCATACCCGTGTTTGAAGCGGATTGTAACCTGAGCTCTATTGGGCCCAACCGTATGTGACTTATCATCCGTGTGCATCTACTGTACCAACTTATTTTAATCCATCAGCGTATCCAAAACTTAAGTGGACCACACCCTAAGAAAAAGGTGAGGAGAATGACCCCGTAATATTTTTTTGTTACCAAATTTATGCATATAAGTCACCGCAAACATGGATGAAGGGCAAATACAAATATCACATTAATCCAAAACTTTTGGGGCTCCAGTGAAGTTTTCAACTATAGGCATTTAACTCTCATTGTTTTTATTAATGTGGTCCATTCGAACTTATTGGTACATTGATTTATCCATCTTTTTTGCCAATCACACGACTTTATATGTCATGTAGTCGATTGAGTCTCTGAAAGCGGAAGAACGAAGACACAAGAGGACGATAATATTTAGGAGTAAATAATAGGTAAATAAAGTGTCTTAGTGAGTTTGACCCTTAACTTAAAATAACCTTTGAACCTCTATATGATCTTGACTTAATACATAAAATTTGTTGATCATCCCTTAACCTTAGAAATTTAATTGGAACATGATTAGAAAAGCTATAAGAGGTGTGAAGCTACTGTGAAATCATATGCCCAAAACATTATATTTTGAATGTTGCTCGATCCCATAAAGCAGACCTCGAAGTGTCCTTAATGGAATCGAGTAGATAACTCATGAAAATTGACATGTAGTGTAATGGGATTACAACAATTACACTGTGGAAGTTATGCGAGGCTACAGAATTAAGGTTATGTCTTAAAGGGGGTAATTAAAACTAAATAAAAAAATTGGTCTTTAAAACTACAATTGCCTACTTAATCTAATATGCATATTAAGTTAAGTAAGTCAATTGACTGTGAGGCTTCCAAGCCAATAATAGATGGTTCAGTCATATAGATTACAAATGATATGCCAATTAAACAACTACTATATAAATATGATAGTGTATATATGTGTGTGGGATGTGCTAATTATTGACTCTCAACATTCATTTAATAATGCATGCATATAATTAAACATTCACCACATAAATAAAATTAAAAAAGTGTTCAAATACAATCATAAACATAAGCATGTATAGTGGTTCAGTTTCCCTACTCTACTCCTGGTGGACGCACTCAGCCCATGAATATACCGAATTTCACTATCGAAAGTTTTAAATCAGGTGCACCTCTAACCTTTATCATCCTACACAGAGACCAACTATTGCAAGAGACTTCACGTGATTTTCCATAGGCTCACTACAAACCTCAAACCTACACAAGAATCTACTGACGTACACTTCCTTCGAAGGTTCCCACAGGACACTTTAGTTGGCTTTTTTATCAGCTAACCAACAACCTCGGTCATAATCCAATAACTCATCAAAGATACATTCAATGTCATCAAAGCCAGTTCAATGACATCGAAATTGTCATAAATTTTGGTGTGAACTCGCTGGACAGTCTGGGGGCGTTTTTCGATCCCATCGAGCACATGTTCGATGTCATCGAAGGTTAAACAATCTCATCGAAGGACTTATGCAGACAGTTGTGACAGTCTCTAAATTTGAATCAAACATGGATATGGATCTTCGATCCCATCGAAGCTGTGTAACATGTGTAAATTGAAGTCGATTTTGAAGTCGATTCGAATAAAGCCTATATAAAGTGGTTCTCTGAGTTCTTCTAAACACGGATTAGGATAGGAAAAGTAGAGCAAGTGGTGTTGTTTCTTCGATGAATTATTTATTTCTTTTCTAGTTAGTTTTTCATGTTTTTCTTTAAGAGTTTTAGTTTAATCATATCCATAGTTAACTAATCTCTTAGCTATAGCTAAGAGGTGAAGCTTGTAGTTTATTTTAATGCTTATTTTACTTTGATTCAAGTTTATTTTGAACTTCCATTGATTTTTAATTTAAATGAAGGAATATTTTTAGTTTATTGTGATTTATTGTCGACTCCAATCACAGTAGATACTTATGAAGCTTTTGATATGTTCTTACATGTTTTGCAATTGTGTGATCTTTAAAATCCCCTGAGCTACCATCATCTCCGAGCATGGTAGATGCTTTGAATTCAATGCGATCATTACATTGGTGTTATATGAGGGAACAAATCTAAAGAAAGTTTAAAATTTTATTATGTTAATTGCTCCACCATCCAACTGGATAGGATAGGACTTCAATTCCAATTGTGTTATTACTGAATCAAGTAAGGTAGCATTAATATAGCTACAAGTGGATCCTTAAGGCTCTAGTTTCTCATTATATCTAATAAATTATTCACAATTGATGTCTTTCATTCCAGATTCTAGTTTAGTTTATATTCTATTTATAGTTTTAGTTTATTTCAAAAAGCACACATATAGTAAGTCCCTATGGATTCGACCTAAGTTTCACTAAGATTATTACTACAGCGCAGTCTTGCACTTGGTGTGTGAATAGACTTTATGGTTCATAAGGGAATAGTGCTCAGACATATCATATCATCCAATGGAATCGAGGTAGACAGATTAAAAATTGATCTTATCTTTAACCTATCTCCACCCAAAAGCATACGCGACTACATTCCTTTTTGGGACACGTCGGCTTTTATAGAAGATTGATCAAGGACTTCAGTTACATATCTCGTCCTTTGTGCAATCTTCTTCAAAAGAATATTTCATTCAAGTAGTATGAAGAATGTCAAAAAGCTTTCTCTAAGCTCAAAGGCATGTTGACTAACACTATGATCATGCAGCCACTCGACTGGAGTTTGCCTTTTGAAATAATGTGCGATGCAAGCGATTATGCTATTGGGGCAGTGTAAGGTCAAAGAAAAGAGAAAAAGCCTTATGTGATCTACTACGCAAGTATAACTCTAAACTCTGCCCAGATGATTTATTCCACTACAGAGAATGAACTCTTAGCCTCAGTATTTGCACTGGACAAGTTTAGGTCCTACTTGATCGGATCCAAGATCATAGTATTCATGGACCACTCGGCATTGAAGTACCTTATTTTAAGGACGTCAAACCCCATTTGTTGAGATGGATCCTCCTTCTCCAGGAATTTGACACAGAAATTCATGACAAGAAAGGAATGGAGAATGTAGTAGTTGATCATCTTTCCAGGCTAGTCCTATTCAATTCCATTAAGACGACTCATGTTAACGACATATTCCCTGATGAACAACTTTTCAAAGTCTCACATCTTCCTTAGTTTGCTGGTATTGCAAATTATCTTGCTACAGGTATCACGCCGACATATTGGACAAAGCAAGATAGAAAAAAATTATTCATTGAGGTGCGCAAGTACATCTGGGATGATCCATACTTATTCAAGTATTGCCCATATCAGATCATAAGAAGTGTGTTCCCAACGATGAACATGAAAGCGTAATCTTCTTATGTCATTCACATGCCTATGGTGGCCATTTTTCGGCTAAGAAGATCGAAGAAAAAACTATGCAGTGTAGCTTTTACTGGCCCACTTTGTTCAAGGACGCTAACAATTTTTACAAAGCTTGTGAGAGTTGTCAAAATTTGAGAGGGACTGTAACATCCTAAAATTTCATGGCACGAGTACATACTTGCGCCCGAGAACTCTGAGTGTTAATAATGTAAAAATTCGATGCTTTAAAATTGCAACTAGTTTTATATATATATATATATATATATATATATATATATATATATATATATATATATATATATCACATCCAGTTACATTAACGAATGTGACCATTCATTAGAGTAAAATCAAGTATATTTATTATTCCAGTAGATTAAAAGAATTCAACAAATCATCAAATGTCATCTAAATGAGAGCTTATTACATTATCAAAGTTTGTAGCGGAAATAAATAAAACTAAACGTGCACTATTATTTTTCTTTATTCGAACCCATCTTCCACAGAACGGTCATCGTTCGTTACATTAACTTGTAATTCACTTACAACATCTGTATGGTTGGAGAGGGTCAATGCTCCACTCATAGTGGTGGTTGTCCTTTAAAGTTTATAATGATTCAAGTGATTCATAAGAATAACAGAAGGGTCCAGATACATCTCATACTCCACAAATATAAGGGGTATCGATATGCACAAATATTCTACATGAAATGCATGCCTAGTAAAGTATGTGTGTTCCATCACACTCAGCGATCGTGGTCATAATGTGAAAGTAGTTCAAAATATCCGACTCGCCCCGCTTTCTCGTACTACGGAGATTCGTCGGCGTGTCCAATGTTAGCGTAGATTTATGCGAACATCTCAAGGCGATACAACAACGCAATTGGAAGATTTATGTGACATGATTTGTTCATGGAGCGATTATTTGTGACATCCAATCTCGAGAATTGATGTAACATGTATGACAGTTTACTTACATTGATTATATACGGCTACCCAACCCACGGAATTATGTGCCGACTAAGAGGGTTGCTATCCGAAATGCATTACGTCCACGATATTATATTAATCACTAGAAGTAGAATTTCCAACATAAAACTTGCGTGCGAGGTAATAATGTAGTAATTAGAATTATGTAATAAGAATTCATAAGGTAAATATGAACAATAATAAACTTGAAACATGTAATAATAAAACAATCAAATCAATCTCATCGTAAAATTTAAAGGAAAAACCATCACCTTAAAGTTGGATCACCCTCTTGTATTGTTAGGATTTTTTGTGTACATACTTTAGGGTTGAATTGTTGTTTTAGCGTTTATTATCTGTCCAAACGAACTCGTGATCCAGCGTATGCACCTATTGAGTCAACTCAGTTCGACTCGACCCATTAATCTATAGGTGAAATTAAAAATTAATACATATAACAAACTCTTATTAGCAAATAAGGATTAAAATATGGGAGTTACCTTTGTTGCTTAAAGGATCAACTCTAGCTACTAATTCAAGGTTGGGTGGATCAATGATCATACTCAGGCGTTCTTGTGACCCGATTTTTTTTTTTCTCTCTCCCTCTTTGCTGCTGGACGACTGTGTCACGCCCTAAACTGGGAAACCTGGCTCACAAAATTTTCGATTGTCGAATCCGGCGCCGACTGCCTCCGTAGTACCCCATTCTCGGCTCCCGGCACCCATACACCAAGTTTCGATCATGAGATTCTACAAGGAGGATTTTCAACATTAATTTGATTCGCAGTAAGCATAACCATAAGCATAACCCACAAAAAACAACCAACAACATCATCACAAATCTACTATGATAAAAAAAACTCTGAGTACAATGCGCATAAAGGGAAATACGATAACAGAATCGAAAGCTCCAAAAGTCTGCTGCACGCCCCAATCTCAATGCTACTGCGGCGTCCTAGCGTCACCTGCACGCGTCAATCATGTGTAAGTGTGTGCGCAATGTATATATACGCAAGTATACAATGCCAAAGTATGTGGAAACATGCTGGTAAATCCATGAATGTTATCAGCCGTACCAAGGCTGTGTGATGCAAGACTTACATGGCCAATGACATATGCGAAATGCAGCTCAAGCATACCAATACTCATTTGAATCCACATATCAATACAACTCAAACTCTGGAATATCTATATATATCACAGGGGTCTAGTACACTATACACCAAATCGTCGCCCACTGGACGCGCAACCATGCAAGTAGAAGAGACCTCACTATCCACCTACCAATATCAGCCCTGACACGTCGATAGTGAACCTATTTACGAGCTGGTCAAACTCAGCCTAGTTATGCCCCTACCCTCCGGCGGATAAGGCCACACCCCCTTCCAACCGACCACGACACAGTGGAGATGCGGCCTACTAGTATGTGGCCCTCATGCGCTCATGTATCCACTCGGTTTCGACATTGGAGTCATCCTCTGGTACCATCGGGTTTAGGAATTTTCACCCAGGGACATCTATGGCGCCCCGATGCTAGTAACAGTATTTCGAGTGTCCGATCCTACCATCCATGATATTCTTATGGAAGCCACAGCCCCAATGTCGCTAGGGTGTACAGTAATTATGTCATACAGATGCAAGGTGTATGAATCACACTATCAGTCATGCAGCAATCCTGCGCGTACAACGCGCTCATGTGGGGCAACTCCTCCTATTAAGGAGCCTCATAAACAATTTGTCTGAAGGCATATGTTATGATCGGTCACTCATCATATCAAGCATACATATGATGCGTATGAGCATGAATCATGAAGCTATACTAAATATGTTATGTAGTGATAAATTCTCTCCATAACAAGGATGGGCCTAGATGGCCTGCACATAACAAGTCTGGGCCTAACAATGGGTCCTAGGGAGAGTTGCAATGCGAAGATTTAACCATCATTACTCTTACAATATGGACGTCAAACCATCATTGCTCCCAAGGCATGGCTCGCCATAAACATCATTACATACATCAATGATGGAATCACACATCGCATTGAGCCTTAACCCATGGGCCTCAAATATATCACAATGGCCTCATATTCATTAAGTGGGCCGTATCAATAGGCCGCACCAATGGGCCTCATATACATCAAGTGGGTTGCAGCAATGGGCCGCACCAATGGGCCTCATATACATCAAGTGGGCCACATCAATGGGCCGCACTAATGGGCCTCATATACATCAAGTGGGCCGCACCAATGGGCCTCATATACATCAAGTGGACCGCATCATTGGACCGCACCAATGGGCCTCATATACATCAAGTGCGCCGCATCAACGGGCCACACCATTTACACCATTCATCTATATTTTAGAGATCATTTTTAAAGCATTTCCAAATAAATCATATCGAAAGATCATTTGGACCATACCACAAATAACAGTGGAGACAATTATTTAAAGATCAACTGGACCGCACCATAAACAGCAACGGAGACAATGATTTCCATTGTTAAAATTTCAGATTGATTTAGGACTGCTGTCCACCCAAAAGGGTTTCAATGGTAGGCGTCCAATCCTCCGCTGTTTTCTGTAGCGTGGTCCACCTAATAAACGGACTTACCTCATGTTTAGTCTCAAGTCTTAAGACCAGCTCTGTAATGCCCTGAATATCGGGGGTCGAGCATAAACTCAACTCCCGAGTTCCAACACATCACTTATGCAACAAAATGAATGATGATTGAATGTTGCCGGTATTAGTGTAGTGAACATGAGTAAGATTAAGCCAAAACAACATATCATACTTCAGAGATAAGTGAATTAGCAAGCGGAAGACTGTGATAGATAAATAAAATATATAAACTGTGGTGAGTCTTCAGAGTGTGATAATGTTACCAGGTTAATTCATTACAAGTACAATTTCAAATTATACCAAGTTGTGGAAGTGTAATGTCTTTTATCCCAAACACATAGCCCCTTCAATGCAATACCAGGTCTTCATAGACCTATCAGAGAGCTACATGTAGGAGAACTCCTTAACATCATAGTAGTAGTCCGGATCTGCTTCATAAGCATCGCCATCACCTGAAACTCAACAAATCTGGTTGGTGTGTACAACACTGTCCCGTAACGTGGGAGTGAGTGATCAACTCAGTGAAACAATAAAGCATAGGTTAACATGTTATTAATGCAGTCAATCAGTAATGATAAAACAGTATAATCAAACACTCCTAACTACTCTTGTTAATGCAAGTATGAAATGCAGTCATGATGCATGCCCTCACCACACACTCCCTCATGCGACACCATCTTACGTTCGCGGCATGCTTGCATTCCTCAGTACTCCACATCTTTCAGGCACATGCAATGCGATGATGAACATGATTACCGAGTTATTATTAGTCCATTTCAAACAACAGGATTGAAAAACTAAGGTACCCCCTTGTATCATTCCCAAACAAGGATCCTGTCTAGGGTCATCACTCCTAGTTAGTCTCATATGATATTATGGTTTGAGAGGCATCGCAAAGGCATCACAAAGGACTCGTCACCCGTCAGCACGGATACAGATCTTACCGTATGCAGCTCAATTACTAGCCGTCAGCTTGAATACAGGTCTCACCGTACTCAGCTCAATCGCTGACCGTCAGCTTGAATACAGGTCTCACCGTACTCGGCTCAACTCATGCTCTAGTTGCTGCGAAGGGCTCATCGCCAATCATAGACTTTAGAGTATACTCGAAGACACTAGGAAGGGCTCGTCGCCTGTCAGCACGAATACAGGTCTCACCGTATTCGGCTCTCACCGTAGGTGTCGACAGCTCGAATATAGTGTCCCATACCACCATAATCGGCCCACGAGTCTGGTTGCTCACTGGTTACTACGGGGAGGCACGTGGCCCCAGCGTAGGCCGACAGCTCGACCACGGTGTCCCATACCACCATGCCCGGCTCATGAGTCTTAGCGGATCGAGGTACCATGGTTAAAAGGGATTTCACTGGTAAGTTTGTTACCTTAGGTTCAAGCAGTAGTGTCCAAACATGGTGACCATACATTAGACAGATCGGGTAACTTGACGAGCTCGACTAACATGAGCACCCATTGAGTTGTACGACATGAAGTGCATAAGCACTTCGTGTGGCCTAACCACTGCCGACGAGCAATGCACGACTCGGGTTCGTCAAACACGTCCTACGTGGTGAATGAATCTCAGCCACGAATTCGATCCCGTTGCCGACTGCGTGTACTATATAATAGCCCCAATCACATTCAATTTTAGATAGTTAAAGCAGTAATGGATCAAGATTCAAATCATACAATGAAAGTTTGATATTATCAGTTTAGGGCTACCAGGGCTGTTGCACGGAATCGTTACACCACTCCCCCATCACCCATGACGGTTCATACAACGTAAACATGAATTTAAACATATGCATTACATAGATAAAATCATATAATCAGTTGAGCATGTTATGAAGCACAACACAAGCATGAGTTTGTACATATTCAATTCCTAATCACACAGCTATCCAAGGAAATCATACACAGTTAAAGGAGTTGAGAATCATATCTCAACACCCTTATACATTATAATTTATTAACTACTACTCATTCAAACGTTTTAACAAACACTTAGACTACATACATCAATATACATGACATATGTTGATCACATAGGTATTAGGCCAAATCCTTTCACTAGGGAGTTACCCCAATCATAACACGCATACACCCACGACGGATAGTCATGGCAAGCGGGAATCCAAGTTCCATATTCATTCAGTCATTTCCACAAACACTTGGGCCACACATTTTAATATAAGTAGTGTATATTGGCCGTGGCGTGATTTAGGGCAAATCCTTTTGCCAAAGGGGTATCGCCAATACAATAATCATCTATCCATGACAATTAGTCATGGCGAGCATGAATGAGAATTTTATACCCATTCAGTCATTTTCACAAACACTTAGAATACACTCTTTTCAACCTACATAGTGTGCATTAGCAAAACATGTATTAGAGCGAGTCCTTTCGCCAAACAAGTATTTTATCCATATATAATATATCAATACAGCAAATAATCATGGCAAATACATTTCCAAAATTTATACGTATACGGTACTTTCTACAAATACCTAAAGTATGTAAAATTCCATATTCTTCATCTTTAATCGAAACGGAAAACAGACAGCACTTTGTACATGTGCAATTGCATGCGGATCATGAATCTATCATTATCTGATATTGAAAGCATTGAAAACCATAACCTATACACCTAAAGTCTGCACCTTTTATCGTAGAATCGTAACAAATCAGGTAGGTTTGCCAAGCTTCCGTATTCGGTAGTTTGGTAACCTATAGAATGAAATAGGTTAGCTATTTCATAACCTACAACCTTCACAACCTCAAAATAGATTAGGGTTAGGGTTTCTTACCTAGAAACGGAGCTGAAATCGCCGGGAAAGCGATTAGAAATGAGTGGTGTAGCTTGTGTAGTGGCAGCGTAAAGTGGCAGGGAGATTTCCCCACTTCTCTCACACTTTCTCTCTCTTTTCTCTCTTCTCTCTCCTAGGTTTTCTCCCAAATTCGTATGGGCTGAATGAGAGAGGTTTTAAGGTCCTTATATAGGCTAGAACATTACCAGAATAGACTTCAGGTCAAGGTATACTTGGGTTATAGCCAAAATGGCCCTGTTCTGTCTCAACGGAGCACTTCTGGCGGGCCCCCTTGAGCCAAAGGTCGGATTTAAGCTCACTGACATTGGATCTAGGTTTGGCTAAGTTTTCATTTCAGTCGGATTTTCAGATCACGCGTGGCGGACCAATTTCAGTTTAACGGTTAGCGGATCTCGATCGGAGATTCCGAGTACATGGATATGTTTGGGGAAATATCCCTGATCCGATGGTGTAATTTGGTCTGATTCTGACGGTCTGGTTGCTTAATACTGATCCGCAAGCGAGAGGTGCCAGATTTCATAAATTTCTATTTTATTTTGAATGAATTTCACGTTTCTCACACTCCCCGCTCCGAGCTCAAGCGAATAGCGCTGGGACACTATCTGGATTTGATTTTTGAGATGGTTGTCAAGCCCAGCAAGGCGGTCCTAATTCCTTAACTTTGTGTTAATCGGGCTTCCGACATGCGGTCCAGATCTGATACGGAGTTTCGAGATGCTCCCGAGAGCAACCGGGTAATGAGATTGATCCTAGATTTTGGGGTAACCTAGCGTCAATGATTCTACAAGTTTTGGGTCTTGCAGATTGTATTTGAAGTGATTGGTGCTAATTTCACAGGTACTCTAGTTTAACACTAGCTAATTCTCGCCTAATTTCTAAAGGATTTACTCCTGAGTAATTTCTGTCTGAGGTGGTACCTGAGCCTTTGTAGTAATGTTTAGTTTAAGTATTGCTCTTCATCACTTAAACTTTAAGATAGTGTCTAATGTGAAAGTACTTAGAAAAATTGAAAGAACAAGGTGGTGAAGGGTGGGATTTGTGAAGGAAATGGGTTCAATAAGCGATTTTTGTCTGTGGATTGAGTCCTGACAAGTTAATAAGGTGTTAGGAGCGACCCATTGCCTAAGGACTTCTAATCCCAGGTTGGCAAAAATTCGGGATGTTACAAGCTCGCCAATTAGATGGACGGTTTGGATTTAACACATACATCAGTGGCCCACAAAAGTGTTGACGTTATCACATTAGCTATATTGCTGGTGTGGGGTCCACATGCTGCCGATCAGTGTGGATGGACGGTTTGGATATAGCACATGCCACAGTGGGGTCCACAAAACTTGCTTGCTCTCCACAGCAGCTACCTGCTGGTTTGAGGCACATCAGCCAATCCACTTTCCCCACCGTCCAGGGATTGGATGGTGTGGATATACATATCATTAAGGTAGGCCCCACGTGTGGGGGTGGGTCCCACTGTCCAAGCAATGGATGGTGTGGATGAGACCCATACGTCTGGTGGTGCTGACGCCCTCCACACCAGCTATATAGCTGGTGTGATATACACCGGCCAATCTTCTATAGCAGGTGGGTCCCATGTGGGCCCACCACCATCATATATATATATATATATATATATATAATGTTATATAATAATAATAATATAATATATATTTATTGCTAACTGTCCAGTGTCCAAGTGGTATTCCCACCGTCCTAACAGTGGATGGTGTGGATCATCACATGCGTATGGTGGGCCACACCGTTAGATGGACGGATTAGATATAACACATATATTGGTGGGGCCCACTTCATCATAAAGGGGAGAGAGAGAGAGAGAGAGAGGAAAGAGAGAGTTGCGTGTGATGGGAGGGACTTCGACACTATGGGTTCTCCCTTCCATTCTTTACAAGATACATCAAGTGGGTCCCATTACATGTGGGCCCACTAATCAAAATCATCGGTGGAGATCCTTTCTCCACTAAAATACAAGGTCTAGATGACCCTTTACATACTAGGAAAAATAAACATCATGATAGGGTCCATGGAGAATGACCCCATCATGGAATGAACATATGAGCCATGGTGGGCCATCGGCCACACCTAAGGTCCAAAGTGAGATCCATACCATTGATCGGTAGGCCCCACTTGGCCCATCATCAAAAAATACAAATATACTCCTACAAACACCCACCGATTGCTAATATTCTTGGTCCCTTGGCTTCCTTAGCTCATTGGCTATGATTTTGATGGAGGATGATGAAGTATGGATGGCTAGGATGGGAGATTGGGTGGTGGGGAGTGGGCCACACCTAGCTTCTCTTCTCCTTAGAAATTGCTTGGATGGTTGGGTTTCTTGGTTTACTTGGGAGTGAAGAGAGAAATGAGAGAGAGAGAGAGAGAAGTGATGGGATGAAATGAGATATGTGAGTGATGTGTGAGTGATGGGTGGAGTGGTTTGTGTAAGAGATGGGATGGAAAGGTATGGGTGGAGAGAGAGAGAGAGAGTTGACATTGAGAATGGGAGAGGGATAGGTTGCTTGTACTTGACTTGTACTTGTGATAGGATGTGTACTTAACTTGAGGTGATTGATTGGTGTGATGTTTAGGGTAGAGATTCTCTTGAATTCGCAAAGTGCGGTGTTTTACTCAAAATAAACACGGGCCCACAACTCCTGGCCTGAGTATCGCATCGGTGCATAAGACGCGGCATTGGAACCGCAAAAACGGCGCGGTCGCTAAGATACAAGTTTCAGGTCGCGTCGACTTTGATATACAGGATGTGACTTAGGGTCGCGCACAAACGCTGATTACAGGTCGCGGGTTGCCGGAATTTGACCGGGAGGACAGCGAAAGCCTACGGAACAGTATGAACTAGGATATGGGTCTTACAGACTGGCCAAGATCACTCCAACTGAACCCAACTCTTTGATGGATTCAACGGATCTAGGCGTTGTTCACGACACTTGATCCTTCTCTCTCCTTTCTTTCTCACATTCTCCTCCCTTTTTTCTTTCTCTCCTACTTTGCCTTGATTTTTCTCCCATTTTATCTGGCTATCACTCTTTCTAGATTGGGTGGCCTTTTATAGAGATTTTGGTTAATTCTACGTGAGGTTCCTACCTCATGACTTGTTGTAACAAAGGTGTGCGCACAGTGTGTTTGCACATGACAACATTGGTAGTTGTTTGATTCGAATAGTGGTCGAGGTTGATGACTTGCTATAACAAAGGTGTGCGCACAGTGTGTTTGCGCTTGACAACATTGGTAGTTGTTTTATTCGAATAATGGTCGAGGTTGATGACTTGTTTCCTCTAGTATTCTAGGGGATACTTCATGTTTATTTGGGTCACTCAGTGATTGGATTAGATCTTGGAAGAGTGGAAGCTCAGCGATCAATGATTGGCATTCAAACAAGATGATCGCTATTTTAATGACAACTTCCATTACGGCCCATATTTCCTTGAACTGATTTCAATGGACATTTTAGATTGTTTAACTAGAACTTGTGGGCACAAGAAATCAAAGTTTCAGCACGCTTTAGTTGATGGGTTTTACAAAAGAAACTTCCACATAACGTAGCTCGGTTCTGGGAAATTTGGCAGAGGGAGCGTGTTTTTCTCGGCTTTTCTAGACTCATTCCCTTATTAGGAGTCAGAATCCCCCCTGATGAGGTTTGGACGGTTTAGATATGCTACATAAGCAGATACAAAGAGTTTCGGTGGAAGAGTGTCTCACGAATGTGAGCTTTTCGAACACTATTACCATTGCGGAAGTTGCCAACTCTCGGTTCGGTTGTACTGAGCAGGTGGGGTCCACTTTGATGATTTTTCGGACAATCCACTCCCTTCATCAATTTCGCAGGGGTTGTGTTAAGTCATGACTGCGAATGTGGGGTTGATCTAAGACTTATCTTGAAAGTTCTCTTAACGAGTGCCAAAACGGAAATGATCAAAGCTCAATTTTGAAGAAAATGTGTAGTCAAGATAGGCAAATGATTGGACAAAATTTGGTGGTTGATCAAGGGTGGAAAAGGCCTAAATATGAAATCTACCTTTTACACCAAATGAAGGAATTTGAGTCAAGGCAGTCATCATTCAACGATGTAGAATCATAGATCGGGGTATAAATTTTGTATGATATCATAGTCATATGAAGCTAAAGTGTAGTCCAAATTTAATTTACAAATGACGGTGTAATTCGGGTCAATTGGAAGCTCTAGATTTAAGAAGAGTTGGTAAGCCTAAAACGGCTTACTTCACTCCTAAGGAAAAGCCTACCACGGTGGGATCCTCACATTTTACCTTAGGTTTATATGATGGGCAATCCAAGTCGTTCATATGGAGGGAAATATCATACTACAACTACCCACGAGCTTCCATCACTCGATTGACACCAAAATCAACGATTAAGGGGCTGATTTGTTAATTGGGCCACTTTTATGATTATCTAAGGGATGAAATTCGACGTTTATGGTTAATTTATGATAAGTAGGCATGGTATAAAATTTTACATGAAACAAATCATGAGAACTATGTGATCTAGAATTCAAGGGTATATAGGTTAATGACATTAAGTATTTATGATTTTGCCATATTTTATTTCTTTAACTTCCATCGTCCGTAATGTCGGACTACACAATCCAAATGCATTAAAATTTGACAGACATTCTTTATTTTTCATTCTCTTTTCATTTCCCCATTTTGGGCCTTGATCGCTTACAGATAACCAAGAGCCTTTTTAATGGGTTACATCGCTCCGATGTCTAAATCAATGCTTTCATATATATATATATATAAAATATAGAAGTCATCTAGTAGTTGTGGCATGTACCTTACGATCTTCAAACCGAGCAGTTCATTATGATATTTAGGCGGCCCGTTTGGTGGATCCAAATATGATGGATGGTCAAATGACATGTTAAAAATAAGAAAACTTGATAGTTAGTACTCTGATCATGTATGTAGGTGGTTGTACGGTCGGATTTGTAAACGGATGAACACAAGTAGATTTTTTGAGTGATCAAGAGGTAGAACATGTATACCGTTAGATTAAAGTGACTTTTTCACATATGTAAGTTCCTCAAATTGTAGTCTTGATGGTAGGTTAAGCATATTTATAGGTGGTGAACAAGATGAACGTATCAACATCTTGATTTGATACGTGTACGAGCTGATGTAGAGATCATGTAATTAGTTTACCATGATCGTGTGGTCCAAACTCAAAGTGGACGGTCGGATATCTTTACCTAGCGGTGAATAGTTGATTGAACAGTTGGTTATGATGAACAAGTGAAAATACTTTTATATATGATGATCTTGTCCTAAAAATCAACAGTCGGATGACTTGATCTATGGATAGAGATTATTCCCAACGGTCAAATTCAGGTTAGAGAATAAATATAAGGTTAGGATAGGTTAAATTAGTGACATATACATGTATATACTAAATTAAATTTTATAGTAACACTCGAGAACTTTCAATACTCGGATATTAAAAAGTTCGGGGTTTTACAGTTGTCCCATTGAACCATGCTCATAAAGATTGATCAATTCGACTGACCGATGCATTATGGGTATACCATACCACATATAAAACCCTTATAAGAATGTCTCCCTTTAAAGTCGTCTATGGGAAAGCTTGTCACTTGCCTGTGGAGTTGGAGCATAAGGCCTACTGGGCAATTAAAAATTTCAATTTTAATTTGGACAATGCCGGCATGCTATGCAAATTACAAATCAGTAAACTTTAAGAGATTCGGAACGATGCAAACGAGAGTTCCAAAATTTACAAGGATAGGATGAAGAAGATCCATGACCGGAACATTCTTCAGAAAACATTCAAGCTAAAACAAAAGGTCCTCCTAATAATTCTAGACTTTTTCTATTGGTTAGGTGATAAATGAGGGCTTGGTTCATTTTTTTGCTACGGATATTAGAACGTAGATCACCCATGTTTTATTCGAATGGCTTTGACTACCACTCACATGTATGAAGCTTGCACAGAAAATTACTATTTAAGGGAGAGTTGAAATTTGAATTTTAGGAATTGATGTTTGCATGTTTTGCTCGGGATAGCAAAATTCTGGTTGGGGTGTGTGTTAAGTGTGAAATATTGAATATTTCCCCTAATATATACCTTTATTTTATGAATATGATAATGCTTAATCGATCCATTTATACATGTTTTATTTTGCGATATAATTTTGAGAGTTTAAGGTGAAAAGGATGCTAAAAGCATGGAATTGATGCTAAAGAATTACCAAAGTAAGGAGTGGATCTTTGAAGGTCAAGATTGAAGATTTCAAGAATCTAAGAGCTAAGAAAACCAAGTGAATAATGAAGAAATTTGAGATTGCAAAGTGCAAAAATCTGGAATTGATGAACTCGACAGTTCGATGCCATTGAACACAGCTGATGCCATTAAAAGAAGCTCAATCCCATAAAAAAAATCAGAAAAATTAAGTTTGGTTGTTAGACATATGGGTGCAATTCTTGATGCCGTCGAGGGAAGGTTCGATTCCATCAAAGATGCGCTCGATGCCATTGGCAAAATCCTGAATTTTGAAGTTTGCTCCCTGGACAATATTTAACAATTCTCAATCCCATCGAAGACATCTTCGATCCCATCAAAGACATCTTCGATGCCATTGAAGGTTAGTTCGATGTCATTGAAGGACAAATGATGACATCAACAACTTAAGCAAACTTGACAGATGCGCACTGGACCCCGATTCAAACCTCGCGTCATGACTTCGATGCCATTGAAGTTGCGTAAGCTACATAAATTTGAGGTGGTTTCAAAGTCGGTCCGATCAAAGCCTATAAATAGGGATCTCTTAGGGCTTCTAAGCACAAATTAGGGTAGAAGGAATAGAGCAAGGTATTGGAGAACTTAAAGGAGTCTTCCATCTTCTTCAATCCATCCATTCTAGTTAGTTTATCATGTTTTTCTTTAAGAGTTATAGTTCAATCATGCTTTTGGTTGGCTAATGTCTTAGCTAGAGCTAAGAGATTAAGCTTGTAGTTTATTTTAATGTCTTTCTTACGTTAATGCGAGTTATTTGATCTTCATGTTAGATATTTCATAGTTTATGGTTTAATAAATATGTATTTTTGAATTTACTTTGATTTATCATCGACTCCGGGCATGGTGGATGCTTATAAATTTCCTGAATGCTCTCTTCTTTAATTTATGATTGTTTGATCTATAGAATTCTTTGATCTACTATTGCCTAAGGGCATGGTATATGCTTTGAACTCTTTACAATTAATACAATAAGATTGTTATATGTGGAACTATCACTATAAATGTTCAGAATCTATTTTGAATTATTTATGATGTTTTAATTGCTCTATCATCCGGTTGGATGGATTAGGACTTTGATTCTAGTTGAGTAATATATGTTGAATCAAGTAAAATGGTATTAAGATGACTATAAGTGGATCCTTGGCGCTCTAGTTTCCATTATATTGATAAATTCAATTCACAACAATATCTTTCTCCATTCTCAATTTTAGTTTAGTCTCTGACTCTAATTCTAAAATAGTTCAGAAAATCACAACACATTCAGTCCCTATGGGTTCAACCTCGATCTCCCTGAGATTATTATTACTTCACAACCTTGCACTTGGGGTACAGGTGAACACGGATTATGGTAATAATGTTCAATCGTCGCCTAAAGAATTATCAAGGAAAGCTAAGGCGGATGTGACCAGAAACAAACAATAATAGATAATGTATGCGGTGATTTAAACCTCATTGCCAATGCAAAAGGATGACGATGAATGGACAATGGTGATGTCTAGGAGACAGAAGACTCTATCTCCTCCGGTGAGAAGCCCAAATCCGCTACAGACGGTAAGAGGACCAGCTACATGTAACATTGCAAAATGCAATCCCGCGCTAGCTCGACCCCCGCTCTATCTTGAAAAGGCCGAAATAGCTCTCTTCACCTCACTAGATTTCCCTGCCCTATCAATTGTAGCTTCATTGCAAAGCCAGAAGGAGAAAAGGGAAAGTCATAGGTTGTCTTGCTCCATGTCTGTTGTGGCAAATTCGTCATAAGCATCGGCACTAGACATGTCTCGTTCAGATCGGTAAAATCCCCAAGACCATAGGAGGATAATATCGAGTCAAGTGGCAGATCATTTTATCTAAGACCCCCTATAACAATCTATTCTCTCCCCCTTCGACCTCAGACCAGTCAAGAACTGGGAAGGCAACAATTTTTATGGCATAAACTAGCCAGACACAACCACTATCCATAGACAAGCATTTAGCCGAGATGACACGCATGTAAACACAATTAATGGAAGAATGTAGAAACCTTAGAGAGGTGTTGGTGACATTATCCCACAACGTAGCTCAGGTTACTGCCCCTCTGATGATGGCTGTTGTGAATGACAATGAACAACAGGCAGAAGGGTCACAGGCATAAAGAGCAAGGTTGTACGGATCAGCACCTGCTGCTCGCGTTGTAACCCAAGATGAAGTCCGACGGGTAGTGGCTGAAGTTGTCCGTATGAAAAGAGATAGAGAATATAGAGGAATATTTCGATTTTAAACACCATACCCTCGTGAGACTCAAGATATACCATTTTCTGCAAACTTCAAATATCTGGATTTCCAGAAGTTTAATAAAGACAGATCGCCGGAAGAATACCTGATGCATTTGATCACTACGATGGAGAATTTCTCTACACTTCCTGTGAATGCTGGGAGATCAGCGCCCGCTCTTTAGGCGATCTTGGCTTTTGGTCCTTTTTCTTGTGTGTATGTTGTGGTGTATGTAACCTTGATTGTTGGTTTGGAGTCGCCATGTAAGACCTAACCCAAGTGTGCATGCCGTTCCTTTAGGTCCCGCGGTCCTACCGGTCAAATCCCAGCGACCCGCGACCTACGGATAGTGTTTGCGGTCATCCTTAAGTCCGGTCACATTGACTTGACTCGGATCGACTCGAAACCTATGCTGTTTCGTCCATATCGGTGTCGTGGTTCCAACGCCGCGTCCCGTGTGTGAATCCGACGTGTACATCTCAAGTTGTAGACAATGTTCGATATGAACCCTTGATGTGTGGATGGTGGACCCCACCCCACGCATTTTCCCATGTGTATGTGATGGATGATGTCACTCCTAGTGTAGGTTTCTAGAAACCCTACAACCCTACACCCTATGAACCTACACCCCCCTAGCAACCTTGTTTATATCACCCTAGCTTAATGATGCTTTTCTCTAACCTAGGTAGAGAGAGTAATCATTACTCACCTACACCTCCCAAGCAACTCTCTCTCCCTCTCATTTCTCTCTAACTCTCCCTCTCCTCTCCCTTTGCTAACCTTCCAATGTCCCACCTCCCCCTTATTTCCAGCCCTTGCTACCCCAAATACCTCCCAATCCTACATTATTCAACTCATCTCAACCATAGATCCACTTTCCTTAGAGCTTGTAGATGAAGATGGTGTAACTTTGGAGCTTGATTGCTTTGGTGGGTGTGCATGCATTGTAAATTTCAAATTTCTTTAGTTTCTTTCTTATTCTTCATCTTTCTTCTCATGTTGGAGCTTGTGGGGCCCATTAAGTGATGTGGTCACCCCAAGTCTCCATGGATGTGACTTGTAGCCCATCCTACATTGCATGCATGTTGCATGCAAGGGACCATTCTCCATGGATCCCTTCATGCCTTTTTCTTCCTTAGATCAGGGATCTTTGGGTCATCTAGACCCTTGATCCTTGGTAGAGATTGCATCTCCACCATAAATCCCAAGTAGATAGCCTTGATCATGTAAATCTGTTACATCTTATGATAGTGAAATGTGTATGCATGTATGATAAAGGGAAGTGCCTCAATGAGGCGGAGACCCTTCCCTTGTGGCCGTATTCTTCTTCTTGTCTTGTTAATTCATCTCTGATCATGAGTGTGTGGCCCACCTTGTGGACCAACAAAATCCAGACCGTCCAAAGTGGGAGGACGCCCATGGCAGTCCACCCTTGGACGTGTGGCCCCAAAATCCTCCTAAATGGGGTACATGCAAAGGTGTTTTTATGGTGGGGATGGTCTGGAAGTTTGTGGGGCCCACTAGGGTGGACCAAACGATGATTTTATGGGGTTAAATCCCCTTTTAAATAGTGTTTATAATTTATTTAAATCAGATATATGTTGCTGTCCAGAATTGTCTGGACAGATTTTTAGGCCATCTTGGGGCCTGATTTTTGGACTTTGGTAGGGTGATTGATACCATATAATATATGGTGTATATCCCACTTATGAGCATACCAAATTTCAGCCCCAACTGACCCCATTTGAGCCTCCAAAAGGGTGGGCCAACATGATGGACTGCCAAATTTTTCTGCTGTGCGGTCCAACAACATTATCTCAAGAAAACCTTAATTCATAAATTATTTTGATGAAGGTGGACCATCTTTCTGGGTTCCATCTTGTTTTAGACATGATGAGGGACCTTGGCCCTCAATTTCAAGAATTATAGAGGTCTTGGACCCACTCCATTGGAGTGCCCAAATTTAGAACAACAACATTGCTGAATTTTTCTACCTTGTTGTCCTCTCCATGTTTGTAGCAATAATTGGGCCAAACCCATTAGGGCTTTTGTGCATGATTGTGGGGCCCACCTTTTGATGTTTTAGAGGCCTTTGGGGCCATGGTTGTGAGGCTAACCAGTTGGACCAGCAAGCATGACTGGACGTCTAGCCATGCTGGCCGTCCCTAGCCTAGGCCCACCATGATGTCTGTTTTCCATCATTGTCGTCCCTCTATTTTTATGGGGCCCATGTGGGTGGGTCCACCCGAGGTGGACGTCCCCTGTGTGGCCCACCATTGGGGGTGTGGAGCCCACCTTGTTGTGTATTTGGCTAGGCTGTCCATGGCCTTGGACCGTCCCACCCTTGGGACGCTCATGCCTTGGGCTGCTGCTGGGCTTGTGTTCCAGCAGCAGGCCCACTTATGTTGAAGTGACAAATCCTCTCCTCCATCTGGTGGGGCCCCCCTATAAGAAGTGCTAGCCCTTATGGGATTAATTCCCTCACACTTTGACAAGTTTCTAGGCCTCGATAGGCCCAGGAAATTAGGTGGACTGAAAGTCCAACTACGGGCATTAAATGTACATGTGTATTGCTGAATTTTTATTGGATTAGGGGCCCACCACATTGAGGGAATTGGGTACTTGTTGCTCCCTCATAATTTAGTATTTTCTTAGGCTTAATTAATGCTTGTTTGGGCCACCATTGATGATCATTTGTGGGATCCAAACTTATACCAGATTTTGGGAGTTCCTAGTGGGCCCAGATTAGGCTGGAACGTCCCAACTTGGTCAGCCATGTGTTTGGGCTGACTTCCACCATTTTGATGGACTTATGGGCTGAGATAAGGGTGGTATTAGGCCCTTGGTTGCCCACTTAAATTGCTAGTTATTGGGCTGATGTAGTGGGACCCATTTCACCCAACTTAGACTTATTTTTGGGCCATGTTTTTGTGCTCATGGGTTGCTCATTCGGTCCAACTAAATGTATGGATTTGATGGCCATTGGAACTTGGGCTTTGGGCCTAGATTCCCTTCCTTTGACCCATGTTGTTATGGATGGATTGGACTCATAGTTTTTAATTCTTTATATGGATTTATGTACATGGATTGGATGTGGGCCTTGGGCCTTGTAGCTTATGGTTTGTGGTTGGATGCCTTGGGCAATGTGGTTAAATGTCCCCATTTGGACCCCTCTAGGCCCATTTGTATCTAAGTGTGGTTGAATGCCCACCTTAGTCTCTTGCTAGGCCCATCTCTATATTATTTATGCCCGTAGCTTGCATGCTTAGTCTCGTGGACTACCCTAGGTAAATGGGCCCCCACTAGAGGTTGTTTTCCTTATGAGGAATTGGTTAAGTACCTAGACCCTTCATGGTTAGGTAGAGAGTTCATCTTCACCTCATTGACACCCCTATTCATCTTCATGGCTCACTCCATACGCATCATATACATGCTTGGTTGATGTATGATTGGTCATGGTTGTGCCATTATGTAGGATATGTTGGTATCTCCCCGAAGGATGAAGTTTTCCCCTCTGGAGCACGATGGATGCTTGGGATTGATGCATGGGTGATTGTGTGATTCATGCATCTAGCATTGCATAGAATGTGGATATTCACCCTTGCTTCATCAAGGTCGTAGCCTCCTTAAATATATCATGAATGGCCGTGTGTGGACACCAGAAATGATACTTGAGCATTTGGGGCGCATAGGATGTCCCTAGGTGAAAGCCCCTAAACCTTCATGGTACCGAGAAGACTCCTCAACGTCGAGACCGAGTGGAAAACATGAGCGCCCGAGTGCCTTTACTGTTAGGCCACGACTCCCACTGTTGCGAGGTCGGTTGAGATGGGGTTTGACCTTATCTGCCTGAGTGAGGGGGCATAGCTAGGCTGAGTTTGACCAGCTTGTGAAATAGGTCCGCTACCTCGAGCCTCGCTGGTGATTGGTTGTCCACAGGCGGGTAGTGAGGTCTCCTATGCTCGTTTGACTATGCGGGTCTTGGAGAGTGGCAGTCATCCTACAGTATACTTGACCCCGGTGGATTCCTTATGATGGAACTGTACTTGATGTTTGGATTAGATATGAAGACTGACATTACTTCGCATTGCATTTGCATCGACTGTATAAGCCTTCTGTTGCATCGCCTCGGTATGGCGTCCAATACTCATGCATTCATAGCTTAGCCTCGGTACGGATAGAGGCATTGGTATCATTCATGGTTCCCTCTGCATCCTCCTATTTATTCTGAACACCATTGTCACACACCTTCACCGCCCTCTAAGCTTTCTATAAGCTTATGCACGATTGATGCATGCAGGAGATCCTAGGTCGGCACAGTAGTGGTAGAGCATTGGATTGGAGCATGCTAAGGACCCCTTGTAGACTTTCCTCTTCCTTTCTTACCTTATGTATTTCCTTTTGAGCCTTATGTACCTGTAAAGTTTTAATTCTTAGTGGATTTTGCAATGTGTTTCCTATGGTTATATTCCTGAGATTTATTGTGTTATGATCTTGGGTATGCTCTATCGGATTAGATTTATGCTATGAAAATCCTCCCTGTGGGATCCTAGGATCTGAACCTGAGCCAGGAACTGAGAATGAGGTACTACGGAGGTTGTTGTGGCCTGAACTGGCTATCGGGTTCCTTGAGAGTTCGGTCATCGAGTCTGGCACGTAACACACCACTAGCCACTTAATCTTAAAATCCCGCAGTCGGCTAGAACCCACAGAATAGTAAGGTTGGAGAAATCCGAAGATTCCCCCACCTTAGATTGACTCCTGGTCTGTGATCTGAGATTCTGAGTAAGAGACCTCAGTTTCAAAGAGGGAAGGTGTTAGGCACCCTCTCTGCCCGTACAAATGTACGGTCTCTACTTAGTGTGGTAAGTAAAATCTCAAGGGATGAATGATGTGTAACTGTTATTTTTTCTAGCTCCTATGATTGTCGAATTTTGTAGTGCCAAAACCTCTTGGAATCTGTATCTTGTGTAGCTCATCTACATATTCAAGATCATGCAATTCATGTATAAGAACAAAGTCTTTACTTCAAGTACAAGTTCATGTTGTTCCAATTCAAGATTTAAGCATCACAAGTATAAGAGATATACAAGTTCAAGTACAACATCAAGTGATAGTTCAAGGTTTCAAAGCTTTAACTATGTCAAGACAAAGTGGCTTGCTTTGGAACTCAAAGCTCAAGGTGACACACTATTCAAGTACTTCAAGATGTCAAGCTTCAAAGTACTTCAAGTTCAAGCTTCAAAGTACTTCAAGATGTCAAGCTTCAAAGTACTTCAAGTTCAAGCTTCAAAGTACTTCAAGATGTCAAGCTTCAAGTACTTCAAGATCAACTATCAACTGAAGCCAATGATGATTCAATGTTCAAATATCACTTATAAGATTTGTAAGACCCTAGATTGACCATAGGATAGGTCATATTGATTGCATACTTAAATTGGGTCACTATATACTTCTATAGGCTGTTTCTCGACTAGTCTTAGCCTATGTTCGACTAGTCCTAGTACTGGCTCGACCAGTCTAAGAAATTCCTCGACCAGTCTAAGGTTTGTTACTAATTTTCAGGTTTTTTTTGTTGGATCTTCGACCAATGCTAGAGACTGCTCGACCAGTCGAGTGAACAGTGCTCGACCAGTCGAGCAGGCTCGACTCAAAGTCCAGCAACTAAATTGGGTCCCACATGACCAGTTGAGAGCAGGGTTCGACCGGTCGTGCAGGCCACTCGACCAGTCATGGAACCGTTTTATCTTATCGTGCCCAAAATTTGAAAATTTTGTTGGTCCTTTGACCAGTCGAGCTGTTTCCTGGACCAGTCGAGTGAACAGTTTCTGCACTTATAAATAGAGCACGATTTTCAAAAAATTTCATTCAATTCAAGCAAAATTAAGACACCACTCTGAGAGATAAGTTTGTGATATTCTCAAGCTATTTAGTGCTCATTTAATATTCTCTTTAATTAGCTTTATACATTTGATTTTGAGATTCTACATTCCAATCATATTTGAAGAAGGGATTTTAATTTTCCCCTTTCTTGGAATCAAAATCAAATCAAGCAAGCCCAAGGTGATTTAATCTAAAAATCATTTAGAACTTAAAACCTTTTCATAAGTGAGTGTGGGCATTGAACATCTACATTGAACATCTACTTCGAATTGGTTCTACCGGGCTTCATCAAAGGAGAATATCTAGATAAGTATTTTACAATTTATGTTTTTGGTTTTATTGAGATTGTGCCAGGAAAAATCTCTTTCTTTTTTGGTTTGTCTGAGGTGATCCAGAAAACTCAGAGTATGGGGTTTTTGAATTGTGTAAGCCCACTTGAAAGACACAATTGTGAAGGTTTTAGGTGAACCTTGAAAAATCTATTGCATAGTGAACACTAATATCCACTGTGTGAGGATATTGGGAGTGGAGTAGTTGTGTGGCTGTTTTTCTAAACAGTTGGTGTACACACAAGTGAACCACTATAATTTTTGGTCTTGTGGTGATTGATTAATTGTGACATTGTGTGAATATTGTAATTTCCTTTTATGCATTTGGGGAAGAATATTGTAATCTTTTTATGTAAGTGTGGGAATGTTTCCTTTGTTATGTAATCACCCTAGGAGTATTCGTTCCGTTTGATCGCCAAAGTGGTTAGCTGCCCTACGCGTGGATGCGGCCTTACAAGGAACTCACTACGCCGACTTGGACTCGATCAAACTTTCCGAACATCCCGGATTAGGTATGTGTGGGTAATCTTTTGCCATGCAATCCACTAATTCTGATACTTTGGTTATAATGGATTGTCATCACTTTGAGTTTGATTATTTTGTCCAGAGATAAATCAAATCATTTTTACTCGCATTCGTCTTGTACGATTGTCCAAATATGGGGATCGGGCCAACCGTACTTGTATCATATACGGATTCGATCGTCCTCTGTGGAAACCGGAAAGGATCGAATCTTATTTTGCTGTTTGCACTGGCCGCAACTAGAGAATATAGAAGATTCCTCAGTGTACTACGCGTTGCATGTGTTTTTGAAAATTTTTTATTTGAAAACTATCATCCTTGGAACTAAACTCCTTAGGGATTTTATTTGAAAATATTTTTGGATTTTTTTGAAAATATTCGTTCAGTTTTTATTTGCGCCAATTAAGTAAATAGTCGTGTTGCCTCCACTGATGAGTTGATGTGGCTAACGACTTTTATTTGAAATATTTTTAGGGTTTTGGAATATCCGTCTGATCTCGGGGGAGGGCATTGTCGTCCGGTTTTTATTGTATAGTCTGGATCTAATAGCCAGATGGCCACCATTAACAAATTAATGGGGCATTATTCATGATTTATTGTAATTTTCTTTATGACACTTTTTGTTTTTTCAGCAATTTATCATCCAATTTATAAAGATTCCAAATTTCTCGTTAGATTTTGCAATTTCTCGTGAGATATTGGATCTGATCATGAGAAGTTTCCAATTTTCTCCTTTTTCGGCTTTGGTCCGCTGGATACGAAGGTGATCCGACCATCCCATCCTGTTAAGGGGGACCAGCATGCTATCCCAAGAGATTCTGGGCAAGGGCGGCAGTCCGTTTACCGCCCGACACCCGTTTGCCCGCTGGTTTGGCACCAGCGCTGGTCCAAGCGTGGCATCCTCTCCCCTTATTTTAGTCCCTCTTCCATCCATCTAGGGACGCCATTGTTGCTCCCTGGAAGCTGTTGGTGGTGGATTTTAGCTCTTTCGAAGCCTTTTCTTGCTCCTCTTCCTTCATCATTCTTCCAGGTGGATGATTGATGATTTTTGCTATGTATTTTGTTGGACTTGGCTGGATCAAATTTGTGGAGTGTTTGGAGGGCCCATTGGTGGCTTTGTATCTTCCTTTTGGGCTGAAAAAAGACATGATCGGGACTGTTGATTGCGTTGGCCGGATTTCCAACCATTAGATCTTGCTGAAAAATCTTATTTTGGACAAAGGATTGCTGTATTTTTTTTGTTTATTTTTTGTGCTAGAGTGGGGTATGATAAGAAAGAGAGCCCCATTCTCATGATCCTTTTTTTTTTTTTTTTTGTGTTTGGTGATGATCTAGACTGTTGGATGATGGACAAGATGGATGATCCGGGGTCCACTTGAATGTTTCGATGGTATGGATCTTGATGGTGGGCCAACACTTGTGGAGTGGATCACACTCCTTGTCATGATCTTTGGCCATGTGTGGATTAGATTTCTTAAGTGGGCCCTAGATCATGGATTGGGGGACATGGGCCGTGTGTGGACCTAGGACTATGGGGCTTAAAATTGGACTTGTGAAATGGACCTGGCTTTGGATGTGTGGGCCTAAGACTATGGGCCTTGAACTTTGGGCTTTGACATTGGGCCTTGGGCATGGGCTTGGGCTTTGACATTGGGCTTGGGCTTTGACATTGGGCCTTGGACTTTGACTTTGGGCTTTGGGCCTTGGACTTGGGCTTTGACTTTAGGCCTTGGGCTTGGGCTTTGACTTTAGGCCTTGGACTTTGGGCCTTTGTGGTGTGAAGGGTACTTACTTATAAACCTTTTGCTTGTGCAGCATGCCTTGTCGTGGTCGCAATGATGCTGGTCCTTCTTACCATTCTGATGATCCATGTTATGTGCTTAGGGAGGGCCGACATTTATCTAACGTTGCTCGTGAGGTAGGCACTCCTACGGTCTTAAGAGGGCGTGGGGTTAGGACCCATTGGTCGGGCTGGTTCGTGGATCCCCGGCCTTTGTTCTTCGAGGTGTTGGAGTGCACTCCCCTTGCTAGTTTATTTCAGATTCGCCTGGGTAAGACAAACATGTCTTTGCTATCTGTGCTAGCTAAGTGATGGCATGCAGGGACTCATACCTTTCATCTACCCTTCAGGGAGTGGGGGATCACCCCTTACGATATCTATATCTAGTTGGGTCTTCAGTACAAGGGAGGGTCCATCCCGTTCGAGCACGACCTTCTGATACCTTCTGTCGACGACTGGATGAGCTTATTGGGGATGATGCCGGATCCCTCAGACTTTTCGGGCCCGTGGTTCAAATTGCTTTGGTTGTCCACGAACTTCGCTTGTCGCATCCCGAAGATCGAGGCTGAGGCCATTGTGAAGGCCCGCGCCTTGATTTTATACACTATGGGAGCGATGATATTCTGCCACGGGGATGAGCTAGTGAATTCCCGTTTGCTGTCGCTCGTGGCAGATATCACCTTTTCCACATCATATAACTGGAACGTGGCCCTTCTTGCCCATTTGTACGATGGGTTGGATAAGGCCAGTCGCTGCGACAGCCGTCCTTGAATGGCTTTTACCTGGTCATTGAGGTGTGTGTCAAATCCCCTTTTTTTCATGTCATTCCCTTGCATGATCGATGTGATTTCTGATGATGACTTTATGTAGGCCTGTTTCTTCGATCATTTTCCTCATTTGGCCCCCACTCCAATCAACCGGATACCTCCTTTTCTGCGCTTGATGCGGTGGTATAAGAATAATCGCAGCTGCACGTACTTGTTCCCTAATCTCGCGTGGAGGTCGAATGTTAACGCCCTTGTCCTTGATGATGTAAGTGATTGCCCTGCCCTTTGTTGTTTCCTTTGCTTGCCCCTTATCTCTGACTTGCTTATCTTTTGCAGTTCCATACCAGGCCGTACCTTCGGTCACCTGCTGCTCTCACCCTTACGGCTCAGGAGGCTTTCCAGGCCTCACGTTGGCGTCGCATTTTGGAGGATCCACATGCGACGAAATGGTACCTAGGCGAGAGGCTCTTCTGGTAACTGACAGGCACCCCTTTTGTTCCGTTCAGTCCTCCATCTGGTCCATCAGATTGGAGGGCAATGACTGAACGAGAATTGACCGCTGCTCTACAGGGCTTTAATGTTAGTGCCTTTGTTGATCGGTGAGGGAGTACAGTTCTTGGTGCGAGCAGTACGACATTGGTCTGATTTTGTAGCCTGGCTACGCTCCTGGTGGCAATGTGGGCTTCGCCGGAGGGGGCCTTCTGGGGCCTCATTTTGGCAGGAAGGACACGGTTGATTACGTACCTGACGATGATTAGTTCAGTTATGTCATATGATCATGTATCGTCAGTTGTACAAATCTTCCGTATATATGGAACTTCAGTTGTCCGATGTCGCCTTTCTGGTTGCCTTTTAAGCCTTTCTGTTGATTTATTATTCCTATTAGCCCCCACATGGCCATCTCATATCTGAGCTTTCGAGGTTTTGCCCTGCTTGTGAGGATACGACCCGTCGTCTAGCAGTGGGGCGACGATATGGTGAGAGCATGATCGCATCGTGCCGCTTGGAGAGAGACGAGGTCTTTTACCTGCGCGTGGAGGTAGAGAGACTTAGGTAGAGGCTGACAATATATGAGGGATATGATAGAGGCTTACCTTGTGATCCCTGAATTCGTTGGCTGCTCGTCCTATATATGCACGTATGTTTTTATTTTTGTTAATGTAAAGAAGGAAAATAATGTACTTGTAAAAGGATGTTTTAAGGAATGAACATTTTTGTTTGTGCTAAATTTGTCCGTGTTTGCTTGTGTTTGGATTTGTGCTTTGGATGATTTGTGCTTTAGATGATTGAGATCAAAATATTTTGTGCTAGAGATCTTGGTTCTTTGAGAGTGCGCATTTGGGATCGTGCCGCTTGGATTTGGGCAGAACCTGACAGAATTCTGATCCAGGATTTGTCCTTTCCTTACATTTCTTCGTTTCGCTCATTGCCTCGACTTCTTATGTACCTGTACTTTTATATATTTTTTATTTTATTTCTTACCATTTTTGCCTGTAGTGCCCTTTCAGGTTTTCACTACGACTAGCTTCTCGTCATTTTTGCTCGTAGCATCCATTCAGATTTTCATTATATCCTGGATTTTTGTTATTGCCTGCCCCTTGACAGCTTGTGCTTTTTTTTTTCTTTTTTTTTTTCCATTGGCGCCCTTTCGGGTTTTCACTAAGTCCACTACATGCCCATTGTTTTTACTCGAGCCGCCCTTTCGGGTTTTCAACTTGCCGTTTTTACTTATGCATGTTTTTTTATTTTTTGTAGTGCTGGGAGAGACAGATGGACTTCCTTCATAGCCGGCCGACTGATTACCTTCCTGTCCTTGTCTTTGATTACAATCGCAGGCTGTTCTATGTTAGTTGGATTATTTTGGAGGATATAGGATGACCTTATTTTCTTCTCTCCTTTTGAATTCTTTTTGAGTTTTCTATCTTTTTTTTTTTTTTTTTTTTTTTTTGTGGGAGTTTTTCTCTCCCTTTTTTTTTTTTGTATTCTTTTGTAGGAGAGCGATTTTTTTTTTTTGTTTTCGTTAATCTCAGCTTAGCGATTGTAACCATTGACAAATATAGGTGTGGTTACCCGTGATAATTTTCACGTTGTCGGCGTTAATGGGCTCGGGAAGATCTTTTCTCAGACTCGTGAGTCGGAGGGCGCCTCCTGGGAGTACCTCTCGAATGATCAGTGGTTCGTGCCACGAGGGCTTGAACTTTCCTCTAAGATCTAGCAGATGCGGTGGTAGGATACGTTTCATGACCATGTTGCTGACTTTGAAGCTCCTCTTTCGGACCCTCTTGTTGTAGGCCCGTACAATCCTTCTTTGGTAGCATTGTGAGTGGCTTAGCGCACACATGCATTTTTCGTCTGCCGGATATAACTAATTATATCTTGCTTGTTGCCACTCGACTTCGCTTTCCAGCAATACTTGGAGTGATGAGATCTCGATTTCGACTAGCAATACTGCTTCCATTCCGTACGCGAGTTCGTATGGAGTTGCGCTTGTAGCAGACCGTACAGACGTCCGATAAGCCCAGAGTGCGTGTGGGAGCATTTTCGACCAATCTCGATACGTTTTGACCATTTTCTCCAGATGCGGATAATAGTCTTGTTTGCAGCTTCGACCCCACCATTCATTTGAGGACGGTAGGGGCTTGACCGATGACGTTTGATCTTGAATTTGTTGAGGAAATCGTGTCACACCCCAAACTCGGAAACCGGGCTCACAAAATTCCTGATCGCTGAATCTGGTGCCGATAGCCTCCGTAGTACCCCATTCTCGGCTCCCAGTGCACATGCGCTAGATTCTGATCCTGGGATCTTATAAGGAGGATTTTCAGTATAATTTTTTTTTTATAATGGAGCTTAACCACAAGTTTACCCAAATCACAAAGGCAACATCATCATCACATATCCACTAATATAAACAGTTGAATACAATGCTGAAAGGGAAATATATATGTATCAAAATCAAAACTCCAGAAGACCGCTGCATGCTCCAAGCTGAACGCTGCTGCAACCTAACGCCACCTGCACGCATCTATCATGCATAAGCTAGGGTAGTGAAAGTGTATGTAAGGTAAATGTCAAGTATACAATAAAGCCCATAAATTATACATCACCGGAATAAGCGAAAATACTGACAAGATAATTAATCATACAATATTAGAGTAAGCGGAAATATATTGGTAAGTCCATGAGTCATATAATATCAGAGTACGCAATGCAGATCATAATGAACCAAATATCATATACTGCGGATGCAATGCAATATGCAGATCCTGCCAAGTCCGTCTAAGCCATATAAGTGGAGAAACGTAGCAATCCAAAATGCCATATGCTGTGGATGAAATGCAATATGCGATGCGAATAAAATGACCAAGCTAGAGTGAAGTTGGGATGATAGTACGTAGTATCGTAGGCTACGGGGTCCATCACAAGGGAACTCTATCCAAACCAGTCCCATACGTAAATTTGGATTGTCAAACACAATGTGGTAAACTCTGATCTCAGGTTAGTCGCACGCCCCAACCGAAATCCTGACCATTACGAAGGTACACGTAACAAATAGTTGCACACCACCAGCCTGAGTGGATAGTGAATGGATGAATGAATGAGTACGCAACTCCTGCTCAGTAGCCTGCTAACCATTGGTAGCTCGTCCAGTGTGGTAGTTCACCCAGCCTCAGTCCCGCACACATCACACCTGCCCACATCAGCGTCCGCCCACGTGCGCTCGCCCACATGAGCAACAGTGATGGGGTGTCATCATGCCAGTCCTCATATCAGGTCCACATATCGGTACAGTTTTCTCTCTGGGATCATCACCGGAGTCTATTACACTCCATACTGACTGCCGCCTCCCTAGCCACATAGCCCAGCGAGTGGAAGAGACCACACTATCTGTCTGACCAGTAGTCTGCCAATACCTACCCAGCTCGTCGACAGCGGACTCATTTGTGAGCTAGTCAAACTTAGCCTAACTTATAGCCCCTTCACTTAGGGGGATAAGGCCACACCCCCTTCCAACTGACCACGACACAGTGGGAGACACGGCCCCATGGTATAGGCACCGACGCTCATATTCCACTCGGTCTAGACGTTGGAGCATCTCCTGGTACCAAGGAGGTTCTGGGACTTTCACTGAGGACATCCTACGTACCCACAGTGCTAGAACCAAGCATTTCCGGTGTCCCATCTAACCATCCATGATGTGTCTATGGAGGCCACAACCCTGATGTCGCTAGGGTGTATAATGATCATGTCACACAAATATAAGATGCATGAGTCACACAGTCCAATCATGCATCAATCCTGCGCATACCATGCCCTCATGTGGGGCAACTCCACCTATCAGGGAGTCCATGAATAACCTGTCCTATGGCATATGCAATCGTTAATCACATCTTATAACAAACATGCAGATGATGCATATGGGCATGTATTATGATGCTATGCTGTCACATACTCATAATCGGTACCAATAATCAGCCTCAATAATTGTCATCAACAATCGGCCTCGACAACGTGGACATTTAACCAACCCTACCCCCAAGGAGTGGCCCACATAGAGCCTCACATATAGTGGACCCATAGCCTCACAAAGGGCCTGATATACAACACCATGGGCCTTACTCAAGAGCTTAATATACATCACGATGGGCCTTTCACATGGGCCTAACATACATCACAATGGGCTCTATCGCCTGGCCCTTAAATCCATCACAATGAGCCTCATCATATAGACCTCATATACATCACATTAGGCCTTAAACACGGGCTGAATAAATATCACAATGGGCCTCAAATATGGGCCGCATATACATCACACAGGACGAATACACATCACAATGGGCCTCGACTACGGGTCGCATATACATCACATAGGTCTCGACAATCGGCCTCGGCAATCGAAATCGGCCTCGACAATCGGAATCAGCCTTGATACTCAGCCTCGATAATCGGGATCGGCCTATACAATTGACCTCGACAATCGGAATCGACCTCGATAATCAGAATCGGCCTTAACAAATCAAAATCGGCCTCGATACTCGGCCTCGATACTCGACACCGATAAGCAGCATCGATAATTGGCACCGACAATCAGCATATAAACATGGCGGGGTCCATAGATGAACAGCCGATCATTCATAGTATAAGGATCGGCACTCGGCCGTGGTTATATCAAATCTAATAGCATGGAGTCATCCGTCTACGGTGAATGAGGACCACATATTTGGGTTAACCCACTAAGGGAATGATGAGAATGGGCCTAACAAGGCCTAAGAGAAGGTCTCAATGTAGACATCCAACCATCATTGCCCATCAATGTGGACATTTAACCAACATTGTTCCTAAGGAGTGACCCACATAAGGGATTCATACACAACATATCGCCCACACATACATCACGATGGGCTCCATTATGAGCCTCTCATTTATCACGTTGGGCTTTATACAAGGGCCTCAAACGAATCACAATGGGCCAGGCCCATGGGCCTTGAATACATCATAATAGGCCTCGCCCATGGGCCTCAAATACATCACATTGGGCCTCGAATACATCACAATGGGCCTCACTCATGGGCCTCGAATACATCACATTGGGCCTTGCCCATGGGCCTCGAATACATCACATTGGGCCTCGCCCATGGGCCCCTAATACATTACATCAGGCCTCATCAAATGGGCCCCAAATATATCAAATGGGTTGTATCAACGAGCCGAATCAAATGGATTTCATGTATATCAATCGGGCCCACCCTTATGTATTTTTTTGAGATCCGACCTATTCCTAAGTTAACATAGAGGTAGATGAAGTAAAAGCAAAAACATCAGCTTGATTGGAACTACCGTGGCCCTTAAGAATTTTTGAACGGTGAATGTTACTGTCCACTATTCCAATGGTGGGGTCCACTTGAACTTTAGATCTGACTCATTCTTTGTCCCATACCATGAAATGATATCTCAAAATGGTTGGGCAACGTGGATACAACGCAATGCATCATGGTGGGTCCCATGGAATGTGATGACGCCAACGCGCACCTATATGGCTGGTGTGGGGATCCCAACCAGTCCGTCGAGCAGGTGGGTCCCACATGGGGCCCACCACACACCTATATATGTACATTATTATATATATAAACTAATGTCCAGAAGTCAGATGAATGGACGGTTTGGATGATTCACATACCTCAGGGTGGGGCCCACGCACGTGGCCCACCCAAGACGGCTCGCCAAAGGGATGGACGGTTTATATGAGAGGTCCACTTAACGGGCTGACATCTGATACGTCAGCCCACCTTATCTCAAAACAGGTGGGGCCCACCATACTATATTTTATAATATATATATATATATTATACTATAATATATTATATATATTATATAATATATGTATATATATCTAGGCCAGTCCAGCGTGTCTAGCGTCCAGACGCTGGACGTTTGGATGGACGGTGTTGATAAAACACTAATGAACGGCGTGGAAATAAAATAAATACATCAAGGTGGGTCCCACGTGGGGCCCACCCTAACGTTTATCTATTGTCCAATCTGTTGATAAGGTCACACGGACCTGAATGAAAAGGAAAAACAAATTTCATATGGATCCAAAACTTCTACGGCACCTAAGAGGGTTCCAATGGCAGACGTTCAATTCACCACTGTTTCCTTGCCGTGTGGGCCACCTGAGCTCCTAGTACGGCTGATTTTTAGGGGGGCCCACTGTCTTAAGGGCCCCATCAAAATGCACGGTGTGGATGTCAACACACATCATGGTGGGGCCCACAACTGGGACGTGGTTCCCTGCCCGTTCACGCCAGAGCGCAGGACGCCCTGCGCGTCCTAAGGACGGTCAGCAACAGCAGGCACTGCTGCTGCTCTTCTTATATTTTTAAATTTTTCTGCAGAAATACGAATTTCTGCAGTTTTTCACGGGTGAGGCCTGCATCCGGAAAATCCGACCCAACCATTGGATCCTATAGCCCATAACAGATCCAACAAGTCCAATATTGAGTAAGTTTTGGTGTGTAGAGACATCAGGTGGTTTTCAACGATATAAACCACAGTTTTCTATGCTATGGCCCGTTAGAGTGTCGAATCAGCTTCATTTTTGGCTCAACGCCTAAAATGATCTAGGGAATGGGATGGACAGCTTGGATTAAATACGTACATTAAAGTGGGGCCTGCATTAGCAGCCCACCCAAAAAGCCTTAAAATCAAACCCCTTTTTCTTTTTTTCTGCTATGAGTATACCTCACTGTCCGTTCACACTTCATGGTCGTGTCCAGCGTCCCTGGACGCTGGAAGGTTTGGAATACAACACATATTCGAGGTGGGTCCCACGTGAACGTGGCCCACTTGATTGGATAAACCCGATATGTGTGTTTTCCCATCATCTAGAAGGTAGGGCCCACATGGTTTGGATGGCCATGGGGTCCATTTGATGGACGGTTTGGACACCACATACACTCATTAAATGTGCCACAAAATAAAGGAAGGAGAGAGAGAGAGACAAGTGATGATGGAGGGACCCCAACACTATGGGCTCTCCCTTCCGTGATTTACAACGTACATCAAGTGGGTCCCATTACATATGGGCCCACTGATCAAAATCAACGGTGGAGATCCTTTCTCCACTGAAATGCAAGGTCTAGATGACCCTATCCATGTAAGGAAAATAAACATCATGATGGGGTCCATGGAAAATGGCCCCATCATGAAATGATCATGAGGATCAAGGTGGGCTATCGGCCACACCTAGGGTCCAAAGTGAGATCCATACCATCAATCGGTAGGCCTCACTTGGCCGATCATCAAAATATGAAAATCTAGCCAATAAAGCACCCACCGTTCGATCTTCTTGGTCCGTTGGAATGCCGATCTCCTTGTGTCTCACTTTGATGGAAGGTGATGAGAGTTGAAGGCTAGGATGGTTGATCTTGTAATAGGAAGTGGGCCACACACATACATTCTTTTCTCTCTTAGAAAGGCTTGGACGTCCACCACTTTTGGTGCTTGGAATTTGTGTTTGAGAAGTGAGAGAGAGAGGGTTGTAAGGAGAGAGAGTGATGGGTGATGGATGTGAGGTGAGTGATGGGTGAGGTGATAGATTTGTTGACTTTTGGGGTAGATTGCTTAACTTGTGGAGAAAGAAAGCATGGGTTGCTCTTGTACTTGACATGAGGTGATTGATTGGATTGATTTGACATGTTGTAGAGTTTCTCTTGGGATTGCAAACGCGCGGCGTTTCTTCGAACTGAACGTGGACCCACATCTCCTAGCCTGGGTATCAGATCGGTATGCAAGACGCGGCGTTGGAACCGCGGCAACGGTGCGGTCGATATGGTACAAGTCTCGGATTAAGCCGACTCAATCTACAGGATATGACTTAGGATCACGCGCAAACGTCGATTATTGGTCGTAGGTTGCCAGAATTCGACGGGAAGGATCGCAGGAGTTGATGCAACAGTACGGACTATGGTACGGGTCTCACAAATCGCCCATCCTTTTATTGACGAACGGGGTTCCATTATCTGTAATGATGGCCTGAGGAATCCCATACCGGTTGATGATATTGTTCTTTATGAACTTTATTACGTGGGATGCTGCGATAGTGGTGTAGGATGCTGCCTCTATCCACCTGGTGAAGTAATCTACTGCCACTGAGATATATTCATGCCCGTTTGAAGCTTTGAGGTTGACGTTGCCAATGATGTCAAGTCCCCCTATAGAGAAGGGCCATGACATCGTCAGATTGTACAGCTCAGAAGCAGGCGCATGAATCTGGTTCGCATGATCCTAGCACTTGAAGCACTTCCTGACATGTTTGCAGCAATCCGTCTTCATCGTTAGCCAGTAATAGTCGAGCCATAAGATCTTCTTTGGCATCATATGTTCATTCATATGTGGGCCGCACAGCCCTTCATGGATTTTTGACATGATTTGAGCTACTTCTGTTTCATCCACACAACAGAGAAGGACTTGGTTGAAGGATCGCTTGTAGAGGATGCCCCTGGTGATTGTGAACTGGGCCGCTAGCCGTTGGATAGTGCAACGATCGGTTGATGTCGCTCCTTCCGGATACTTCTGATACTCGAGATATTCCTTGATGTTTGTGTACCACAGCTGATCGTTCGAAGAGGTTTCGGCTTCGTCGATCTGCAGGCAGAACGCTGGTTCCTCTTAGAGTTTGACGGTGAGTTCCCATTCAGCAATTCCTCTCGGGATCTCTGGCATTGAGGCAAGGGTAGACAGAGCGTTCACAAATTGATTCTTGGCTCGGGGCATGTATGAGAATGTGATCTCTTCAAATTCCTTGGTCAGATTCTCCAGATAGACATGATACGAGATCAAATTTTTATCATTAGTCTTCCAGTCACCATTCGTCTAATTGATGATGAGCTGTAAGTCTCCGAAAACTCACAACCTCTTCACATTGAGGATGATGACTTCTCTTAGACCAGTGATACATGCTTCATATTCAGCCACGTTGTTGGTGCAGTGGAATGCTAACCACCTGGAGATGGGGATTGGGACGTCATCGGGAGAGTAGAGTGTTGCTCCTACCCCACTCCTTTTTAAGTTCGCTGCTCTGTTGAAGAAGAGTGTCCACTCCCTTGCCTTTCTTTCTTCTTCTTCCTCGATTAGGAGGATGTCCTCGTCAGGGAAGAAGGTCTTCAGTGGTTGGTAATCAAGCAGAGAGTGTGCTGCTAAATGGTCGGCCAATGCTTGCTCCTTAATTACTTTCTGAGTGACATAGGTGATGTCGAACTCGGAAAGAAGCAGTTGCCATTTTGCGATCCTACCCGTTAGTGCTGGTTTCTCAAACAAGTACTTTAACGGGTCCATGCGAACGAGCAGAAGGATTGGGTGAGTGATCATGTATTTTCGTAGCTGTTGTGTTAACCAGACCAGGGCAAGACATGTTTCTCCAAGCTAGAGTATTTGGCTTCGTAACTTATGAACTGTCGGCTTAGATAGTAGATCGCTTGCTCCTTTCTCCCTGTATTGTCATGTTGGCTGAGGACGCATCCAATTGCTTCCACTGCGATAGAAATGTACAGTAGCAGTGGCCTTCCTGGTGTAGGCGGCATGAGCACTGGAGGGTTTAACAGATACTTCTTGATTTTATCGAAAGCCGCTTGACAGTAGTCGTTCCATTCCTTTGGTGAATTCTTCCTTAAAAGCTTGAATATGGGCTCGCAAATAGGCGTGAGTTGTACGATGAATCGGCTGATGTACTGAATCCTTCCGAGGAAACCCCGAATCTCTTTTTCAGTATTGAGTGGCGGTATCTCAATGATTGCTTTGGTCTTGGTCTCGTCCACCTGGATGCCATCTTTGTTAATGATGAAACCTAGCAGTTTGCCTCCGGTTGCACCGAAGATGCACTTTTGCGGGTTGAGGTGGAGCTTGAACTTTTCTAGCCTGTCGAAGAGCTTCTCGAGGTCTTCAAAATGTCCTTCGATTGTGCGAGATTTGATGATTATGTCATCCACATAGACTTCAATTTCCTTATTTATCATGTCGTGGAAGAAAGCAGTCATGACTCGCTGATATGTACCTCTCGCGTTCTTCAGCCTGAAGGGCATAACCCGATAGTTGAAAGTTCCCCATGGTGTGATGAAAGAAGTCTTCTCACGATCTTCGACGGCCATCTTGATCTGATTGTAGCCGGAGAAGCCATCCATGAATGAGAAGATCTTGTGTCCGGTTGTATTATCTACCAGCGTGTCGATGTGAGGCAGAGAGAAATTGTCTTTAGGACTTGCTTTGTTGAGGTCCCTAAAGTCGATGCATATCCTGACTTTGCCGTCCTTCTTTGAAACCGGTACGATATTTGTGAGCCATTCCGGATAGTTGGAGACTACCAGGAACCTCGCATTGTATTGCTTGATGACTTCATCACGAACCTTCAGGGTCCATTCTGGTTTCATTCTTCAAAGCTTCTGCTTGACAGGCTTCATGTCCGGCATTGTTGGTAAGTGGTGTACCACCAATTCTTCATCAGGCCCTGACATGTCTTCATAAGAGAAAGCAAAGTTAGATAACCTTGGCTTCCAGAATTCCATCATCCTCTGCTTGTATTTCGGAGGCAGTGATCTACCGATGCGCATTTCTTTAGGGATTTCTGACGATCCCAAGTTTACAACTTCGAAATCGTCTGCACAACATTGGCCTTTGTTTTGAACCTTTTGAGGGAATCCTGAAGTTCGAGAGCTGTATCATCATTTCCCTCATCCTGGGCTTCATCCAAACCCTTAAGTTCGAAATCTAACTCTAGATCAAAATCGTACGAGTTGACCTCGAACTCTAGTGCTGTGTGTGGTATGTTTAGCACATTGAAGTTTTCTATTGTTTTTAGTTTTGGAAGATTTTCTGATGTTTTATGATTTTGAGAAATATTTGATGTTTTTGGAATATCCGCTGTTTTGTGTTTTAAGAGTTTTTTTTTTGTGTCGCTAAGGGATCCCGAACAGGGCAGTGTTGCAAATTAGGATTGATCCTGTCCTGATTTGGGATGCCAACTACTATTTACATTTGCATTTTTTTAGACCAGTATCCGTGGATGGCTTATCGGCTGATTCGATCGTTAGGGGGTTGGCTGTCCAGCTCGGTTCTTTCCCCCTTTCAATCCTGTTGCCCTGCTCTGTTTGTGAAAAGGCCAAGCTATATGTCCTGAAGGGGGGGGGGGGTGAATAGGACTATGCCAAATTAAAATAAAATCAGCGGAATAAAATAAACCAATAGCCTTACAATTATAAATCAATTCACAATGCTGAAATCAAATCACCTTAATAAATAAGTATTGAGAGATTGATACAAATTCAGTTCTAAGGACAATCTTACACCATAATAAACAAAGGCTTATGGTAGGACAACCTTATTTCTAGAACGTCTTTTGGATCAAGAACTCAATTTTAATAGAAATAATTGAATAGCAAAGAATTGAAATTAAATGCAGAAATATAGATCTAATTTATTACAACAATCCCCACACTTGCTTGAAATGTAAATTGTTACAACATTCACATCCACATGTACATTCCACACAATTGAATGATAAAAGATATGAAAATTAAGCAAGCATTCAATCTACAAGACAAAGAGTTATAGTGGTTCACCTATGTGTACACCAACTGTCTTTCAATAGCCACACTGAATGCTACTCCACTCCAGGATGTTCCTTGAAGTATGACTAAGTCCTCGTGGGATTTTGTGATGGGATTTTTCTTCTCCTTTTGGTGTACATTTTGTGAAGGTGGGATCCTTTGGGCGTGTGACAATTGGTGAGGTAAGAGGCAGCTTGGAGATTGGACCGGGGGTGCCCCATGTAAAGTTAGTGGGGCTAGATTGGAGAGGCCCACTGGAAGAATGAGAGGTTCAGAGCCTGACCTGTTTGGATATGTGGGAGATGATGTTGGATGTGCCCCTTGGAGAGTGAGAGACTAAGAGTTTGACTTGTTGGATGTTGGTGATGCCCCTTGGAGGATGAGAGACTGAGAATTTGACTTGTTGGATGCTGGTGATGCTCCTTGCAGAATGAGAGGCTGAGAGTTTGACCTGTGGGGTGCTGCTTCGAGGAGGATGAGAGGTTGTGTTGTTGGTACTGTTTCGAGGAATACTTGTGGCCCAGACGGAGAAGCCTGTCGGTATCCCCATGTCCAATTTGTCGTATCGGGCATGATTGCTTGTATGGAGTGGTGTGGGGAAGAATACGCAGGATGCTCTTCCTCGATGTTGTTGACGGTAGAGGTGCCGGATGTGCTAGGCCCTACTTGGTGCAACGGCAGAGGATTATGGAGGATGTTAGCCTGAGCCGTAGTGTTAGCTTGCGGGGTGATCGCAATCTTCTGACTTTCGATCAAATCCTGGACTGCGTGTTTCAAGATGAAACAGCGGTCGGTTAGGCGGCCAGGAGACTGATGATATGCGCAATACTCATTCTCATTGTAGCTTGCGGTCAGGGGATTTGACGGAAGTCGAGGTTAGAGAGGTGTCAGAAGTTACTTTTGCACCAACATTGTCATGACCTGATTGTATGTTTGTGCCAATGGGGTGAACTTCTTGCCTAGTATTGCCTGCTTGTACGGGTTTTACGCATTTTCCCTAAGCTGTTGTTGTTGTTGTTGAGGCGGCTGTACCTGATATCCCTGTTGGGCTTGTTGTGGTTGGTACTACCTGTTTAGTTGTGGCTGGTATTACCTGTTTTGCTGTGGTTCCGGTTGCGGGGCATACTAGTTGCCTTGAGTGATAGCGACAATGTTGTTAACTTTTATAGTATGTTGCGTGGGAACAGTGTCGTTTCCATTCCTATATCTGATGGGCTTCCCTCGACTTTGTTTCTTTTGATTGAGGGGGCCTAATGCGATCATGGAGAAATGGTTCCGACTCTTATCCTGGCTTCCACTTGTTCCCTAGCTCGGATGACCTGGGAGAAGTTCACATATAGGTACGAGATTAGATATCTAGAATGTTTGGGTTTGCCGAATGGACGATCATGGATATCTGTTCCTCGTTGTCGATGGGGTTTATCATTCGGGCGGCCATGGCCCGCCATCGTCCCACATATGCAGACAATGATTTATCAGCTTTCTGCCTCAAGGCAGCTAGATCTGCTCTTCTCGGAACCATGTTCAGATTATAGGAAAATCTATCAATGAATGCCTGAGAGAGTCTCTCCTAGGTACTAATCTGATGGCTGTCCAATGATGTATACCAGTCCAAGGCATCGCCCTTGAGGGATTTCTGAAAAAGCCGTATCAAGGCCCCATCATTCCCTGCTATCGCATTGAGTTCCCCACAAAAGGCTTTCAGATGTGCTGTGGGGCACCCGCTACCGTCATATCTTTTGAATTTTGGCACCTCAAAGTTTGAAGGCACCCAAGCATCCGGAAAGGGACACAAATCCCTGAATTTAGTAGATGGATGATCCACTCCTTGCTGCCTCTGCAGCTGATTTTGTACCATTTGCAATTGTTCCCACAACTCTTCGATTTCTGATTTGTTGTGTTGTAGGTATCTTGCCCCTTGTGTAAGGCTTTGGTTGCTTCCTCCTCATAAGGGTCGATTCCTCGACTCTTTGGTTTCCAAGAATGGGGGGTTGTTGGAAAGAAGACGGACTCCCAGTGGCGGGAGGTAATTGAAATTGAACTCCACTCCCTTTCGAGGGAGGGTGTGATATACGGAAATGGCTCCCGCCCAGGGTATATGCCAATTCCAGAATGTTACTCCCATTAGGGGGAGTGAGTTAGACTCGAAACTAGCCCCCTTCGTGGGCATCCGCCAGTTCTTGTCGATGATTCCTGTTAGGGGGAATCCGTGTTGTAAGTTGATTGTTGTTCTCATTTCTGGGAAAATGTGCTGGGTAATGATGTGTGGGAGGGTTGCTCCCGTTTTTCGGTTGTTGTTGATCTTGTGCTGATTCCTCTAGAAGAGGGAGAACATGATTCACTGGAGGAATGAGGGAGAATGCAAAAGGAGTTTGTGGGATTGAGCTGTTTTGCACACTAGGTTGTGTTGCCTGCATGCTCGGTATGGCGCCTGGTACCAGGCGAAGTAGTAACTCTTGCAATGTCTTGAAGTTTTGAGACATCTCACTCAAGGCTGCAGTAACTGGAAAATCTGTTGGAGCTGCCGGTGCTGGTGCCGGTACAGGTGCCAGTGCTGATGCTGATGTTTCGGGAGCTGGCCGAGCTGTCGACTCTTCTTCATGGGTAGCCATAGCTGCACAGGATTGAGTAGTCATAGCTCGGATTGATGCCCAAATAACTGTAAGCCAAAGGTTGATGTTTTTTAATTTGTTTATTTGTTTGTCTTACGACTGTTATGTGTTATGTTTTTTGTTTGTTTTATATGAATGCAATGATGAATGTCCCTTGAGATTGGAATACCACACACTTTCGAGCCGGGTCTCAGCTAGTGCGATCTAGCATGTCCCCAGTGGAGTCACCATTCTGTGAACGCTGAGAAATCGACGCCCACGCTCTTTAGGCGATCTTGGCTTTTGGTCCTTTTTCTTATGTGTATGTTGTGGGCTTTGTAACCTTCATTGTCGGTTTGGAGTCGCCACTTGAAAAGGGTGAGCTCCAAGTCTTAGAGAGGGGGGGGGGGGGGGGGGGGGGGTGAATAGGACTATGCCAAATAAAAATAAAATGCGGAAATATAACACAGATAGTAGAAATATAAAGCAACCTCAAATGCACAAGTATTGAGAGGTTGATACAAACGTTGTTCTAAGGACAACCTTACACCAAAAACCAATGGCTTATGGTAGGACAACCTGATTTCTAGAACGTCTGTGAGTATCAAAAACTCAAACTGAAGCAGAGGCAAAAGAAATAAATCTAGCTATTACAACATTCACCACAAAAGCATAAAATAGATTACAACATTCACACACATAAACGAATACAATCATCCACCACAATTCCAAGAATTATAGTGGTTCGTGTGTGTACACCAACTGTTCGAAAACAGCCGCACAACTACTCCACTCCCAATATCCAGACCCACGGGATATTGGCTTTCACTAAGAAAGAAGGTTTTCCAAGGTTCACCTTAAAACCTTTATAGATGTGTTTTTCAATGGGCTTACACACTTAAAAACCCCACGCTGAGATTTTCCTGGCTGATCTCAGTCAAAACCACAAATAGAGATTTTCCTGGCTAAATCTCACAAACCAAAAATACAGAAAATAAAATCAATACTTATATGAAGAATTTTCTTTGATGTAACCGGTAGAATTGCTTCTTTGTAGACGAAAATGTTCAAAGTTCAATCTCACAGAAGAAGGGGTTCTAGGTCTAAATGAATTTTAAATTAAATCCAACCTTAGGCTACTTGGATTCAATTTCTTGGATCTCACAAAGGGTTAAATCAAAATTCCATTTTTAAATCAAATACAATGGAATCAAGAGATCAAGAAATTACATAACCAAAAAACTATTAAAATTAATTTTAAATACCTCACAATAGCTTCTCAACAGTGGGGACTTATCTCTAAGAGTGATGGCTTGAATTGGCTTGGAATGAATGATAAATTATGAGAAATGACCACTATTTATATGCTGCAAATCGGTTCCCTTGACTGGTCCTGGGTTTGGCTGGACTGGTCCTAGTTGAATGACATTTCAAATTTTCTAGCGTGATCGGATAAAACAGACCCTAGATTGGTCGAGCAGAGCGCTCGATTGGTCGAGTGAATAAAAATCGCGTTGCTGGAGTTCGAGTCGAGTCACACTCGACTGGTCGAACCAGACTCCACGACTGGTCGAGCAGGGTACTCGACTGGTCGATGACCTACCAAAAAATTCTGAAAATTTGAACTTAAATCTGGACTGGTCGAGAAAAACCCTGGACTGGTCGAGCCAGTGCCTGGAGTTGTCGAACCAAGACTAGGATTAGTTGAAGTAAAGCCTAAATTAAGTATAATGACCAAAATTAAATGCACTGATAATGACCTAATCCTAAGGTCTTTTTAGGGTCATGTATACCTTAAATGTGAGAATTGAAATTGAACCATCGGTCGCTTCAGTAGATAGGACACTTCGAAGCACAAGAAGCTTGACCTTGAATTTGTCTCGAACTTGTGCCTTGAGACTTGAGCAAATGTACTTGAGCTTGTTCTTGTGACTTGAGCTTGAAGTAGTGTACTTGAGCTTTAACATAAGCTTGAACTTTAAGCTTGAAGATTGAAGAAATGATGCACTTGAGCTTGAGTACCACGACTTGATCAACTTCAACTTGTTGTTGTAGTTGAACATGCGTACTTGCAGCACATATAACGTCGATGTAGACAACACCACACTTATCTTCGAATGAAGGTGAACTTTCCATCAATTTGAACTTGAAGGTGAACTTTCCATCTATCAAAATAAGTCAACCATACTGAAGTGTTTTGGCACAACAAAATTTGACAACTCAGGGTGCTAGATTTACAACTTAGCACTTACAATCTCCCTCTTTGTCAAATTTGTGACAAAACTAACTTACAGAAGATTAACCTATACTAATACATAGATTCACTCAGTTAAAAAAAAAAATCTAACAACTAGAAAACTCCCCCTCAATCAACTCTCCTTCAACTTAAGCTCAGTAGAGATCTGTATGAAGAGATACATATACGTTTCCAAAAAAAAATTCTTTTTCCACACAGTACATGCATATCCACATCTCTACATCTCATTTAAATAACCACATTATCATAAAACAGATTAACATATAAGCAATTAAATACCCAATTTCTCCCCCTTTTTGTCACAAAATGACAAAGAAAGAAAAGAGAAAAAATATGTGAAATGTGGTAGCTAATAAGTGAAGAGAGTAAGAAAGATTGTGAAAGTTAGCAAATTAAACCATAATAATAGGAGTATAAACATCAAACTAACTTAAACATGTCCAAAATTCAGAGTCACCAAGCAAAGTAAAGTTAAGTATTACAAGCACAACAAAAGTAAACAAATTAATCAGAACTAGATGAAGAGGGAGGTGGAATGGATGGATCATTCTGGTGTAATCCCTTATTTATGTGTCTAAAATACTTATGCATATACTTCATTTGTTGGTCTTAGGAAATTTTCAGTCCATCCACCTTCTCTTCCAGTGAGCGAAGGCACTCATCAAAACTAGAAGGCTAAAAATCAAGATTAGCCTCAACGTCATCAGATTCTAATTCATTAAAAATATCTTCCATATCGGCTTCAGTTGGTAACACATCGTCCTCTCCAACTTCTTCTCTAACTTCGCCAGTATCCCTTTCGGTTTGACCAGGTGCTAACCTCAAATTCATTTTGTTGATATTTGAGTTGTTGAAAGGTAAATGAGAAGTAAGAGCTTCTCCAGGTGGCATGACCACAGAATAGTGTAAAGCAAGAGTAGTCATCAAATAAGCGAATGGAATATCACTATACCCTGGATGAAGTCGAAATTAGATAATGAAACAACAGATTAACGAAGGAAGACACACTGGAATGCCAGATACAACAGAATGAAGAATACGCACCATGAAGGTAGTCAGTTCAGCCTTGTTACCAGATCTAGGGTATACATTGGAAATAAAAATGCGATGTAATACTTCGTATCTGGGCAACATCTGATTGGCCCGGAGCGCATTCCCGGAACTCCATTCCAAGTCCATGTTGCATAAATTTCTAGTTAATAAACGTCTTTCCGACTCATTCAATTTTTTAGCCAATGTTGGAATGGGAATTCCTTCATCATTCATTGGAATGTCCATCAACCTATAAATTAAGTGACGATCTACTTTATATGAACCTTCTCTAAACATGATATTGAAGGTTAATAGAAACATCACTTATACATGCATACATTACTAGCGTAATGGAGCGGTATGCCGGTCCGCCCCAATTCAGAATGTTATCCCATCCTATAGCAACAAGGAGGGGAATAATATTGAATTGAACAAGATGGTTAGCATTGACGGTCTGCTCAACAATTATGTTGTGGATACGGATATCCCGCATATATTTCGGGTCCTCTTCGGGTGGTTGAAGAGTACACACCGAAATGGAATGAGAAGAAGATGCTCGAGTAGGTTTCTTCTTTGGTCTACCTTCCATTGGAAGAGTAAACAAGAAAATGCAAGAAAGGATTTAAGGGTTTCAAACCCAACAGATTTTTAGGAAGAAAACCCAACAAACCACAATGAAACTTGAAATAAAAGCAAGATTCAAGCAAGATGAGACCTAAAGAGCCTAAATCCAAAAGGAAATCGAAAATGGACCACTTACTTGCAAGAATTCAAGGTGGGTTCGATCAGTTGGAGAAGGGGCTTGAGAAGAAGAAGAAGATTTTGGAGAAAAAATGATTTTTGACCCTAAAAAGGGGTTTGGCCCGCGCACCACGACTGGTCGAGTACATGCTCGACCGGTCGTGAGATCACAAAACTGCATGTATATTTATTTTTCTCAAATTTTAAAATGAAATAAAATCACACAAAAATATACAATAGTACAAGCATGTAATCATGAACATTTCAAGAAGAATTACACATACCAATATCCAATTTTAATTTGGAAAACTTGTTTCTGTCAAGTGGTTTAGTGAATATGTCAGCAAGTTGGTTTTCGGTCTACACAGTCTAAAGAAATAATTTTCTCTTCCACTAATTCCAGAATATAGTGATACCTAATGTCAATATGTTTGGTAGGGGAATGCTAGATGGGATTCTTAGAGATATTGATTGCGCTAGGGTTATCGCAATATAGAATCATTGTGTCTTGCGCAATCCCGTAATTGTTCAACATTCTTTTCATCCACACAAGCCGAGTGCAGGCATTTCCAGCTGCGATATATTCAGCCTCAGCTGTGGTGTAACGACCCTAAAATTTTACTGTAAATTTTCAATTTAAATAGGACGAACCACCCCACTTGAAACTAACAATCCAACTAAAAACAACTTTCTGACTTTAAACAACCCCGTGATACTAACTAACACAACTGAATGAGGGATAACTGTCTAACTGAGATAACCAACACTAAAACTTCTAATGTAAGCCTTTACAAGAGTAAAATGAGCTAACCTTCGGTCCAGGGCGATTTATAAACCTGTTAGAGAACCCGATGACTTAGACCTCATCCACAAAGAAATAAAAAAAATTACCAAAACAACAACCGTGGGTGAATAATGACCCTCCAAGGCCAATGGTCGGTGCTGATCGCCCTAGATCAGGTCGTAGAGCCCACTTTAATGAGTGCATGTAGACAGATTGCGTACTCACGTCGTGCACAAGATTCACCATCGGGTCAAACAGTTATTGACCTGATGACAACCAGAAATTCCAAAATTTCAAACGAAAATCACTCCTGCCCGTCGCTGGCTTAGATCTGGTCGTCCCTTTGATGGTGCAAATGACCACTTTCCGAATACAGTAGCCAAATCCACACCGTCCATCTGATTTGTTGGGTCCCACCGACCACGTCCATGTCGAGATTACCTATTGAAAACCACCCGTGCCACCTCTGTCGGCAACCCAGTAAGCAACACACAAGCAAGAGGCTGACGGGGAAACTATATCCACATCCGCCACACCTCTAACCAAGCCGATCGTTGGAAACTGACGGTGGAGGCCACGTACGCGGGGAAAATCCGTGTCAGCCCTACGATTTCTAGAAAAGGATCCCTATGTAGCTAAAGGAGAAAGAAAAACTTCTGTTTTGGGTAAGAACAATCTCCACCCTTCTCCGACTTCTGGAAACTTCCCTTAAGCAGATCCTGCTTGTCTGTGTTAGGGTTGTTCGAAATCTCGTAAGGAGAGCCGAGATTGTGGCGAGATGTCGTATCTGCACGAGTCACTGCCTTTCCTAGATTAGAGTCGTAACCAACGGTCCTTGTTCACCGTTGGGTGGGCCACGCATGCCTCCTAGGCGTCATCCAAACCGTTTAGACATACCTGATCCGCAGATCAGTCGGCCATTGCAAAACCGCCATTATTAGTCCATCATCTTCTCCAATCTAGTTGGTGAACCCACATCCTATAAAGTTAATCATTCTGCTGATCCAAGCCGTCCAAAGTGCGACCCACCTCGCCAAAGTGTCATTAGGAAAAACCGATTAGACCCAAGCTAGGATTTAGCTAAACTACTGAACTCTTACGGTGAGTTTCGCAGCTGTCTCTCGCTGAACGGTATGTTAATCCTAGTGATTAGTAGTGGAAAGATCTAGAACAGGAAAGAGCTATAAATACCCATTTTATTAGGGCGAATCCCAAGAAAAACGGAGTAGAAAAATAGTAAGAGAGAGAGAAATCATTTGGGAGAGCGCAACCGAGCGAGTTGCAAGCCTTTGTAGTAACTCGACTCAGCCAAAGCGATTCAGAGCTGAGTCCTAGCCCACATCCTTTGCTGAGAGAGAAAGAGAGGATGAGTTGAGAGAAGTTAGAGAGAGAGAATAGAAAGCAACGTGAGTGAGCAGCTGCTGGGACCGATTTCCATTTGCTGTCCAACTCAATGACTCAAATCGGCCTATAAAAGGCGAGTCAGAACCAGTTCCTGACCCATTTTAGTCTGATTGTGAGTGGTTTTGATAGAGTAATAACCCTTCCACATCGTTTGTTGTCGGGTCCATTTCAGCCGAGCGGGTTAGTGTAGCGAGTCGGTTAAACCAATGCACTTATTGACTCACCTCACCACGCCCAGACTCTCTCAACGTCTCAAAGCAGCCCTGATCAGGTAACCTCGCTCTATCCCCTCTGATGTTTTCGGTTTTCATCCCCCATCAACCAACTGGGTTGCGAACATCCCAACTCAGTCTCGAGTTGAGCGACTCAACTCTGCCACCCAGGGTGGAATCCCTAGTCCGCCACCATGGTTATGGTCAGTTTGTCTTGTGTGAGAACCAGCATCATGTGCCAAGCATCGGTCCACCTCGACCTGCTGGTAGTTGGGCCGTCTGGCTCTTGTCACTGCTGAGTCTGTGACTCGAGTCCGAATTGGGAAGAGAATAGATCCAACCGAGCTGGGCCTGACTAACCCCTCATCACAGTAAGCTTAGGGCCCAGTCAGGAACAAACCAGATCTATCCAGTTATGAGTTGTTTGGGCCGATTTTCTAAGTCGACCCGATGCTCGGTCGTGAGTTGACTCGGACAATCTCTTAGCTATGTCAGTCGACTCCATATCTGGATCTACAATTAAGGTATCAGGTCATATGGATCCAAAGGACTATTAACTTGACTGCGTGATTAGTAAACCCTCATATAGCACTTCACTAGACGATAGTTAAAGACCCTAGTTAAGTCAACTCGGTCCTGACTCACTAGTATATTGGAATGTATCATCCAGGTGCTGTTTGCTAACTAACATTCTTGAGAGATACTCCCTAGCAGTCAATCTTAAATCAGGTAAGTGAAAGCAACCTCAAATAAATCTAATCCATACCTAAGCTAGAATAGAATTTGATTTACATTTTCTTGAATCAAAACTCATCAGACTCACCTCACAAGGAAGTGCAAATTAAGAAGAGCATTCACTCCATCCACTTCAGGTGAGGGATATCCTACATGGCTTCCTCATTTCATTGATTTCTAAATTAGCTTAAGCTTAAAAGTATGAAGATGGTATAATTATGCGAATATTAATGTTGCTTCCTTAAATCTTAAATTGATATGTAGGATTGTCTTGAATCTGGTTGTTTTAATCCATCTTATAAGAATTGTATAATACTCTTATGCCATATTTAGAATTACCTTGTTATATGTACACTTTCATTAACTGTATTAAGAAGTAGTAAATCTTGTCTCCACTTAAATGGTAGGTTTACTCCATAACTCATTTTATATGCTAGAGTCATTTTAATCTAAATTTATAGTGTATAAAGTCTTAGAATAAGTACACTATTTCTTTCAATTCTATTTAGTTATGTTGAATGTGAGTAATATGTTAATGCCTATAAAATCATAGGGCAATTTGAACTTAATTGTGCATGCTCCAAGTTATTTTAGTAATTGTAAATGTTGAGGCATAATTCTACTAGTAACTATAAGTATGATGATACCTAAATTCATTCTCAAGTCATATAACGAACCCTAGGTGTGGAATGTCAACCATTGTGAGATGTAGAATAAACTTTTCTCAAATTTAAATTTCTTGATATGCCACATCTATGGGCCCCTTTCTGACTTAGCGGAAGTAAAATATTTATACTGAACTCTTGTTGAATGTATGATATCCTATTAAAACACCACAAGCCTTGACCATATTTATGAGAATAATCTTATGCATGAGTATCATGGTGCATGACATCCACACATGACATGTGAGCGTTTCCGAGTGCTCACTGTAAGCCACACCCTGTTTGAATTTTTGAAAGTATTATCCTTTTAAATTTACTCACAGGACATGCGCATTTGGGTCACTTTGGGCACTCTTTCTTTTCATGAGGCTTTTTCAGGATTAGACACTCCTCGGGCGTACCCCATGTATTTTTTCAGGAGATATCCTTGGGTGCACTCACCTGCATGGTCTTTTCCGGGTGGCTAGTTCTCCTTAGGCGTACCTTTAGTATTTTTTCGAGTGACTAGTTCTCCTTGGGCGACCCCTTTATTTTGACGGTTGGATGTGTATCCCTAGATATGTATCTTGAGCATACATTCATACATCCATACATTTATATTTGAGTTATATTATCCCCATCATGATTGAATATGTATGGTTTACACTGCTTGGAATGACATGATATGCATGAATCCTTACGAAAAATTTCCACTGAGTTTTCACTTACCCAATAGTACGGTTGCACCAAATAGATATAGGTATGATGGAAGAAGGTGGCGCCTATGATGGGACCCAAGATCCAGCTGATGAGGAGTATGGAGAGGAAGGACAGTATGCTGATACGGTTGAGCTGTTGGGGCTCAATTGAGGATATATGACCTATTTACTTTCATGTTTTCAGACATTATCTTCATTTTGCTCAGTTTGAGAATTGTAATTAAAAATCCCCTGCTGTGGGATCTTGCTTTACTTCTCTACTTTTATTCACGTATGTTGAACTCCTTTTATTAGTTTATACAACGGTTATTTTTCGATGTTATGAAATATGTTCGTAATTAGATGAATGATAGTTTCATTTCATAACGTAACCCTCAAGTTCTTGTACTCGAGCGATTCTCCTCAGGTTATGAGAATCAGGATGTTACATGTGGATAGGGATACGAAACTTTATTTCTTGCTATGCCAGGAAACCAAACAGTTCCCAACATAAAAGCAACCTATATTCCCAGCCCAATCAGCATCCGAGTATCCAGCTAATTGAACATTAGTGTCAAGTGGATACCATAGACCTAAATTAACTGTACTTGCGACATACCTAATAATCCTCTTGACAGCAATTAGGTGAGATTCCTTAAGTTCAGATTGATATCGAGTAAAGATTCCTACGCTGAATGCAATATCAGGTCGACTCGCAGTTAAATATAATAGACTGTCAATCATACTGCGATACAACCTAGGATCTACGCTCTTACCTGTTACATCTTTAGATAACTTAAGAGTTGTACTCATAGGAGAATCAAAATGCTTACCACTTTCAAAACCAAACTTCTTAACTAAGTTTAGAGCATACTTGGTTTAAGAAATGAAGATACCGTCTTTAAGTTGTTTCACTTGTAGACCTAGGAAGTAATTCAGTTCTCCAACCATGCTCATTTCAAACTTGGACTTCATCAACTTTGCAAACTCAGTAGATAGGTTAGAACATGTAGAGCCATAGATAATGTCATCAACATATATCTGCACTATAAGTATGTGTTCATTAATTTTCTTAACAAATAAGGTTTTATCAACACTCCATTTCGAAGTTATGACTTAGTAAAAACTTAGTCAGTTTCTCGTACCATGCCCTAGGAGCTTGTTTTAAACCATAGAGTGCCTTTTCAGGCGATAAACATGATCAATGTGTTTAGGGTCTTCAAAACCCTTTGGTTGTTCTACATAAACTTCCTCATGTAGATCACCGTTCAAGAAAGTACTCTTGACATCCATTTAATAAATTTAAAAAATTTTGAAACAAGCAATGGATATGAATAATATGATGGATTCAAGATGAGCTACTGGGGCAAAGGTTTCATCATAATTGATCCATTTTATCTGTGTGTACCCTTGTACAACCAGTCTAGCCTTGTTTCTTATAATATTCCCTAACTCATAGGACTTATTTTTAAAGATCCACTTGGTTCCAATGATATGTTTATCAGCCGATCTTGGAACCAAATGCCACACATTATTTTGAATGAATTGATTCAGTTAATCTTGCATGGCTACAATCCAGTTTTCATCAGTAAAAGCCTCTTTTACATTAGCCGGATCAATTTAGGAAGTAAAACATACATAATTGCATATGTTTTCCAATTGTTTTCATGTATGCACATCAGTGAGAGGGTTACCTAGTATTTGATCAGTGGGATGGCCTTTAACTGATCAAAGTTCAGTGTTGACTTGACTAGATGAAGAGTCAGGTTTATCTATAAAATTGACTTCATCTTCTTCTGAACTTGGAGGTGGTGTATTCCGGTGATCATCAATAACAACATTTATGGATTCTTGAATGACACCAGTCCTCTTATTGAGAACCCGATACGCTTGACTGTTCAGAGCATACACTAGGAAGATCCCTTCGTCACTTTTAGTATCGAACTTCCTAAATTTTCGCGGTCACGCAAAATATAACACTTACTGCCAAAAACTCGAAAGTATTTTACTATGGGCTTTTTATTAAACCATAGTTCATATGTTGTTTTATCTTTTGATTTTCTAATGTAAACACGATTAATTATATAACATGCAGTGTTCACAGCTTCAGCCCAAAGATTTTTAGGTAACTTCATGTTATTTAACATAACATTGGTCATTTCTTGAAGCGCATGGTTTTTCCTTTCAACAACCCCATTTTGTTGAGGTGTCTTAGGTGCAGAAAATTCATGCGATATCCCGTGATCGCTACAGAACTTCTCAAAATTTCTATTCTTAAACTCCGATCCATGGTCACTTCAAATTTTAGAGATATTCGTTTCCTTTTCAGTTTGGATACACTTAAGTATCATTTTCACTTCATCGAGAGTTTCAAACTTCTCTCCCATGAAAGCTACCCATTTATATCTAGTAAAGTCATCCACAATTACTAGAAAGTATTTCTTTCCACCTTGACTCTCTGTCCTAGTAGGTCCAACGAGATCCATGTGAAGGAGTTTAAGGAGTTTAGATGTGGCAAAGGAGTTCACTTTCTTGTGACTACTCCTTGTTTATTTCCCGATTTGACATTCGCCACAAATATTATCCATTTTCTCTTATTTGGGTAGACCTCTTATTAGATCGGCCTTGCTCAATCTATATAGATTTTGGTAGTTTACATGTCCAAGGCGTATGTGCCATAACTCGGTATCATTGGTTTGGACCATGTAACAAGATAATTTAGACGAGCTAGAATTACTTACAATATAACAATTTTCAGATGTTTTGCGACCATTCAATATCACACAACTTTCTCATTAGAAATCTCACAACCTAGATTAGTGAATTTCACACTATGTTTATTATCGCATATTTGAGAAATACTTAAAAAATTATGCTTAAGACCTTCTACGAATAAAACATTTTCAAAAGGAGGAAGATTGAAAAGTTAAACTGTACCTAGGCCAATTATTCTGCAGTTGCTCCCATCACCAAATGTGACTGACCCGTCAGTCATTTCTTTGTAGTTGGTGAACAAATCTCTATCACCTGTTATGTGTCTAGAGCAACCACTATCTAGGTACCACTTTGATTGACTCGAAGCCTTGAAAGCGGTGTGGGCAACCAGACAAGTAACCTTTGGGACCCATTTCATCACCATTTTGGGTTTTAGAGCATGTTGATTTTTCTACGCTTGTAGTTATTATTATTTCTACCATTCGAGTTAGTTTTCAGAAGCTTCTTAAGTTAGTCAACAATCATCTCAGCTAAGGGATTATAATTCTGATTTCTAAGATTGATATGGTTGATATTAGGTTTGGTAGCTTGAAAAGTTTTAGGATTTTTAAAACCATTTTGATTCAAGCTTTTCCCTTTTGAGTTGGAGGACTCTCCTTTAACAAACTTAGGAGTAGTAATCTTACTTTTTAGAGGCATGTTTTTATCATAGCCCAGACCCGATCTATCTCCACATTTTCTTGATCCAGTTAGTAAATTTTTAAGTTTAGGGTCTCCCTGGGCATACCTCCAAGTATCCTTTGAACTCAAGAGAGAAGAGTCTTCCATTTTTAATTTCTCATTTTCTGATTTTAGGTTTTCAAGTTGAGATGTTTTGAAATCTAAATCACATTTAGTTTTTTTCCAAACAATCAGAAATATACGATTTTTCTAAAACTAAGTTTTTAAATTCCTCTTTTAACTTTAAAAACTTTTCTTTTTGAAGTTTAAGCTTCACAACAATCTTACAACTCTCCCTGTATAGGGCATTGTACGCATCCTAAAGACTGTCTTCGTTTTCAGGGTCACTCCTCAGATTTTCATATTCAGATGTATCACAACTATCTGTGGAAGTGACTCTGGTTAGAGTCATTAGGGCCTTGACTTCACTTGTAGATTCGGGTTCTGAATCATCCGACTCAGAAGAAACTTCAGAGGAGGACGATTCATCCCATGAGGCCAACATGCATTTTCTCTTTGGCTTATCCCTTTTAGGGCACTTATTGCCAAATGCCCGTATTCATGGCAGTTAAAGCATTGGCTGTCTTTTAGTGATTTTCAATTTTTAGTTCTACTGTTTTTCTTTTCAAAGGATTTTTGAAAATCAACTCTTTTTTTACTTTTAAAAATCTTATAAAACTTCTTGGCTAATAAGGACATATCATCCTCTGAGTTTTCACAATTAGAATTATTACTATTATCATGAGAAATACATTTAGATGATTTAAGGCTATTGACTTACCTTTAGGAGCCTTGAAATTTAACTTATAGGTTTGTAGAGAACTGACAAGCTCTTCCACCCTCATATTATCTGGGTCTCGAAGTTCCTGAATGGCTGTCACCTTAGAATTAAACATCTCAGGAAGTGAGTGCAGTATCTTTGCACAAACTTTACTTTCTGGGATGCTATCTCTAAGACGCCACATTGAGTTGACTATGTCATTCAGTTTAGTATAGAAGTCCATGAATGATTCACTTTCTTCCATACGTATTTCCTCAAACCTAGTGGTGAGGATTTGAAATTTTAACTTTTTGACAATAGTCATACCCTCGTGTGTCATTTCTAAGATATCCCAGGCTTCTTTTACAGTATCGCAAGTTATAATTCTTTTGAACTCATCTGGTGATAGTGCATAAGTGATTGCATTTAAAGCTTTGGCATTGGCACTGCTCTCATTTTTCTGAAGAGTGTACCACATATAATAAGGTGTTTCTTTAACAATCTTAGTTCCATCAGTGTCTAGAACTTCAGACGTGGGAGGGTTCCATCTAGTTACTGTAGCTTGTCACACGCTCTCATCGATGGACCTCAAAAAGATCCTCATCTTGGCTTTCCAATAGGCACAAATGGAGCCATCAAATGGTGGTGGCCTAGTAATAGAAAGGCTATTAAAATTTGACATATTTGGAGCTCAAGATCGCTTAGCTCGGGAAATTAATCCAATGGAATGAGCTATTAGGCTTTGATACCACTTGAAAAGTGCGATCTCCAAGTCCTAGGGGGGGGGGGGGAATAGGACTATGCCAAATAAAAATAAAATGCAGAAATATAACACATATATCAGAAATATAAAGCAACCTCAAATGCATAAGTATTGAGAGGTTGATACAAATGTTATTCTAAGGACAACCTCACACTAAAAACCAATGGCTTATAGTAGGACAACTTGATTTCTAGAACGTCTGTGAGTATCAAAAACTCAAACTGAAATAGAGGCAAAAGAAATAAATCTAGCTATTACAACATTCACCACAAAAGCATAAAATAGATTACAACATTCACACACATAAACAAATACAATCATCCACCACAACTCCAAGAATTATAATGGTTCATGTGTGTACACCAGCTGTTCGAAAACAGCCACACAACTACTCCACTCCCAATATCCAGACCCACGAGATATTGGCTTTCACTAAGAAAGAAGGTTTTCCAAGGTTCACCTTAAAACCTCTACAGATGTGTTTTTCAATGGGCTTACACAATTAAAAACCCCACAATGAGATTTTCCTGGCTGATCTCAGTCAAAACCACAAATAGAGATTTTCTTGGCTAAATCTCACAAACCAAAAATACAGAAAATAAAATCAATACTTATCTGAAGAATGTTCTTCGATGTAGCCGGTAGAACTGCTTCTTTGTAGACGAAAATGTTCAAAGTTTAATCTCACAGAAGAAGGGGTTCTAGGTCTAAATGAATTTTAAATTAAATCCAACCTTAGGCTACTTGGATTCAATTTCTTGGATCTCATAAAGGGTTAAATCAAATCCCATTTTTAAATCAAATACAATGGAATCAAGAGATCAAGAAATTAAATAACCAAAAAGTTATTAAAATAAAATTTTGAGAAATGTCCACTATTTATAAGCTGCAAATCGGTTCCCTCGATGGTCCTGGGTTTGGCTCGACTGGTCCTAGCCGAACGACATTTCAAATTTTTGGGCACAATTGGATAAAACAGACCCTCGACCGGTCGAGTGACCAGCTTGACTAGTCGAGTGAATAAAAATCGCGTTGTTAGAGTTTGAGTCAAGTCACACTCGACTGGTCGACCCAGTCTCCACGACCAGTCAAGGACCTACCAGAAAATTCCAAAAATTTGAATTTAAATTTGGACTGGTTGCGCAAAACCTTGGATTGGTCGAGCCAGTGCCTGGACTAGTCGAACCAAGACTAGGACTAGTCAAAGTAAAGCCTAAATTAAGTACAATGACCCAAATTAAATATGTAATAATAATGACCTAATCCTAAGGTCTTTCTAGGGTCATTTATACCTTAAATGTGAGAATTGAAATTGAACCATCGGTCGCTTCGATAGATAGGATACTTTGAAGCACAAGAAGCTTGACCTTGAATTCTTGAACTTGTCTCGAACTTGTGCCTTGAGACTTGAGCAAATATACTTCAGCTTGTTCTTGTGACTTGAGCTTGAAGTAGTGTACTTGAGCTTTAACATAGCTTGAACTTTAAGCTTAAAGATTGAAGAAATGATGCACTTGAGCTTAAGTACCACGACTTGATGAACTTCAACTTGTTGTTGTAGTTGAACATGTGTGCTTGCAGCACATATAACGTCGATGTAGACAACACCACGCTTATCATCGAATGAAGGTGAACTTTCCATCTATCAAAACAAGTCAACCATACTGAAGTGTTTTGGCATAACAAAATTTGACAACTCAGGGTGCTAGATTTCCAACTTAACACTTACACCACTAGCCACTTAATCTCAAAATCCCACAGTCGACTAGAACCCGTGGAATATGTAAGGTTGGAGAAATCTGAAGATTCCCCCACCTTAGATTAGCTCCTGGACTGCGATCCGGGATTCTGAGTAAGGGACCTCGGTTACAAAGAGGGAAGGTGTTAGACACTCTCTCTGCCTGTACAAATGTACGGTCTCTATTTAGTGTGGTAAGGAAATCTCAAGGGATGAATGATGTGGTCGGAGTAGGACTAGGCACACATAGATTTCTGATGCGGCAAGATCCGAGATTTGGGCAAGCCATAGAGCATACGTCCAACGATGTGTTTAGAAGGTAGATTTGATGATGCTTATACAAAAAAGATAAAGAAAAGTGGACTAGATTACTAGGAATTTCTGATGTAACAGGATCCGATGTACGGCAAGTTATAGAGCATATGTTCACTAGAAATCTAGAGAAGAAGGGGAGTTGAGAAGGAAGAAATGTCATGATGAATGCTTGTATATAAAAATGAAAGGATCTTTGGCTTGATCTTGAGTGGGCTAGGACATGGTTTGTACCATGATCAATCCGGGTTAGACTTGGGGTTGAGAAGGTTGGGAGGAGGCTAAGAGGTAGTTAAAAAATCTAATCTTGGAGGCTTGGGAGCTCCTTCTCGTCCTCACTCTTTTCCTCTCTCTTTCCTTTACTTGGATTTTCGGAAATGAGAAGTTGTTGTCTTTCCTTGGTGTGTGAAATGTGAAGAGGAGAGGGTTATTTATAGCCTTTTTTGGTGGCATTATGATAATTGCTGAGTTTGAGAAGGGTAAAAGCTGACATGACAACTTAGGATTGTTGAGGAGAGAGGATGCCATGTGGCATGCTCTCATTGGCTCTTGGAGATTGGTAAAACGGTAAATAAAGTAGGATGAAGGGGTAAATCCATATGAAAGTTGACTTTGGGAAGAGGGACAGTTGTAGCTCGAAGGAGACAGCTGTCCGTTTCTGGGGCGGCAGTCGGATTACCGCCCGCGGCAGTCCGACTACCGCCCAAGCCTGGTTTGGTCCAGGCTTTAGTCGGTGGGCTTTGTTTGGTGCTCTGGCTCATCCGGAAATCTTCTTTCGAGCTTTTGGGCTCACATGGTTGTGTTGTGTACTGATTTGTATGCTTCGGCCTGGGTGATGGTTCGAAGTTCGGATTATGGTTTAAGCTGGGATTAGGGTTTGGTTTAGGATATGATCATCTCGGATTATCTTAGCTTTCTCAAGATACTAGCCTGGGTGGGGTGTCTACATTTCCGTAGTAATATCTGCGGCTATTTAGGTCGTCCTTGACAGAAAAGGCGTTTAGATGGTATTCAACTATGGCATCAGAATCCATACATACATGGGATCAGATGCAAGATGCCTTTATGGTAAACTGTTTTCTCATCTGATAAAGACATTAGCTTGATTGAATTAGCTTCCATCCGGCAATGGAAAGGTGAGCTGGTTGAAAGTTCATCAATCAATGGAAAATCTTCGGAGCGTTTTGTTGACAACTCCCAAGAGAGTCAGAACAAGTGAAGATGTGTCTAAATTCCATATAACCATGAGTTGAGTTCGGTATTACAAGTCCCGACATACGGGCTTATCGTGACCTTGGCACTAAAGCCCATGATCTCGAAGTCATGACTATAAAAATGCATGCCTTTCAAATAAAGACGACATGTTGGGGCCTGAGTAAGATGTTAGCGAATGTCACTGACAGAGAGAAAAATAGAAGATCCACCAAGCATACAAAGAAACGATAGTAAAGAGGGCAGAAGACATTATATAAGAATGATGACCGATAAGCGGCCCAAACGATACGACGATCGTACACATTTTTAAAGGAAGATGTACTCCCCATAATGAATCAACTATTGCATGTAGGGATGATCTAATTGCCCTAGCCGAAATGCCTATAAGAGGTGGGAAAAGCATATATATATATATATATATATGTCACTACCATCGTATGCTTAGTCATCTAACTAAAAATTGTTACATTATTAAAAATATATACTAAAAAATGAAGAACCAAGGCGAAATCGTAATGGATATAAATATAAGGAGTGAAGCAATAAAGCCGTAACAAAGATGGTGTCCATGTTGCGCCGGGACACTCTTCCCAACCTTTGACATCTATCACAAACAACACAGAAAACGCGGGTGTCTTTAAACATGGTGGGCCAGTAAAAACCACACTACATTGCAGGATTTTTGTAGTGGTTTTCTTAGCAGAAAATGGCCACCACATGCTTCCATGTGGCAAAAGGAAATAACACTATGAATTTCATCTTCTGGGACACAACGTATAAAAATCTGATCAGTCCCATATTTATATAAATACGGGTCATCCAAAAAGAAGTTCTTAATCTCAGTTTCAAAATGCTTCCTATCTTGTGACTTCCAATGATATGTATTTTTCTCGTTACAAGATAGTTCATTATATCTGCATACCAAGGCAATTTGGAGATCGTAAATAATTGTTCATTAGGGAAAGTGTCCTGGATATGCATCTCCTCTGTGGAATCATCTAACACCAATCTGGAAAGGTGATCGGCCACTACGTTTTCTACTCCTTATTTTTTATCTCTAAGTCAAATTCTTGGAGTAGGAGGATCTATCCCAAAAGTCTCAATTTTGTATCCTTCTTAGATAACAAATATTTAAGAGCCGAGTGGTCTGTGAAAATGACCACTTTGGATCCCATCAAGTACAACCTAAACTTATCCAAAGTAAAAACTACTGTAAGTAACTCCTTTTCAGTTGTTGAGTAGTTCACTTGGGCCGAGTTTAGAGTTCTACTCACATAGTGAATAACATAGGACCGTTTATTTTTCCTTTGGCCCAAAACAACCCCTATAGCATAATCACTTGCATCGCACATTAGTTCAAAAGGAAGTGTCCAATCTGGTGATGCATGATAGGTGCAGTGGTAATGGATGATTTAATTTTATTAAAGACACTTGCACACTCATCTGTCCACTTAAATGAGACATCCTTTTGGAGAAGATTAGTCAAGGGTCTAGAAATGACACTAAAGTCCTTGATGAATCTTCTATAGAAACCAGCATGCCCTAAAAGTGATCTAATATCTCTAACAGTTTGGGGGATAGGTAGATTAACTTAATGTCCAGTTTTGAGTGATTTACCTAGATTCCATTTTTTGAGATAACATGGCCCAAAACAATTCATTTTTGAACCATGAAATGACATTTCTCCTAATTTAAGAAAAGGTACTTCTCTTCACACCTAGATAAGACAAGAGATAAATTGTTGAGGCATTCCTCAAAACTATTCCCAAATACAGAGAAGTCATCCATGAAAACCTCAAGAAACTTCCCAACCATATTTGAAAAAGTACTTAACATACACCATTGGAAAGTTGTTGGGCCGTTACACAATCCAAATGCATCCGTTTGAAAGCAAACGTGCCAAATGAACAAGTGAAAGTGGTTTTCTCTTGGTCTTCCAAGGCTATCTCTATTTGGTTATATCCGGAATATCCATCAAGAAAACTATAGAAGGAGTGACCTGCTATCCTCTATAAAACTTGATTAATGAATGGTAGAGGGAAATGATCCTTCTTTGTGACCTGGTTCAATTTTCTATAGTCAATGCAGATACGTCAACCTGTGGTGAAACGTGTTGATAAGTTCATTATTAGAATTCTGCATGATAATTATTCCAGATTTCTTTGGGACTACTTGAGTTGGACTCACGCAAACACTATCAGATATTGGGTTGATGATTCTCATATCCAATAATTTGATCACTTCATTTTTTACAACTTTCATCATGTGTAGATTGAGATGCCTTTGAGGTTGTCTAATTGGTTTGGTGTTGTAACATCCTGATTCTCAAACCCGAGGGTTACGTCACGAAGTGAACTAACATACATTTAATTAGTAGCGAATCTCATAACGTAAAATCCATGTAAACTAGAATATTTAGAGTAACAACAAGGAAGTTTAATACGAGTAAATGAAAGCAACATGAAATCCCTCAGTAGGGGAATTGTTATTACAACTCAAACAAAACTTAAAGTCTAAGATATGAAAGCAAGTAAATACTAAAAAATCAGTTGAGCTCCAACGGCTCAACTACATTTACATAGAGTTCTTCCTCGTCAAACTTCACCTCAGTCGTCCCTGGGATCCCGTCATAAGGGTCTCCACCTGTTATCAAACCTGCGTCTATTTGGTGCAACCGCACGATTGGATGAGTGAAAATTCAGTGAGAACTTCCCTCAAAGATTCAAGCATATCAAATCATTCCAATGTAGATTAAACCAGCATTTTCATTTCATAAGATAGTTATATCATAATGAAGGCAAAGTTATATGAATACATTCATGAATGTATGAATGTACTTAAGTCACAGATTTTGGGATGCACATCCAGCTGTTAAAAGAAAAGACCGCCCGCGGTAGATTAACTATCTGGAAAAGGCCATGTCAAAAGAAAAGACCGCCCGCGGTAGATTAACTACCTAGAAAAGGCCATGTAAGTGAGTGCGCCCAAAGATATCTGACCTCCTGGAAAAATATTCAGGATACACCCGAGGAGGTTCTAAAATCCTAGAAAAGCCTCATGTAAAGAAGAGCGCCCAAAGTGACACAAATGCACGTGCGCTGTGAATTTAACTGAAGTGATAGAACTTTCAGTAAATCGAACAGAGTGTGGCTTATATTAAGCACTTGAAAAAGCTCATATGTCATGCGTGAATGTCATGCACCATGGTATTCATGTACTTTTTTAGATTTAGCAAAATAGCTCTTTAAATCATATACATAATCAAATCATGTGGTTCTTGGTAAACTATTAAACATCATACAGGAGTTTAATGTGGATCCTTATATTACTTTAAGCTCAAATGAAGGCCCACAAATGTGGCCTATCCATCTGAAGTACAGTTAAACAATTTGGAATATTTAAAAGTTCACTTAACATTTCTTACAACAGAAGACATTCAACATGTATTCCACATTATACGATTTATAAGACAAAATATGTAATTTGAAGGCTCCTGTCATAACCACTAGAAATATACCTATATTTAAGCAATCACATGTGCCATAGAGGGTACAAGGCTAAATTCTATATGCATGGATAATCTATATAGAATAGGAATTAAAGCATTAACTCATATAATACTAAATAGGAATGATAGGAACAAATTCATATTCACCACATTTTAAAATTTTCTAGACATTAAATTTAAACTAAGATAGAAACTAGTGGTTGTAAGAGTCAATAAGGGTAATTCTTCATGGACTGCAACATCTCGGGACAAGAGTGTAACAAGGGTGAGTTAGACTCAGCAACAAGTCAACTTTTGAACTCAACACCACCCATGACTCTCTCTTTCTCTCTGTCTTCTTCCTCTCTACCTTCCTTACTCCTCATTTCTTCATCTTCGCCTTCCTTCCTCCTATTGGGGGATATTCAGCAACTCATCCAGCAAGGTTTGGATTTTGCCCAGGCTCGATCGTGACCCGAACCAAATCAAGGCAGCCAAACTTAGCTCAATTCTCTCCTCTCTCTTGTCTTAGCTCTATTTCTTTTTCTCCTCTCTCCTCTCTTTTCTTCCTTGCTTTCTTCTTTCTTTTCCTATGCTGTAAGACAGATCGACAACCCATTCCTGAGCCGACCCGACTTAGTTTCGGTCGAGCTGAGTCGACTCGGTGCAACACGAACGGCACCCTATCCTCTCTCTATCGGTTGTTATTTTTAGAAATCGAAAAGAGAGTATTTATAGCTTTATAGGAGCCTAGAAGCATCGGCTCTTAATCAGCTGATTAGATACCATTTTGGTTGCTTAACCTATGGCGTTTTATGGCCATGGAATTGAATCAAGCCTGTATGGCTTTGATCAGAGGTTACAGATGATCTTCTAGCATCATGGTACTCTAGATGGACGACCCTAATCAGAGAATGGGCCCCATCACTAGTGATGGGTATTTCCAGCTTAATGAGGAAGATGATCACCCGTCAATGGTGGATCTTCGTTCAATGGTTGAACTTGTGATCGACCGCACATGGACGATTCTGATTAGGCCACTAGACACTGTGGGACCCATATTTTGGAAGACCGTGATGAATCCTATCGGTTTCACGAGATATTCCCATTGTGCACGAGATGACTCGTGCCGTAAGGAGATCTCGGTGAGGTTTTCTTTAGCTAAGGGGCACCTAATGTGGACAACCGAGATGAATCCAAACGCTCTTAGGAGTCAGCGGATGGTGGGGATTGTGTCAGCAACGCACAAGGAATATTCCTTCCGCAAGTTCTCTCTCTCTTCCTTTTGTAAAAACCTATTTTAGAAGGCTAGGATTCTCTTGGACGCATGGTCAGGATTTGAGAACGGGTTTTCGGATTTGCCAGCTCATATAGCTAGAAACAGAATAATCCCATTTAAGAAGGAAAAACGTTGCACACTACGCTGTTTGTGGACACGATTATTCACCCATGTGAGTGCGACTCATGTAAAAAATTCAATGGTATTGGTCAGATTCTCCTTCTGTCCCTGACGGACAGTTCGGATCGTTGATCTGATCCGAGATGGTGGGCCACATCGGACGCAAACAAAGGCCTTCCATTTAAACTGTAATCGGGCGGGAATGACGGAAAGAGAGAGAGAAAAATCTCTTTTTCTTTGTTTTGTCGAGTCAACACAGTCAAACTGTGTTGACAGATCTGGTGCACAGTGAGTGCATGCACGTCTCATACACATAGTTGCGGTGGGGCCCACATTGATGTATGCTCCAATCCACTCCGTCCATTTACTTCGAAGGGCCCAAATTAGCATCTTTGCCTAAAGATCGGGTAAATCCAAAGCTTGGGTGGTCCATACCAAGCGATCTTGTCTTAAGTGTTAATTATCAGCAATCTAACGGTCAAATTGTCTCTCCATTTGATCATTGAATTTCTAAAGGTCTCTAGGCATATTTAAGTGAACTTCTATGGTAGGTTCAACTACCAGAAGTTGGGATAATGATGATCACGTAATGAATTGTGAATTTGAATGTTGTGGGCTTATTGAACTGTGAACCTGATGAATTTTGGTCCTAAGATTGTTTAATGGAATCTACTCCATCCACTCGTCTTGGACACAACTATTGTGTCTTCAGGCCAAAGATGAGGCGGATCTAATGTCCTAGTGGCTATAATGATTAGTTTATGTGCCTAAATGGGTATTATTTGTCGATTTAGGTCCCAATCTTTAAGATGATTCAAGATTATGGCCCTCTATGATTCATAGTGGATTGTCTGATTTATCCATCAGAACAATTGGTCTATCAGGGTGATTGAAATCCTAAAAATAAGGTGATTTGATGATGTAGTGATCCGTCTCAAAAATCGATGAATGTATAACTTGTTCTAAAGTTGAATATTGCTCATAATGGTCAATTTTGGACTAGAATGTGTGAACGTTTAGATGAATTAGATTTGTACTTATTCTAAATTCGGTTACCCGGTAACACCCGAGTACTAAAAAGTACGAGGTGTTACAGGCGTCCTCATCGAGGTGGATCCGATGGGTGCATATGGAAGGGCTTATATCCTTGATGTCAGAAATGGTCCAGCCCAAGGCTCCTTTGTGGTCCCTTAGAACATTCAACAATTTAATCTCTTGATCCTTGTCTAAAAATGAAGAGATCACCACAGTATAAGTTTTATTTTCACCTAAGTATACATACTTGAGCTCATTTGGTAGTGGTTTTAAATCAAGCTTTGGAACATTGGTTGGTAATGACAGAGGTCGCGAGTCCTTGATAGATAGGATTTGAATGCGCGGTCTCCATTAGTATATACCAATGTTTTGGGTGGTAGTTCTCTCAATATCATCATAAATTTCAGCAAGCACTTTTTCTAAGTCAGATTTTTTCAAGTCCCTAAAGACTTAAATCAATTCCTTAGTTAAACTAGGTTCCAATTCCTCTTCTTCTATCAAGCAGTCCATGAAATTCAGCTCATGGATCTCATTATTGCCAATGGGATACTTACATAGATTGAAAATATTTAGCTCTAGAGTGATGTTACCAAAAGACAAGTTCATCATTCGATTCCTACAATTTATAATTGCATTTGAAGTTGCTAGGAATGGGCGGCCTAAAATTATAGGAACTTGAGCGCTAGCGTTTCCACAAGGTTCGGTGTCTAGTACAATAAAATCCACAGGGAAGTAGAATTTCTCCACTTAGACTAGCATGTCCTCTAAAATTTCCCTTGGTACCTTAATGGAGCGGTCAGCGAGTTAGAGTGTAATCGTGGTTGGTTTAAGCTCGCCTAACCCCATTTATTTTGTAAACCGAATAAGATACTAAGTTAACACTTATACCTAAATCTAGCAAAGCATGCTCAATTTGAAAATTTCCAATAATACAAGGAATAGTGGGACTTCCCGGGTCTTTGTATTTGGGTATGGCCCTTTGTTGAATGATAGCGCTCACTTTCTCAGTAAGGAAGGTCTTTTTGTGCACATTTAATTTCCTCTTTACAGTGCATAAGTCCTTGAGATATTTAGCATATGACAAAATTTGTCAAATGGCAACAAGCAGAGGAATATTGATAGTAACCTTTTGAAGCACATGCAACACCTCTTGATATTTCACGGGGACAGTTAGGTTCCGAAGTTTAGATGAGAAGGAACTGGAGGTTCATATGACTTAGTGTCTATCCTTTTGTTGTTGCGGCTCTTGAACCATAGCCAGTTCATCATTCTCTTGAGATGGTGGCTCATCCTCCAGTATTTCGACCGGTTGCATTATCTTGTTATTAACCTCTTTTCTACTTCTCAAGGTAATGATGGCCTTAGCTTGTTCATGATGTAGCTCACTTAGATTTGAGTCTCTAATGAAATGTGTGTTTCTAGGGTTTGGCACAGGTTGAGAAGGAATGGTTCCTTTTTCCCTAGCATTTAGTTGAGTCTCAATCCTAGTCACGGTCGTCTTTAATTCTTGATTTTATTGGATTAGAGACTAATTCATTTGAGCTTGAGAGTTCATGAATTCGGTCAATGCATCCTCCGCAAATGATCGCTTTGGCGAGGGCACATATGGTGCATTGTTAGATGCCCCAAAGAAGTTGTTTTGTGGAGGAATTTGAGGTGCATTGGGCACATTAATTTGTGGTCCATTCCTCTAACTAAGATTAGGATGGTTACGCCAATTTGGATTATACGTGTTTCCCATTGGTTGCATAACTGACCTTTGGTAGTTATTTAGAGCATTTGCTTGCCCATGCTCTTGCATGATATCTTGTACAACTAGGATTGTTGGACAATCGTTTGTGTCATGGTCTGCACTACCACAAATACTACAAAAATTACCTAAGGAAGTGTTTACTTTAATCATATCAACCTTCCTAATTTCCAAGGCTTCGATCTTTCTAGCTAATACAACGAATTTTGCATTAAGGTCGTCTTCCTCTCTTAGGACGTACATCCCCATTTTCTCTCTAAGAATGGGTTTAGTTTGGTCTGGTTTAGCAGAGACATCTCATGTCTGCGTATTCTCTGCTTACATGTTTAGAAAATCTCAAGCCTCATTATGATCTTTGTCAAGAAAGGTTCCACTACACATCATCTCTATGAACTGACGGGTATCCATGGTGAGCCCCTTTTGGAACGGATCAATCACATGCCGTGGTTCATAACCATGATGTGGACAAGTAAGTAGAAGGTCTTTGAAGCGATCTCAAGCTTGGAAAAATAGTTCATTCCCCTTTTGGGAGAATGACATGATTTCTTGTTTTAGTACATTTGTTTTGTGCTCGGGAAAGAACTTTTTCAAAAACTCTCTACTTAAGGCTTGCCATGTAGTGATGGTATTAGGTCTTAGAGAGTTGAGCCATGCTTTGGCCTGATCCTTTAGAGAAAATGAGAATAACCTAAGTTTGAGTACATTCCGATTGCCATTGTTTACTTGTAATGTTGCAATCACTTCCTCAAAAGTCCTTAAGGTGCAAATAGGGGTTTTCAGAATCCAAGCCATGAAATTTAAGGATCAATTGAATCACACCTAGTTTAAAATCAATGTTCCCTGTGTGAGCAGGGAACACAATACAAGATGGTAAAGTTGATCTCTCAAGGTGTAGACATTCACGTAAAGTCCGTGGTTGGTATAACACATTCATATGAACTTCATTCTATCCTCAAGAGAGGATTGCGTTGATTTTCTCTGTTTTAATTTATAGTTGGATCTGGCAGATTTAGATTGGATTATCAACTGGGTCTACCATGGAATCCAAGTGATGTCGAGTGCCTCTCCTAAGTGAATGATCAAGGCCTGGAATTAGGCTGCCTTAAGAGGAGAGTCGATTGTTTTGATCCTTACTCCAACGGGAGATAAACCATCCACACCACACAACAAAAACTATTAATTCAAATCGCAAGTATGATATTTAAAATAAAAATAAAAACTTAACCAACAACTTAGGAAGCAAAGCCGACCATAAGGGTTCAATCCACAAAGCAAAATAAATCAACAACCCAGGTGGCAGAGCCGACCATAAGGGTTCAATCCACAAAGAAAAATAAATCAACAACCCAGGTGGCAGAGCCGACCATAAGTGTTCAATCCACAAAGTAAAATAAATATAAAATAAAATAAAATAACACAGAAAATAAACTATGTTAATCTGAAAAATAGATTCAGTAGATGATCTTTGTGTCAAACAGGAGCTGTAGGACAACCATAGCACTTGGTGATAAAATCCCAAGCAAGGCAACCTTATGTAACAGTGCTTGAAAAACCTAACTGAATTTACTTTCAAATAAAAATAGAAAATCTACAAAAATTTTGGAGGGTTTAGAAGAGAACTTACCTTAGAAAAGAACTTACCTTAGCTATCTTGCACAGATCTAATCTATCTCAGTCTCTCCCCAGCAACGACGCCAAAAACTTGATTGCTTGCCTCCAAGTGCAGAGGTTCGTAAGTAATATCCCGTGAATACAGGGTCGATCCCATAGGGAGATGAATTGCGAGAATGAGAAAATCAAATGCAAAACAAACTAAGTAATAAAAACTAAACTGATGATTTGATTTTGGGAGTTTTGAATAGTTGTAATTCAACTGAATTAAAACAACACCCAAGCTTCAAAGTTCCACACATAGGTTAATGTTCCAAAATCATGATGACTTGGATAACACGACTAGGATCCGAGCACTATGGTCGGCCTAATCGGATAATAAAACAATTTAAATATTTTAAATAAATGATATAAAAGATTAAAAAATCATAGATTTGCACCATTGATATATATTCTCAAGTGCCAGTGATTTTTAGAATTCATATCCATACGATAATGAATATCAAAGAAATGTAGCAGGTTGAGAACCTCTCCTATCTAGGAAATCTAATTGATCTAGGGTAAGCCTATCCATCAATGTGGATCTCATATGATGGAAACATATGAATCTCACATTAGGATAAAAAACTAAACCTAAACAATTGATAACATGCATACACCATTCTTCTCATCATTAAAATAATTAATCATCATAACTATGAAAACATTAAACCAATGTGCTTCCCTTCTAGCTTGAGTTAGAGGAAGCTTAGAAAAACATAATTAAATTGCAAAATAGAAAGCAACAAGAAATAAATAAATGCAAATAGAAAAGATCTAAAAGAAAAAATAATTTATAAAATTTAATAAAATTAAAAATATCTAAAAATCCTAAATCTTTCTGTTGAATGCTTTGAATGATGCTTAGGAATGCCCTGAGAAGCCCTATTTATAAGTGGGGAACTCCAACTTTCGTACGTAGTTGGAAAACTCTAGAAACCGCCTCAAATTTCTACAGTTTGCTAAAATAGACTTCACTCTGTGCAGTTTTCCAAAATGACCCAGAGTTTCAGAATATGCTTTTTCAGGACGATTTCAGAATTCCTTTTCAATCCAAGCTCTTAAATTCACCTTGTAACACAAACATGAGTAAAATAGAACATTAAGTTGATTCATGTTCATAAAACCAAGATATAAATGGGGGAAATTATGCAATATTTGAGTCTCAACAATGAACTATCCAATATCCTGGAGAAGAAGTATTAGATTTCAATCGACGGTGATGGAATGTATGCTCCTGTTATTTCTCATTGATTGTATTTGAGGCGACCATGGTAAAAGAATGTATTCAAGTGACTATCCTAAGGTATGAATTGCTTAAGAGGTATATGGAATTGCCAAAAATAATCCAGATATTGCTGAGAGTACTAGTCCGACAATCCTATAAAAGTTGTAACGTAACCACTATAAAACCAGTAGCGGAGCCAATTGGTTCCTCGCCAAAAGTGCCTGAAAAACAGTGGTGGTTATATTACGCTTGGGGAAGAATGTAGAAAGTCCTTCGAGAAAGCAAGTTTTCATAACAGCGCAAGGGAAGGCTCAAGAAAATTCTCGGGACATAGAGTCCTCGTGTGATGAAGAAAATTGGGAGAATGAAATGTTACGTAACAAAGTCCCACTAGTTACTTTGGTGACTTATGATGTCATGAGCCACTTAAAAAGGATTCCTGCTTGAATAAGTATATATGACGCATTGCGTTTGTCCATGGACTTTTGCTAAACTTTGATTTAGGCACTATCAAATAATGGGGTGAGAGAAACATTACTCACCGAAATGGAAAATACAGAGACAAAAGGACGACGATATAGAGCAGAACGTCATATCTAAATAGATGGAGACAGCCAACGTATGTCGGTTATTACATTTTCTGATGACAACTTAATATTAAGCGAGAAGGGACACAATAAACTGCTTTATGGTCGCTTGCTACATCTATAAGAAACAAGTCAAGCGTACAATGCTGTATAATGGCTCCGTGATGAATCTCAAACCGCTAAGTATGCTTAGTAAATTAGGATATTGTCACTCACATTTGCGCACCAACAAGATGATGATTCAGGGGTTCAATCAAGATGGTCAGAGAGCGCTGGGAAAGATTACACTAGTGCTGGAAATTGGAGAGTTGATTATAAAGATTGTATGCCACATAATCGATGCAGTAACAACCTATAATTTGCTCTTGAGGTAGCCTTAGATGCACCAGTATGGCGTCATGTCATCCACACTGCGTTAATGCTTCAAATATTGTCAAAACAACCTCCAATATAAGGTCATGGCTGATACAAAACCTTATACATTGATAGAATCATTTTTCAAGGACGCAAGTTACAATGACGAATTTATCATGGAGTAAGGGAAAGAATTAAATAAGGAAAGCTTAAAGCTAAAGGATCGTGAGGCCCAAACATTGAAAAGAAAGGTCGTGCAAGTTGAACTATCTGAAGAAGAGAATGGAAGACATCCAAAGAGCCAAGAGTTGAGTATGACGGAGGTAAGGAAAAAATTTTACTTTGTTCCAAAGCATTTAAGGCAGCTAGGATGACCTCCTTTGATAATGTTGACACTATAACAGATGAAGATTCTGCAGTCAAATTATATTGTTCCTGCACCACCACTGGAGAGGAGCAAACCATTTGCTGCTGTGCCAAATAGATTTCATATGTAGTCAAACATTACTAATCCCATACCAATAATGTTTTATGCTTAACCAAAAAAGGAAATAGAAGAAGAAGTTGACAGAGTAATGATCTATGAAAAGCTCTTACCAGAGGATTTGAAAAGGTACAATTTGGTGAGCCAAAACATTATGCAAGCTATGGCGTTAGATTGCGATGAACTAACAAGATCGGGTAATGATAGGGGTATACAGACCCCAATCGGTGTCTATGAGAAGAAACGGAAAAGCTTTTGTGTGCTGAGGGAATTCCCTACATACGCATAAGTAAATATCATTCACAGTGTCAGGTAGTTAGTGAGTAAATAAACCCAGCGATGGACGAAAGCAACAAGGAAGAGATGAAGCACCCCGAAACAGTGCCAATGCAATTGGAAGATGGGGGGCAACCGACCATTGATGAATTATGAGAAATAAATTTGGGGACAAAAAATGAACCTCAAAACACAAACATAAGCGTCGACTTGACAGAGGAAGAAGTGAATGAATACGTTGAATTGTTGAAAGAGAAAAAAGATGTGTTCGCTTGGACATGTGCAAAAATGCTTGGCTTAGAGCCAATAGTAGTAATGCATTAGCTCATCATCTCTAGAGATAGGAAGTCGGTTAAGCAAGTACATCGGCGTTTTCATCCTGATTTAATACCGCTTATAGAAGAAAAAGTAAATTGATCAAGGTCGCCTTCGTAAGATAGGTGAAATATCCTAAATGGATATTTAATTTAATGTTTGTCAAGAAAAAGAGTGGACATACTAGAGTATGCATTGACTTCAATGATCTAAATGGGGCGTGTCCAAAAGATGATTTCCCTTGCCTATGACAGAATTGTGATCAATAGTAAGGCAAAATATGTAGTTATGTCCTTCATGTACGGATACGCCGGATACAACCAAATACGCACGGCGCCAGAGGATGAAGAAGCCACAACATTCAGAACCTCCCTAAGAATATACTACTATAAAGTAATGCCATTTAGGCTAAAAAATGCTGGGACTACGTACCAAAAAGTGATGCAGAATATTTTTCATGACATGATGCATAAACGTGTTGAATGCTACGTTGATGATTTGGTGATATGATCCTTGAAAATGAATCTGACAAAGTGTGCATTCGAGGTATCGTTCGTCAACTTTCTTGTATTCATTATCAGGCATTGAAGAATAGAAGTTAACAGGAGAAAGATCAAGGCAATTCAAGAATTGCCTCCACCGAGAACATTACAAGAACTAAAAAGATTGAAAGGAAAACTGGCTTATATCCAGCGCTTTGTATCAAACCTAGTGGGAAGATGCCAGCCATTCACTTGCCTCATGAAAAAAGGAATAGAGTTTGTATGGATAGAGCATGCTAAAATGCATTTGAATCCAATAAAGACCTATTGAAGCAACCCCCGGTGTTAACAACGCTCGTGGAGGATAAGCCTTTAGTTTTATACATCGCTGCATGTGAATGTTCTCTGAGAGCCTTATTAGCTCAACACAATGAACAAGGGAAAGAAAACACCCACTATTACCTGAGCAGAACATTAATAGGGGTGGAACATAATTATTCTCCCATCGAGAAAGTGTCCCTACCCCTCATTTTCATAATACATAAATTGTGGCATTATTACTTGTCTCATGAGATAATGATAATATCACGAATGGATCTAAAAAAATATCTGACGACACGACTGATGTTGTCTAGAAGGCTGGCTAAATGGATGCTGCTTCTTTCTGAGTTTATAATAACTTATGTGCCATCCAGGCTACTAAAAGGACAGGCAGTCGCAGACTTTTTAGCAGCCCATCTAGTTCCTAGAGGTGAATAGATTTCCGATGAGTTACCAAAAGAACATGTGTTATTAGTCGAACCACCAAGGCATATTTTAATATTGCCTTTTGGACATCAAACACGAGTTTCAGGGTGATTTTTATCAATCCTTATAATATTTATTGCCATACTCATTTATGTTGAGCATAACGTGCACGAATAATGAAGCTGAATATAACGCTCTTATCGTAAATTTGGAAATACCTCAAGAAATGAAAATTCAAGTTATACAGATCTTTGGGGATGCTAAGCTGGTGGTAAATCCACTGACTATAGAGTTTGAAATACGAAAGGCAAAATTATTGCCCTACTGCAAGTAGGCGTGACGATTATTGGAAAATTTTCACAATATTGAAATTAAGCATGTGCCCCATCATGAAAATGCAAAGGTGGATGCATTAGCCAGTCTGATTGTAGCACTATCTTGCCCTGTCAAGAGCCCTCTCTGGGTGAAAATTAAAGAACATATATTCTTGTCGTCACTTGAGTTTATGAGCAAGATTGTACAAGCATGACCGGTATCTTGCCTAGAAGTCATGATTGATGACTGGCGATAGCTGTTGGTTAATTATCTATAATATGGAATCTTACCAAAAGAACAGTCGTTGAAACTGCAAGTTAGGCAAAGGTCAAAAAGATTTACCTTACACAATGAAGCGTTACATAGAAAATCCTGTAATGAGTTGATGCTACGATGCCTGGATGCGGAAGAGACCAATTATGTGCTACGAGAAGCTCATTAAAGAGAATGTAGATCCAATCAGGCCAATCAGAATTTATTTCACCGTATACATCGCATGGGACATTATTGGCCCTTTATATTTAAAGATGCAATAACCTCCGCAAAACGATGTCATGAGTGCCAAATACATGGCGACATCATACATATACCACATAAAGATCTGCATCAGTCAGTGGCTTCATGGCCCTTTGTGGCCTAGGGATTAGATGTCATTGACCCCATTAATCCACCATCTTCACGAGGACACCAATATTTCTTTCTAACGACAGATTATTTTTCCAAATGGATAGTAGTTGTCGCTATAAGCAATGTCAAAGAAAATAATGTCGCAGATTTTACCGACAATGGCACTCCACTCAAGAACAAGAACATGAAAATTTTGTATCGAAAGTTTGGTATTTAGCATGCTTTCTCAATGCCATATTGTCCATCCGTAAATGGATTGGCATAAACTTTTAATAAGATGATAGTCAGAATTTTAAAGAAAATCGTCACGAAAAATAAATGCAACTAGGATGAGAAGTTGCAAGAATCTTTATGGGCCTACCAAACGACTCATCGCATAACAACAAAAGCCACTCCTTACTCGTTAATATACAGAGTTAAAGTTGTTTTACCAATAAAAATACAAATCTCATCACAAAGAGTAACAATGCATGAATCCATCACGGAAGATGAAAATGCTGAGATAAGGCTAGCAAAACTAGACACTCTTTATGAAAAAAGGCTAGCAACATAACAACATCTAGAGCTATATCAAGAATAAATTGCAGTTGCCTTTGACAAGAAGGTTAAACACCATTCCTTCAAGAAAGGAGACATGCTGCTGATGTTAAAAAGGTCCATTATGGTTAGTCATAGATCAGGAGCAAATTTGACCCCAATTAGGACGACCTGTACATTATATTAGAAGTTTACTCTAATGGGGCCTATTGGGTTGTGAATCAAAGCGGGCATGGAATTGGAATACCTGTAACATTTGTTTCATAAAAAGATATTATCCATGAGAAGGGTGACATTTTGATCGTGAAGATTATCCATGAAAATTCTACCCAATCAAAAGGGGCAGATAGGGCAAAAGAAAAGGCCATGTACTATCATTCTCCGATGAGGCAAGAATGAAGGATGATTAATAAAAAGGAAAAGTCAAAGAATTCTCCAGAAAAATGCATCTGAAAAGATACAGTCTTCAATCCTTCAAATCTAAGAGAGGGTAATCGATGATCTTTCAAGACAATAATTGAACCCTTTAAAATAACAAGGAACGTAATTATTGTCGCAGTTCTTTGAATAAACCTTAAGGCATCAAATGACGCGTAAGCCCTACATCACTCAAAGGACATCAACAATTATCAAATATTATCGTTGATTATTTCCAATCATTCTCAGCAAGGCCTATACAATGATATGGGATGGGTAAAAGAAAAGGCCCTCTATAAATATACAATGATAGGGGATGGGTGAAAGAAAATGCCCTCTATGACAAAAGATATCACCGATTCTCTAAATATTACATGAGCAATGGCGATAGCGAGTGGCGAAAAGCTCGTGAAGGCCAATCACACATAAGGCCTATGTCATCTGTATCACTCTTGGTAGTGTCATCGGGAATGGTGGAAGAAAAGGCCCCCTTATTAATGGACCCGGGTCATATAGGTGAAGAAAAAGATGGTTGCAAAGTGAACTCTATGGTTCATCCATTGATAGGCCAACTATGCATAAAAGCCCCCAAGTTTTTAGCTCGATTTCAATCGTAACTTATAGGGAAGGGTTACCTCTATAAGAGCTCCCCCCTCATTGATGGATTGACGGACTTGAACTTGGTACCCCTATAAGTAGCCTTGTTGTAACACCCTGTACTTTTAAGACTCGGGTGTTACCATTATAATCTAGATTAGCAAGAACGTGTGAAAATACACATAACCTAGGCTATTCACCACTCAGATCTAGCCGTTAAGATGAAATAATAACCATAAGTTGAGACCCCTGTATTGTGACCCACTTACAATTAAAATAACCCAATCTTCTTAATCACAACCCTATAGGGGGCTGAGTGAATGAATGAATGGCGTAGATTGGGATGTGACCCACGTGAACAATTTAGGAATATATATATGTGTGTGTGTGTGTGTGTGTGTGTACACATATACAAATAAGTAATTTATCCTTGAAAAACATATAAAACATCTCCGAAAGAGAGAAACATGGGATTTAAATATAAATTGAAAATATAATAGTAAATTTAATAATAAAAATGATATTTAATATTATAAATGTACATTAGGCTATATTATCCCTAATCCATCAATCCATTTCTTGTTAAAGTGGTCCCTTGGACCCTTTTAATGATTAATGTTTAGATTTAGAGATGATTCAACCATTGAATTAATAAAGATCAACAGAATAACTCAAATTAACTAGGTGTAAGTGCTATGGTCTCATGCTCCTTTGGTTGTCAAATTTTGATGTGTCAAAACATCTATCTGTGTCTTGTGCTTGTATGGTGATTTATATGTATTCAAGACACTGCATAAACACTTCATGACATTATTGAAGTTCAAGAAGCTACATTATTGAAGTTCAAGAAGTTACAATGTTGAAGTCTCAAGAAGCTACAATGTTGAAGTTCAAGTCTTAAGAAACAACTCAAGAAATGACTTCAAGACTAATAAGCAACGCATGAAGTAGTTTTTATGCTGATGAAGATCTCAAGTTTAAAGCTACAACAAGTTCAAGATCTCAAGCCTGATATGGTTCAAATAAATCTACATTCGTTGAATGGTTGAAGTTCAATGTCTATACGACATGGTTCAGGTTTGAATGACCTTAGGTTGACCCTTTAACTAGGTCACTTTGGAATCAAATGTTTATTTTACATAAGGTTGGTCTATTCCACGACCAGTCCTAGCTCTTGTTCGACCAGTCCTAGCATTGGTTCGACTAGTCCAAGAAATTCCACGACCAGTCCTAAGTTGTTGAAGATTTTTCAGAATTTTTTGGTACGCCCACGACCAGTCCTGGAGGTCCTTCGACCGGTCGTAGGTGGGGCTTCGACTCGTCCACGACCAGTCGTGGAGCTACGACTCAAAGTCCAGCAACGTAATCTATGGTCCTACGACCAGTCGTAGGTGACCCACGACCAGTTGTAGGCTTCTCACGACCAGTCGTGGAACGACTTTCAAAAATCGCGCTCAATATTTCAAATATCTGTTAGAGCTACGACCAGTCGAAGGTTTCTAAGACCAGTCGTAGGAGCGATTTTTGCTTCTATAAATTGAACACGAAATTCAGAGTTTTCATACTTCAACTCGATTCAATTCAAGAATTTTCAAGTGATCACTCTGAGATAAGTCTGTGTTTATTTTAAGCTACATTGTGCTTATTTAATATTCCTTTTTGCTAGCTTATTTAATTTGATTTTGTTTCTATATTCCAATCTTATTTGAAAAGAGGAATTATCTTATTCCTTCTTCTTGGAATCAAAATCAAATATAGCTACGCCCAACAAGTTAAATCTAAAATCTATTAGAATTTAGAACCTTATGAATGTGAGTATTGGAAATTGAACTTTGACATTCAATCATCTACTCCGATTGGTTCTACCGGCTGCTACGAAAAGGAGAAATCCAGGTATTTTACAATTCTGTAAAATTTATTTACTTTTGGTTTTGTTTGAGGTTAAGCCAGAAAAATCTCATTGTATTGGTTTTGTTTGAGGTTGAACCAGAAAAAATCTCATTGTATTGGTTATCTGAGGAGAACCAGAAAACTCAGAAAAGAGGGGTTTTTGAATTGTGTAAGCCCAAGTGAAAAAGACACAATTGTAAAGGTTTTTGGTGAACCTGTGAAAACCTATTTGATAGTGAACGCTAATATCCCATGTGTGAGGATATTAGGAGTGGAGTAGCTTTCTGTGTGGCTGTTGAAAGACAGTTGGTGTACACACAGGCGAACCACTATAACTCTTTGTCTTGTGGATTGAATGCTTGCTTAATTTTCATATCTTTTATCATTCAATTGCGTGGAATGTACAAGTGGATGTGAATGTTGTAACTATTTACATTTCAAGCAAGTGTGGGGATTGTTGTAATAATTTAGATCTATACTTCTGCATTTAATTTCAATTCCTTGCTATTTTATTTACTTCTATTAAAATTGAGTCCTTGATCCAAAAGATGTTCTAGAAATAAGGTTGTCCTACCATAAGCCCTTGTTTATTATGGTGTAAAGTTGTCCTTAGAACTGAATTTGTATCAATCTCTCAATACTTAATTATCAAGGTGATTTAAATTTAGCATTGTGAATTGATTCATAATTGTAAGGATATTGGTTTACTCTATTTCCGCTGATTTTATTTTAAATTTGGCATAGTCCTATTCACCCCCCCTCTAGGACATATAGCTTGGCCTTTTCACTAGGTGTGGCCCACCTAAGCTTTAGAGATCTGTTTAATCTTTGGCCAGATATCCTAGTTGGACTTTTAGAATCCATCGGTCAGAGTGGATTCTATAAAACATAAACGTGGACTCCACTTTTGAATTGTGCATGTGCACATCTTGTGTGCACATGCGGTGCACTGGACCGCTCGGTTTAGTCTAACAGAGCTGATCCGTTATCTTCCGCCAACAAGAGAGCTAGATTTCTCTCTCTTTCACGTTTTCCGTCAGCGACAAAAGACCGTCCGTTGCTTGAATTGGTGGGCCATCATCACCACACATTTGGAAGATCTGAACTGTCCATCTTATAGATGGGACAAATCTGACGAAACCCTTAGTATTTTCACATGCATCTGCACACGTGTGTGAGCACAAAGACAGGCACAAGTAGAGTTGCACATGTGGCACTTTGGTAAAAATGGAAAGATTCCATTCTCTCGCATAGTTGGATGAATCCGTGTGAAGAGTTCTCCCTTCATCTTAGCCATCCAAACATAGAAATCCCAGCCATTAGTTCCATTCCACATGGATTAGCTATTTGTGTATTTAAACAGATAGGTTTTTCAATTCTTTCTCTTTTGGGATTTCAAAAATAGAAACTTAGCATCTAATCAATCCTAGCCATCCATTCCTATTCATTTTCTTCGCAAAGAAACCCTAGAAACTGGGATTCAAGCATATCTTCTACATTTCCGACGGCGCCAAGGAAAAAATGCCTAAAACCTTTAAGCTTCGAAACCACCATCCAAATGAAGGTGGAGCTTCAAAATCTCTCTTCCATAAGCTTCCTTAGAGTGATCAAAATCACCCAGAAGAACCAGCTCGAAGAGATAGCCCTATGTTTGGAAAACGCCATTGGAGCTCCACCATCTTCCTTGGCAAGCAGTGCAACCGCATGATCTGAGGTATAGCTAGGTTTTGAGATCAAAGACATCCATCAGGTAGGTCTTTTGATCGTCTTTTAAGTGCTAATGTCCAACCGAAGTCTGACCATTGAGGGAAATCAACATAGCAATCCGAATAGTGTCCGCGCCTTATTGTTTTAAATTCGCACCACTCCTGAGTTAACTTAGTAGATCTTCTGACTTGCTTCATTTTTTGGATCTGGTTGGCTATATCTGAGTTTCTTACCAGTCGATCCATCAAGTGAAGAAGAAGAAAGGAGAAAAGAGAGGGAAAAGAAGAAAGAGAAGGAGATGGTACCGAGTCTGAGTGGGTCGACTTAGTAGCAAGCCGAGTTTAGGTCCGAGTCGGATTAACTTCGGGGTAGTCTCGATTTAGTAGATTAGGAGTGAGTCGTGGTTGGTCAGCAACAGTGTTGTTTCAACACGTTTTAAAGCGACAAGTTAATATCATGTTGAGACAAGTCCAACCCAAACAAAACCGAGTTCAAGCTCTAATTCATCCAGACAACGCTCTGGTCAAGTAAAGGAGTAGAAGAAGAGAAAGAGAAAAAGAAAGGAAAGGGAAGGAAGAAGGATGGAAAGAAGAAAGGAAAGGGGCAGGAGAGGAAAATCTAGTGAGTCAAGTTGACTCAACCAAGTTGGCTCAGTTTGAGTGCAAATCGAGGTTGGCCGCATTCAGTTTAACAACACATGAAACCTTCATTAGAGAGATCTTGATTTCATATAGTGTCGGAGGAGCTCGATCTTGAATTGAGTTATATCAACTGCGAAATCGTAGTAAGTGAGTCAACTCGACATAGCTAAGTAATTTATTTAATTGTATCTTGACTTGATTCTTAGTTTTAGGTTTTTAATGTATTATTGTTGTAGATCTTGTCATTCTAGTGGGTTAGATCGTCTTGGGTTGGACTAGACCCTAGTTGACTCGAATCTGAGGTGAGTTAACTATATTTTCTAAAAATTTCTAAGTTAGAATTAAATGTAGATTAAACAATGGGTTTATTAATGGAATTATCTTCTTATTGTAGGAGTTTGGAATTCTTCCGATATCTCCTCTTCCTTACCTTTTAGCCAGGAAAATCGTAACTAGATGTGAGGATTACCTTCAAGCTTTTTCCACATCTTGATAATTAGCCCTGCTATTTTTTCTTGCTCATTTATCTCATTAATTGTTTAATGTAGTGGATTGCTTTTATTGATTTTGATTCCTTAAGATAATTGATTAATTGGTTTCGATGTGAATTAAATGCTGCTAATCTAATTTGAAATGTATGCTTTAGATGTGCATGTGATATCTCGATATTATTATACATGATTTAGTTTATCATTCATGATTACTTGATGGAATGCTTGGAGGTCCTTGAACTAGTGATCATTCGGTCTAATAAATTAAATGGAATTTATTTATGGTGGACTTATCCTCTAATAAATCGTTGTGCCTTTGTGGCTTGACGTAATATTTGCCCTACGTGGCTTTAAGGAACCATCTTCATATAACCTTGCGATGATAAGTCCCACTTGTAGAACTATAATTGGCCACTAGTTGGGTAGGTTACCTTTAAACATCTCAATTGTTAGTCTCATGAGCTAGGGATGGTGGAATGGGACACTATGTCTGAGCTGTCGGCCTATGCTGGGTGACAAACCCCCCATAGTGACCTTTGAGCTTTCTTAAAATGACTGTTTGAAGTTGGAATAATAATGGCTGTAAGACCCGTATCCTAGTTCGTACTATTCCGTCGACTTCCGCGATCCTTCCCATCGAATTTCGGCAACCTGCGACGTATAATCAACATTTGAGATCGACCCTAAGTCGTATCCTATAGATTTGAGTCGGCTTAATCCGAGACTGGTACCATTGCGACCGCACCTCGCCGCGTCTTACGCACCGATCCGATACCCTGACCAGAAGATGAGGGGCGGCGTTCCGTTTGAGAAAACACCACACGTTTGCAATCTCAACAGAATCTCTACAACATGTCCCATCAATCAATCACTCAAATTAATCAATCAATCACCTCATGTTAAGTACACACACTCATACTTTCTTTCTCCACAAATTAAGCAACCACCAAAGTCAACCCATCTCTCACCTCACCCATCACTCACCTGACATCCATCACTCCATCACCCATCACTCTCTCTCCCTTACAACCCTCTCTCTCTCGCTCTCTTTCTCAACACGAATTCCAAGCCAAGCAAGGAAGTGCACGTCCAAGCCTCTCTAAGTGAGAAAAGTGAGTGTGTGGCCCACCTTCCTCTCCCAAAAATCCTCAATCCTAGCCATTTAACTCTCATCCTCTCCATCAAAGTGAAGCACAAGGAGACCGGCATTCCAACGAACCGAGAAGATCGAACGGTGGGTGCTTATTAGGCTAGATCTTTCCATGTTTTGATGATGGGCCAAGTGAGGCCTACCGATTGATGGTATGGATCTCACTTAGGACCCTAAGATGTGGTCGATGGCCCACCTTGATCTTCATGATCATTCCATGATGGGGCCATTCTCCATGGACCCCATCATGATATTTATTTTCTAGCTTGAAAATGGGTCATCTAGACCTTATATCTTGGTGGAGGAGGGATCTTCACCGTTGATCTTTGATTTGGTGGGCCCACATCCAATGGGACCCACTTAATGTATGATTGGATGCTTAAAACGGAGGGCCCATAGTGTCGGGGTCCATCCATCACGCGTGTCCCACTCTCTTTCTCTCTCTTTCTCTCTTTTTCATTTTCTTTTCATGTGATGACGATGTGGTTGTGTGGCCCATCAGGATGGACCCCACCATGAGGCATGACTTTTATCCAAGCCATCTATAAGAGGGGCCCACTTTATATGCATTGTACCCACACCATCTATCATGTGATGGCCCACCTAAGCAGGGCCCACCTCACCTACGAGTGTACCCAAGCCGTCCAATGTCCAAGGACGCTGGACATGAACTGGGAAAAAAAACAAATATTAGCTTGTTTCAAGCCTATGGGGTGACCCACTCATATAGGCCCCACCTTGATGTATGTATTCCATCCACGTCGTCTATCCTTTACCTCAGGCCATTTTTGGTGTTGAACCGAAATGTGAATCTGATCCAAATTTCTGGTGGGCCATAGCATAGAAAACGGTGGTTTTCACCGTTAAAAATCCACCTGACTTTTCTATTCCCCAAAACATATCGAATATTGGGCTTGTTTGGCTTGTCTTGAGCTATGGGAAGCAATGGCAGGGTTGGATTCTTCCTATGCGGGCCCCACACTAAAAAAACCTCAGGAAATAGGTTTTCAAAAAAAACTAAAAAAAAATATATAGCAGCAGACGCTGCTACTGCTAGAGGCACAGGCAGCGCCTGCCGCGTGGAGGGAGGGCGGCCGTGTAGGCAAGGACCCACGGCTCCATCTGTGGCCCCACCATGATGTATATTTGTCATCCAACCAGTTCTTTGGGTGGGCCCCTTCCTGAAGTGGGCCCCCTCCAAAGTTCAGCCACATCCAAGGCTCAGGTGGCCCACACCACAGGAAACAGTGTTGATTGGACGTCCACCGTAGGGACCCCTTTTGGGCGTCCAGGCATTTTTGATCAAAATGAAATTTGTTTTTCCTCTTCAAGCCAGGTACGTGTGACCCTTTCAATGGATTAGATGGCATATAGAAATGATGGTGGGCCCCACGTGGGACCCACAGTGATGTATGTATTCTAGGCACATTGTCCACTGCTGTGGACGGTGGAATCCCACCCAGATGTATGTGTTTTATCAATGTCGTCCAGTTGCTGGACGGCTAGTGAACCCCTCCATGATTTGTGTGCTTATCCACACCGTCCACACCTGGACGGTGGGACCCACCATGATGCATGTGCTGCATCCAAACCGTCCATCCACTTTGAAAACTCATTTTATGGCATAAGCTAAAGAATGAGTCAGATTCATAGTTTAAGTGGACCCCCCTATATATATATATTATATTATATATATATATATATATATGTGATGGTGGGCCTTAAGTGGACCCCACCATAATGCATGTGTTGCATCCTAGCTGTCCAATCATTTTGAAAGCCCATTTTAAGGCTTGAGACTAAAAATAAGTCTGATCTAATGTTCAAGTGGACCCCACCATCTAAGGTAGTGGACAATGACGTTCACTGTTCAAAATTTCTAAGGGCCATAGGAGTTTCCTATTAAGCTGATAGTTGTTTCTAGTTCATCTATCACTATGTTAATTTATGAACAGGTGGGATGGGAAACATATGTTATGGTGGGCCTTAGGAATTTTAATGGTGGGAATCATTATCACCACTTATATTTGGTGCAGCCCATTTGATATACATGGGGCCAATTGGTGTGGCCCATTTAATGAACATATGACCTATGTTACGAGGCCCATGTTACGAGGCCCATTGTGATGTATTCAAAGGCCCAGGGGTTATGGCCCATTGCAATGTACATAAGGCTCATTAATGCGGCCCACTTGATTTATCTAAGGCCCATATGAGGCAGCCCATTTGATGTATCTGAGGCCTATGGGTCGAGGCCCAATGAGATGAATATAGGTCCATTGCAATATGTGATTCCTTCATAGTTTGTGTAATGATGTTTTATGGCGGGCCATGCCTTGGGAACAATGTTGGTTTGACGTCCACATTGTAAGTACAATGTTGGTTAAATATCTGCATTGTAACTCTTCTTAGGGCCCATTGATAGGCCCATACTTGTTGATAATTCATCACTTTATAACATGCTTAGTATAGTTCCATGATTCATACCCATACACATCATATGTATGCTTGATATGAGGAATGTTTGATCATAGCATAAGCCATTAGGCTGAGACATTTACGGGACTCCTTATGAGATGGAGTGCCCCCACATGAGCGCGTGGTACGTGCAGGATTGCTGCATGATTTGACGATGTGACTCATGCATTTCGCATATGTGTGACTTGATCACTGCACGCCCTAGTAACATCAGGTCGTGACCTCCACAGACACATCGTGGATGGTCGTATCAGATACCAAAATATTGGCTCTAGCATTGTGGGCACTTAGGATGTCCTTAGGTGAAAATCCCTGAACCTTTTTGGTACTAGGAGATGCTCTAACGTCTAGACTGAGTGGATACACGAGCGCCCAAGTGTCGAATACCTGTAGGCCGCGTCTCTCACTGTGTCGTGGTCGGTTGGAAGGGGGTGTGGCCTTATCCGCCCAAGTGAGGAGGCTATAAGCTATGCTGAGTTTGACCAGCTCGCAAATGAGTCCGCTATCGACGAGCCGGGTAGGTATTGGTAGACTACTGGTCAGGCTGATAGTGTGGTCTCTTCCACTTGCTTGACTGTGCAGCTAGGGAGGAGGCAGTCAGTCTGAGGTGTATTAGACCCCGGTGATATCCAGAGAGGAACTGTACTGATATGTGTACTTGATGAGTACTGACATACTTGTATTGCATCTCGCATATGACATTTGGATATATAAGCCTCGCATCACATGGCCTTGGTATGGTCGATAGCATTCATGCCTTGCATTACATAGCTTTGGTACAACTGACAGCATTCATGGACTTACCGCATATTTCCACATTACTCTGATATTATATACTTAGCACTTACCTTGCGCACACACCTACATCACCCTCTAAGCTTTTGTAAGCTTATGCATGACTGTTGCGTGCAGGTGTCATTGGACAGTAGCAGTGCTGAGGCAGGAGCGCGTACCAGATTGTTTTGGAGCTTTTTTATCACCATGTATTTCCCTTTCCGCATTGTACTTAAAGTTTTTGATATAGTGGATATGTGGTGATGTTGTTTTGTGACTTGGTTATACTTGTGGTTATGCTCCATTACAAAAAAAAATCATACTAAAAATCTCCTTATAAGATCCCAGGATCGAAATCTGACGTATGAGCGCTGGTATCTGAGAATGGGGTACTACGGAGGCTGTCGGCACCGGATTCGGTTATTGGGAATTTTGTGAGCCCATTTTTCAAGTTTGGGGCATGACAATGGTTGAGCTAATCATGCATTTTCATGGCATATATTACGGTCTTTTTCGGGTGGTTAGTTTTCCTTAGCTGTACCTTTATGTACTTTTTCCGGGTGACTAATTCTCCTTCGGCGATCTATGTTATTTGGTCTTTTCCGTGTGGTTAGTTCTCCTTAGGCGTACCTTTGTGTATTTTTCTAGGTGATTAATTCTCCTTGGGCGATCTATATTATATGGTCTTTTTCCTGGTAGCTAGTTCTCCTTGGGCGTACTTTTGAGTATTTTTTCGGGTGGCTAGTTCTCCTTAGGCGACCTCGTGCCCAGGTGGCTAGTCCTCCTTGGGCGTACCTTTGAATATTTTTTCGGGTGGCTAGTTCTCCTTGGGCAACTTTTTACTAGCTGGATGTGCATCCCCAGGTCTGTGAGCATGTGCATACATCCATGCATTTAAACAAGATTAATTTGTGTGATTTATTTAATGAATGCGTGTTTGATGAACCTCGCTTGATTTCTATGATAATCATTGCGTAATAATTTTTATACGCTGTCTATGATAACTATGCTTATTTATCTTGATGACACGATAAATCTTGGGGGTTATACCTCACTAGATAGCCATTGACGCTATCGAACTGTACTCAGTGTGTAGGAGTTGCAGGTGATGCGTACGCGGGTGTTCAAGAGAAATGGGAAGAGCCAGATGATCTTGCGACTCTCCATTCATGATTTTATTTGTATTTAATTTATACTGTTATGTTTGTAAAACTTAAGACAATTGGTTTGTATAAGTTTTTGGGTAACCACTTGAAATATTTAGCTTTGTATATTTGGACTCCCTCTTATACTTGATTGCTTCTGTCCCGCTAATTTATTAAATCTGATAAAAAAAAAAATGTACGTAAAATTTGAGTTACAGTTAAAGGTTAACACCCGGGTTTTTGGAAAACGAGTGGTGTACTCTGGTTCCGGGAACCGGGGCGTTACACTTGTGAACCTCGTAAACTCTAGAGAATTACTTAGGCCAACCCCGTGCGTAAATCCTACTGACTTCATCTCTATGGTAATTTCAATGAGCCCCTCTAATGGATTGTGGTGTGTGAACTCTCCGATAATGGCCAAAGTCTTGTGAACTCAAGAGAGTTATTGAGACTAGCTAGCATAAGTCCTAGATGCTCCAAATACTCGAGAGCCTAAACTATGGTTACTCCAAACACTAAAGAGCCTAAACGGTGGTTACTCTAAATACTCAACAGCTTAGACTGTAATGGATGCCCTACTTCTACTAATTGAACTCTAAGATAGTCCCGCCCACAAAGGATAATATGGCACAAAACATACTAACAAACAAAAAGTTAGAATGACTAAATTATCGTCATATTGTCTCAAGTTATGAAAAACATGCAATTAAAACATGGATCCATATGGATTAAGAATCATATATAATTAAATGATGGAATATAAACAAAATTACTCATATCATTTACACTTGAGATTGTTCTGAAAAGCGTAAAAAATATATAATAATAATAATAAATAAATAAAAATAACATGAAAATTGTCATATATCTTGAAAATTGTCAATACATTACAATTATTCTGAAATGCCCAAAGCTAGCATGAAATTCCGCAAATCTCGTTGGAACTGAATTTGAGACGCAGCGTTGGTAAGCTCGGCTTCAATAATAAGTTTGGCCTGATCTGGAGCACCCGTGAGCTCCTGTTTTAAAGAGATAACGGTCATCTTGTCCTTTAGAAGTTCTGATTCTTTGAGCTCAGTTATACTAACATTCTCAATAAATAAACCCTGATCTTGCTCAACTTCAGTTATTCAGTCTGTTTTTGGGCTTCAAGATTAGAGATTTTCTCATTGATGGAAGCCAGAGTCGGCTCAGAGATCTTTAATTGGTCTTATAGTCAATTTGTATTCCCTTTTATACCTAGAGATGATGGCAACGTTCTTAGATACATTATCTTTAATAAGCAACATCTCTTTCTGATGATGTAAGATCTTTTGAGCGATGACTATATTACGAGCAAACTCTAGTTGCTGAAAGGAAGTGCATAATTGAACTAAAGAATTATGAAGATTTGATATATTAATCTTGACAAGATTTGTAGAATTGTTAAAGCTTTGCTGAGAAGAGACCACTGGTTAGGGTCTTGGAACATACAGGCTATGGCTAAAAGAGCATCTTTGATTAAGGCAAGCTTATATGGAGGGATCTTTTCTAAAGAGAGAAGGTTTAATACCGTCGTCGTTAAATTAGAGCATGTAGAAAAACTCGAAGCTGAAACAGCTACAAGAAAAGTAGGAAATATAGTATGAGATAATGAAAGATAAGATAATTTTACTAAATGAAAAGGAGATTATGTAGGCTTTAAATCATACCTATAGCTAGAGTCGTGAATAAACCAGTTGATGAAGTTAAGGCTCTAACGGTAGTAGGAATATTGGATGGCTCAAGAACCATCGCAGTAGGGGCAATGTTGAAATATGGTTCTCTAACCATATTGCTCGAATCAATAGTCATCGGGGTCATCGCGTTGGCAGGGTCCGATGCAAAGATAATGGTGCGGGTAGTTATAAGCGGAGCCATGGAAGATGCAATTGTGGCCTTATCCATCAAAATTTGCTTTGCGTCAGCACCAACCGCTTCAGTGGTCCTTGGAAGGACTGTCATATCTCGATCAACCTCCACACTGTGTGGGGACGACAAAGGCCTACCTGGAGAAATCAATGTCACCGCCATTGTTTACACTGGCATCGAGAGTTCTGCTTTCCTCGACAAAGAGACATCTTTAATCCTTGGGTGAATTTGAGGGTTAATGGGAGGAATATTAATTGGCGGGATAACAGGCTTGTCACGATGTAGCATAGACTAGTTATCGCTGAAGGTCATGACGATGTCAGCCATTGACGAATAACTAAACTCCCCATAATCAAGTGACTCTTCATCTTCTATGAGGGTGTTCGCCTCACCAATCGGGGTGGATACTTCCTGCGTGACCTCCTAGCCAACAGGAGTGGCTTCCTCTGCAACATCATCTTCATCAATATTTACTTCCCCTTCCTCTTTTAAGTTGTCATCTTCTGAAGAGTTGCTTTCTCTAGTAAAGCTTCTACTTACGATCGAATTTTCATTTTCACTTTCCTCATACGGCTCTTATTGGCCAAGCTCCTCAATTATGACTTGCTTGCCTTTGTCGGAAGGGCCAGCCCCATCTGTATGTCTCATTTCAATAGAGGAGATGCCTTTATTGCTCTACTCTATGGGAGGAGAGTGAGCCTGTGTCTGGGAGCGAGTCACAGGGGGATGAGAAGCTGTCTTACTGACCTCATTGTTGGAAATGAAGTTGAAGATTCAGGCCAACCTTCAGTACCTATCATAGTCTCTCTAGTAGGGCATAAAGAACGGTCACAGATTCTCACAGTGTTGGATCGTTACCCTCTTCCTATGGACTTGGAGTTGTAGCTACAACAAGTGGCTCTCCTGATCTCCTCCGTTCTTCCAAAGGAATCCCATAAGCAATCTAACCCTCCAGGGTATTAGCAGGCTTTACTTGGCGAATGGGTTCCTCTAAAGAAATTTTCAAGAAAACTTGGTTGGGGGCAGGTGCGTGAACTTTATCCACTATGTAACTGATTACCTATTCAAGCCTATATCTCTTCAGTCTTGTTGGAGGAACCCAGACTGGATAATTTACTGAATAGCGGTAGTGAATAAGATAGAATTGACGGACCCACCATCGCATCCAACAGTAAGAAGCTTGAATTGAATGATTGAAGCCTAATAAGATTAAATGAGACCCCATGTGCATGATCAAAAGTTTTTTCCAGATAAGCACCTAGTTGTAGGGGTCAATGCCATAACTCCCCATCACTCTGGCAATAACCCCGCAATCGTCCAATATAGTTTGGTCGTAGCCGAACTGGGGTGCAAATCTACTAGGGTAGTAAGGTTCACATCAAAATTTGTTACTCTCCCTTAAAGGGAGGCTGCTAGACCTGATATGAATAAAAAAGACGCGTTTGCTCGGAGATAGCGAGTTGTCATCAACAACATCTCCCTCTCTCTCTCTCTCTCTCTCTCTCTCTCTCTCTCTCTCTCTCTCTCTCTCTCTCTCTCTCTCTCTCTCTCTCTCTCTCTCTCTCTCTGGGGATATTGGAAAATGAGAATTGAAAGAATTTGATGGATTCCATCCTCTCGATCTTGTCCATCACCCAGTCATAAGTTTTCTTGATCATCAACCACCGCTGATAATGCCAAAGGGAGAGGCAGTCTAGGTTCACATATGCCTTATTAAGATCACCATAAGTCCATGAAAAATATATGCCTAGCCACACTACAAAAATAATGCCAAGGTGCATAGGCTAAATATGCTTCAACTGTAGGGCTCTTGCAATGAGTGGCTACATCACCATAGGCTCGGTAGAGAGAACAAATAATCAGATGAACTAAATAATTAATATTTTTTACCCTCTTTCATTGCTTCAGCCACTACGAACAGGGTAGGCCTAATAGCATCTGCCATTTGGAACTAGGAAGCACCACTAGGCTGAACCAGTGGGCCAAGAAAGCACCCAATTTGCTAAATGCGATGTATTCTGCTGGCCCTTTGATCTTCTATCTGAGGTTATTCAATTCTTGTGTATGGTTCCCGACAAAGCTACTAGGTCAAAAAGAGATATGAGTTTGTGAGAAAATAATGAAGAAGTATATGGATATCTAAGAGGAGTTGGAAAGAGAGGAGTAAAGAATATACCGAAGGTCTCTCGTAAAATGGGCAAACAAGATAAGGTTCAAGACCTTTCTAATATCAGAAAACTTCACTATTTCCTTGAGGAGTTCAATGGCGGTCTCTGAAACCTTCGGCTAGCGGATGGTAGGAGAAAAGTGCATGAATTCTTCATTGGTGGGCACGTACTCGTCGAAGAAACAACCCGTTACCAGGAGACCGGCCATCCTATGGAGATCCCATAGAGTAATGTTGACTTCAACAAGAGGGAGATGAAAGGAGTTGGTGCTCGAGCACCAGTAATTCAGGAAGCCTTTGAACACAACCACATCTTTGTAGAAGTAGTCAGATGTGACTTCGATCGTGCTGAGGAGGTCAGTCTTGATTAGAACATCTGACTAGTTCATAATTATTAACTTGGCCCAAGCATTGCAATAATTGCGAGAAGATAAGAAGCCCCATGTTCTTAATTCTTCTACACCTCATAAAGAATCTCGGGTATGAAAGCATTGTTGCATAGTCTCTAAGAAGTGTAGGGAAGGGATTATGAGGGTTATAACATGGCACCAAAACCGCATCAGGGATATTTTACCGATCCTTTGCCAAGAACCATTCTTTATTAGATAACTATTGAGGGTCAAATATTGCATATTATACCCCAGTTATTACTTGTTTTTATATACATGATAATGTTTAACGTTCTATTTTAATCATGTTTTTGTTGCAAGGTGAATTTAGGAGCTTGGAGTGAAAAATAGTACTAAAGGCATGGATTTGATGCTCAAGAATCACCAAGGCAAGGGACGGATCTTATGGGACCGAGATCGAAAATTCACACGTCAAAGATCCGAGAAAAACAAGTAATTGAAGATGAAAAGGCCTGAAAATCGTCCGAGAAAAATAAGTAACTAATTTAGTCTATGTATTTGGTAATATGTAGTCTAAGTGTTTGATAAATTGTCTGAATGAGAAATCGTTGATGAATTGCATTTATTAAGGGTATTGAGATAGGATTCTCAATTACCTTATTCACATGTATAGTTTCCTTCATGTAATCCTAATTTCGTCCACGCGATTTATGGATAAAATGCAAGTGCTAGGTAATATGATCAATGTGTATGATGAAATGCCCAAATGATGAAATTATTTGGATTGTTTGCTAAATGCTGAGATTATTACTACATGTGCTTACTTACTGCATCTGAGTAAGATCGGGGCTACGACGTAGCCCAGGCAATCAGTAACAGTCCCCGTTGAGTGGTTGGATTAGTCTCGCCACATTAGATATATTCGATGAATCCGGGTCGCACGATGATTGTCGACAGTTGTTAGGCCACAAGGGATGCTTACGCGCTCCATGTCGATTAAGTCAGCGTGCGCTTGTACCAATCGAACTTGTCTAATAAACCGATTGGCCTATTATATGTTTACCATGTATGGACACCATTACTTGAATCTAAGGTACCCCCTACCACTGTAAATGCTCACTTTAACCATGGTACCACGATCTACTCAGAATCATGAGCCGGGCATGGTGGTGTATGGGACACCGTGTTCGAGCTTTCGGCCAACGCTGGGGTGACGAGCCTCCCCATAGTGACCAGTGAGTAACTCAGACTCGTGAGCCAGGCATGGTGGTGTATGGGACATCGTGTTCGAGTTGTCAGCCTACGCTGAGGTGACGAGACTCCCATAGTGACTGCGAGTATAAACCTTGAACTTGCCTATTGACTGCTATTCATTATGAGTGATGCCCTACAACTTGCCTATCGTATGTGATTAACTAGGACTGACGACCCTAGATGGATCCTTCGGTTCGGGGTAATGATATAAAGGAAGGTACCTTAGCTTCCCGAACCTGCTGTATGAACAAGCTTAATTAAGTACTCGGCTAACACAGTCATGCATCACATTGCATTAGTTAGGATGTGTTTTTGGTGAGGAAGGTGCACTTTAGGGAGTGTTGACATATACAAAACTGGTTGTCGAAGTCGCTTTTGAGGGAGCTTTGTGCGAGGGCATACATCATTACTTGTACTTCATTCCTGCATTAACAAGAGTAGTTACGAAGTGATTGTTATGTTGCTTTATCATTACTGCTTGATTGACTTAATAACATGTTAACCTTTGCCTTATAGTACCACTAAGTTGATCACTCACTCCCACCCTGGGACGGTGTTTTAAAACACCAACTAGACTTTGGTTTAGATGCAGGTATTGACGGAGTCTATGCGACGGAGCAAGACTTCATGGACGAGGAGGAAGAGTTCTCTTACGTTCAGCTCTCGGGCGGGTCTATGTAGATCTCGTACCGATGCGCAGGAACTACAAGGATTTTTGGCTTACTAGAACACATTTACTTTTCACATTTTGTATATTTTGAAACAACACATGTATATATTCAGCCCGGTTACATACTCATACTCCGGAGTTTGTGAAACATTTTCCTATTTAAATACATATGCTTCAGGCTTCCACTTTCTTAATTTAATTATATCTGGAGTATGATATGTTGTTTTGGTGTAATCCCACTCATGTTTAACTCATTCATATGGACGAAATCTGAACATCATTATCCATGTTGCATAAGTGATGTGCTAGATCTCGGGAGTAGAGCTTTGCTCGACCCTCGAAATTCAGGGCATTACAGACAACGTTGTAGTTATTTTGATATTTTTTCATTATTTTCAACGTGAATGTGGTGAGTACAAATTAATGGCTTTATTCCCTTGACATCCACAATAGTCCATCTAAGAGCTTTCTTATACTCTTTAAGAGTATAAATTAACTTACTCTCTTATTCCTCATCCAAGTGGGAAGAAATCACCACTAGATATGTCTCATCTTGGCTCAAATAAGCATATATAAGATCAGCAAGTAAAGTTTTTAAGTCAAGCTTCCGTGCCTTGGCACTAAACAGTAGAGACTTTGAGTCGATTAAAGGTAAAAGTTCAAATTTAGGCCTCTACTGGTTAGTTTCAAGTACCGGCGTTGCATTAAGCAAGGTATCCATCTCCCCAATCATATCATCATCGAAATCAGTAGAGTGGGCCAAGCACACCTCTAAAGTGTCAGAGTACAAAGTCAAAAATGACTTTTCTTCTATGAATGAATCTATCAAGTTAATTTCGTAAACATCATCACCATCCTTTTGTTGCTTGCACATATTAAACACATTCAACTCAAGTGTCATATTCTCAAAAGAAAACTTCATAATTCCATTCCTATAGTTGATTATAGCATTTGACGTGGCTAGAAACGGGCGGCCAAGGATGACAAGATTTTGAGTGCTAGTATCAATGACAGGTTACGTATCCAAAACAATAAAATCCACTGGATAATAGAATTTATCGACTTGGACAAGCACATCTTCTATCATCCCTCTCAATATACAAATCGGACGATTGACTAATTGAAGTGTGGTCTTGGTGGGTGTTAATTCACATAGACCCAGTTGTTCGTAAACCGAATAGGGAATCAGATTTACACTTGCTTCCAAATTAAGTAGCACATGCTCAATCTGGTGGTCCCCAATCACGCATGAGATGGTTGGGTTCTCAGGATCTTTATATTTTTGGGGCACATCTTGTTTGATGTTGGCACTCACTTTCTTTATGTAACGCCCTGAAAATAGGGGGTCGAGTAGCAACTCAACACCCGAGTTCCAAAACATCACTTATGCAACACAAATGCTTATGCTTGAATGTTGTCTGTGTTAGGGCAAGAAACATGAATGAGATTATACCAAAACAGTAATTCATACTCCAGATCCATGTATAAACGCAAGCGGAAGACTGAAAGATGTATATAGATGTATATAAAACAAAGCAATCTCGATCTCAAGAGTATGAATACCAACTGAGTCACCATATACATGTATTTGTTCCTAAATCAAAATATCAAAATGGTACAACTGTGATCATGAACCCTGTAGTCCCGTAAATCTGGATAGCCTACGCGAAACCTCCAGAGAACTGCATAAAGGAAAACTCATCCTGATCTTCATAATAATCAGGGTCAGCCTCCTGTGGATCGTCGGTACCTGCGTCAAAGACAGAGTCTGGTGGGTGTCCAGAACACCGTCCCGTAACGTGGGAGTGAGTAGCTAACTCAGTGGAACAATAGAGCTTATCAAATCAGTCAAGCAGTAATGATAAAGCAGTACAAACAACATTCCTAAGTACTGTAATTAATGCAAGGATGAGATGCAATTTTGATGCGTGCCCTCACCAACATACTCCCTCGTGCGGCACCATCTTACGTCCGCGGCATGCCGTCACCCTCAGTGCTCCACATCTTCTAGGCACATGCAATGCAATGATGAGCATGATTACCGAGTTGTTATTAGTTCATTTCAAACAGCAGTATTGGGAAACTAAGGTACCTTCCTTATATCATTCTCAAACAATGATCCATTTTAGGGTCGTCAGTCCTAAATAATCTCATACGATGGTATATTTCTAGGTCGCTGCAAGGGCTGTCAGGGCTGTTACATGGAATCGTTACACCACTCCCCCATCACCCTTATCAATACAGGCCTAGTTTATACTCTTGTTGCTACGAGGAGGCTAGTCGCCTCTCTGTAGATTCAGAGTATGCTCGAGATCACTACAAAGGGCTCGTCACCAATCAGTGTAGGCCGACAGCTCGAATACAGTGTCCCATACCACCGTATTCATCTCACGAGTCAAGGTTGCTCACTGGTCACTACGGGGAGGCACGTAGCCCCAGCGTAGGCCGACAGCTCGACCACGGTATCCCATACCACCATGCCCGGCTCATAAGTCTTGGCGGATCGAGGTACCACGTGTCACGCCCCAAACCCGGAAATCGGATTCACAGGAATCCCGATCGCCGAATCTGGTGCCGACAGCCTCCGTAGTACCCCATTCTCGGCTCCTAGCGTCCATACATCAGATTCCGATCCTGGGATCCTACAAGGAGGATTTTTTATTTTTATTTTTATTTTTATTTTTTTTTCAATGTACATTTAATTCAAAATGAGCATAACCACAAGATTACCCAATTCACAAAGGCAACATCATCATCACATATCCACTAATATAATCATTTGAGTACAATGCTGAAAGAGAAATACATAAATTGAAAATCAAGCTCCAGAAGACCGCTGCATGCTCCAAGCTCGACACTGCTGCAACCTAACATCACCTGCACGCATCTATCGTGCATAAGCTTATAGAAAGCTTAGGGGGTAGTGTAAGTGTGTGCACAAGGTAAGTGTCATGTAAGCAATATCAGAGTAATCAGAGTAATCGGAGTAATCAGAGTAAGCGGAAATACTGACAAGCTCATAAGTCATACAATATCGGGTACACAATGCAAAGCAGTTATGCAAATGAGGAGTCAAAATGAGTCAAGATTAGATACCAAAAATACGATGTTCTAAATCATACAATATCGAAATAAGCGAAAATATACCGATAAGTCTATGAGTGCGATCAGCCGTACCAAGGCTATGCGATGTAAGGTATGAGTACTAACAACCATATCAATGCAGAAACATAACAACCCAAAAATGATAAGTACTGCACATGCAATGTAATATGCGGTGCGAATGAAATGACCAAGCTGGAGTGAAGTCGGGATGATAGTACGTAGTATCGCTGGCTACGGGGTCCACCACAAAGGACTTCTATCCAAACCAGTCCCATACCTAAATTTGGATAGTCAGACTCAACGTGGTAAACTCCTGATCTCAGGTTAGTCGCGCGCCCCAACCGAAATCCTGGCCATGCGAAGGTACACAACAATTAGTTGCGCACCACCAACCCGAGTGGATAGTGAATGAAATGAATGCGTGAGTATGCAACTCCTACTCAATAAGTCCACATATCAGTACGGTTCCTCTCCGGGAAATCACCGGGGTCTATTTCACTCCAAACCAGATTGCCGCCCCATCGCGCGCAACAAGGTGAGTGGAAGAGACCTCACTATCCGCCTGCCAATATCGGGCCCGGCTCGTCGATAGCGGACCCATTCCTCGAGCTGGTCAGACTCAGCCTAGCATTGCCCCCTCCTCTCGGGTAGGTAAGGCCGTACCCCCTCCCAACCGACCACGACACAGTGGGAGACGCGGCCTAACGGTATATGGCCCTCATGCGCTCATGCATCCACTCGGTCTAGACGTTGGAGCAACTTTTGGAACCAAGAGGGTTTAGGGACTTTCACCCAGGGATATCTATAGCACCCCATGTAAAACAGATTTCCAGTGTCCCGTCTGGCCATCCACGATATGCCTGTGGAGGCTACGGCCCTGATGTCGCTAGGGCACACAATGCAAGATGCATGAGCCATACAATCCAATCATGCATCAATCATGCGGATACCGTGCGCTCAAGTGAGACAACCTCTGCCTATCAGGAAGTCTCATAACAATCTGCCCAATGTCATATGCAATGGTCAACCACATCTCATAACAAACATGCAGATGATGCGTATGGGCATGTATCATGATGCTATGATGTCACATACTCATAATCAATATTAATAACCAGCCTTAATAATCGGCATCGACATTCGACCTCGACAATGTGGACATTTAACCAACATTGCCCCCCAAGGGGTGGCCCACGTAGGGTCAAACATATAGTGGGCCCGCGGCCTCACACAAAGGCCTAATATACAACACAATGGGCCTTACTTAAGGGCCATATATACACAACGGGTGGGCCCTGCTCATAGACTTTAAATACATGACATGTGGACCCTATACATGGGTCTCGAATACATCAAATGGGCCATGCATCATGGGCCTAATACATATCACAATGGGCCTTGCCCATAAGCCACGAATACATCACAGTGGGCCCCAACTACGGGTCGCATATACATCATATAGGTCTCGACAATCGGCCTCTGCCTCAACAATCAAATTGACACTCGGAATCGGCCTCGATACATGGCCTCGACAATTGGAATCAGCCTCGATACTTGGCTTCGACAATCGGAATCGGCCTCGACAAATCGAAATCATCGGAATTGGCCTTGATACTCGAAATAGATCGATAATCGGAATCGGCAAATCGGTCACGTCAATCAGAATCGGCAATTGGTCAAGGTAATCAAAATTAGCAAATCGGTCACGACAATCGCACCGATCGATAGTCGGAATCAGTAAATCGGTCACGTTAATTGAAATCGGTAATCGGTCAAAGTAATCAGAATCAGCAAGTCGGTTACAGCAATCGCACTGATCGATAGTCAGAATTGGCAAATTAATCACGTTAATCGAAATCGGTAATTGGTCAAGGTAATTAGAATCAGCAAGTCGGTCACAGCAATCGCACCGATCAATAGTCGGAATCGGCAAATCGGTCACATCAATCAGAATCAATAGTCGACCTAACCAAAAGCCTAAGGGAAGGTCACATGAGGACTTTCGACCGTCATTGCCCATCAATATAGACATTTAACCACCATTGCTCCCGAGGAGTGGCCCACATAGGGCCGAACGTATAGTGGGCCCATGGCCTCACACAAGGGCCTAATATACATCACTTGGACCTCACCAAAGGTTACTAACACAGCACAGTGGGCCACATGATATGGACCGCACTAATGGGCCTCATACACATCAGGTGGGTTGCATCGATGGGCCGCATCAATGAGCCTAATACCATGGGCTTCAAATACACAACAAGTGGGCCTCATGGGTCGGTAACAAATACATCAAGGTTGGCCGCAAATATACATCACAGGTGGGCCTATAAAACATATACATCAGCAAGGATCCACATCCAGGGAGGGACGACCTAGATATACAAATCATACATACAAGGTGGGCGACACGTGCCATCAAGGTAGGACCCACCATAACGTTATTCTCCATCCAATCAGGTCATAAGGCCACAAAGACCTGGATTAGGAGGAAAAGAATAGATATTATATTGACCCAGAACTTCTCTAATCTAAAAGGATTTCAATGGTGAACGTTCAATCTCCACTGATTTCTACAGTGTGGTCCACCTGATAAATCTCGCCAACTGGGTAGGCAGTTTGGACGTAACACAGACATTAGTGGGTCCATGTAATGGATGACTGAGATAAAACACACATATATTAAAGTGGACCCCACCATCTAGCAGGTACTGGAAGGTGCAGACATGACTCATTCATTAAGGCAGGCCCCACACAACACGTGGGGTCCATGCAGATGGGCGGTGTGGATCAAACCCACATAACTTACTGACGGCATCACAACAGGTGGGTCCCACCTTTATGACGGTATAGATGAAGCACATGTGCCATGTGGGTCCTACATGGATGGACGGCACAGATAAAACGCTCATAAATCATGGTGCCACAGCACCGTCTAAATGTCTGGACGGCGCAGACACAGTACAAACAAGGTGGGCCCCACCCGTCGGCATATGGACGGCGTGGATAACACATATATATTATATATCCATATATATAAATATATATTATAATATAATATAATATAACATGATATAATATGATATATTATAATATAATATAATATACACGTGAAAAATATATATTATAATATACACATATTATAATATAACATATACATGTTGATTTTACCTCATGAACAAACCCACGTGAACATATATATATCTCAAAAGGGCTACACAGCACCGTCCAGATGGACGGTGCAGATGGCACACACATCATGGAGGGCCCCACGTGGACTACGTGGATGTAAGTCATGTACATCAAAGATGGCCCATGCCCTGTACGTTCAGCATGTGCAGGGTGGCCCTATGGATGGACACATAACAGGCCCCATAATCAGACCCTACGTGACGTCAATACAGTAGCTATATAGCTGCTGTACACCAGCCTATTCATTTCAAAGAGGTGGGTCCCACATGGGCCCACCAATTTGTAGTTTACAAATCCAACCCATCCATTATGTGTGTCCCACTAAATTAAGGGGTCAGACCAAGTTTTAGGTGCATCCAAAGCTCAGGTGGACCCCAACAAATGCTTTCATAGGGTTTAGCATACCTTCACATGATTGAAGATAGTGTGGGCCACCTGAGAACTGTAAACGGTTAATTTTTGGAGGATCCTGTTTCCCAAAGGGGACTCATCAAATGCAAGGTGTGGATGTTTGACATACATCATGGTGGGGCCTGTAGTGGGGCCCACGGTCCAGCTCGTTAGAAGCAGCAAGACGCTGCTCGCTGCAGCGTCCCCTAGACGCTGGGAGCAGCAGCGTCATCTCCCCTTTTTTCTTTTTTTTCTTTTTTTTTTCTTATTTCCTAAAATATTTCATAGGCGGGGCCCTCATCTGAAACATCCAACCCAGCCATTTGACTCTACGGCCCATGATCGACCAAATAAGACCAATATGCGATGTGTTTTTGGCGAATAGAAGGATCAATACGGGTTTTAACGGTAATACCACTATTTCCTATGGTATGGCCCGCCCGAGAATCGGATTGGTCTCAAATTTTGGCTCAACGCTTAAAATGATATGGAAAATAGGATAGACGGCTTGGATTATAAATGTACATCAAGGTGGGGCCTGCATAAGTGATCCACCTAAGTCTTTTGAACCAGGTTAATATTTGTGTGGTTAGCACGTCAGTGCATCACACCGTCAGTTTACGCTTCACTTTGAGGTCACGTCCAGCTTCTCTGGACGCTGGACACTCTGTATATAAGACAGGCAGCATGGTGGGTCCACATGAACGTGGCCCACCTATTGGATAGACATGATATTTATGTTTTTCTATTGCACTAAGTAGGGCCCATTTGGCTTGGATGGTCATGGAGTCCATTTGATGGACGGCTTGGACATCACATACATCAAGGTGGGGTACATCCGGGTGGGCCACACAGCCACATCATCACACCAAAATATTGAAAGATAGAGGGGAAAAAGAGAGAGAAAGAAGCACCCACCTTTGATCTTCTTGGATTTCTTCTTCCACCAACGCATTTTAAGGCTCCAATGGTTGAGATTCGACGGCTAAGATCGGCTTTGAGGGATTGGATTAGATGGTAGAGAGTGGCCACACAAAGCTCCTCCCATGGAGAGCTATGGACGTGGGTTGCTTGGAGAGGAAAATGAGAGAGAGAATGAGATGATGGGAGAGGAGTAATGGTGAGTGATGTGAGTAGGTACTTTGTTGTAAGAAAATGTTGACTTTTAGGGATGGTGGTTGTACTTGGGGATAGGTGTGAGTAATGGTGAGTGATGGGAGTGTACTTTTGACAAGTGAAGTGATTGATGTGATGGATTTGATAGATTCTCTTGGGATTTGCAACGCGCGGTGTTTTCCTCGAACTGAACTCTGGCCCACATCTCCTGGCCTGGGTATCGGGTCGGCACGCGAGTCGCGACATCGGAACCGCGGCGATGGCGCAGTCGCACTGGTATACGTCTCGGGTCGAGTCGACTCAGATATGCAGGACTCGGCTTGGGGATCGTGCGCAAACGCTGGTAACAGATCGCGGGTTCTCGAAATTCGACCGGGAACCGCCGAAGCCTATGGAATGGTACGGTCTAAGATACGGGGCTTACACCACGATTAACGGGATTACACTGGTAAGGTTAGTACCTCAGGTTCAAGCAGTAGCATCCAAACATGGTGAACATTCATTAGACAGATCGGTTTACTTGACGAGCTCGGCTAGCTCGAGCGCACAATAAGTTGAACGATATGAAGCGCATAAGCACTTCGTGTGGCCAGCCACTATCGTCAACTGAAGTACAACTCGAGTTCGTCGAACACATCCTACGTGGCGAATGAATCTCAACCACGTACTTGAGTCTGTTACCGATCGTCTGGACTATAATCATAGCCTCAATCACAATCAATCCTTAAACAGAAGCATATAGAGTAAAGCATAATAAACAAAGTAATTCAAGCATGTTAACAAACATGTCATAAAGCATGTTACAAAGCACAATGTAAACAAGAAATACAAACACATATATTTCTTAGTAAGTGGTTAAATTAAACAACTAACATGGAGGAAATCATATACATCTCTAAGGTAGTTGAGAATCCCATCTCAACACCTACCTGAAGCATGATTATCTAAACACTTACCCTTACAAGCATTTTTACAAACACTTAGAATACATTATTATAACATACATAGTGTATATTAGCAAAAACATGTATTAGGGCAAACCGTTTCACCAAGTAAGTATTATACACATATATAATATGTTCAGACAGTAAATAATCATGGCAAACACATTTCTAAAATTTATACATATATGGTACTTTCTACAAATACTAGGAATACAGTATATTCAACATAGTTATTGTATAACCGAAAAGCGAAACGGACAGCACTTTGTACATGTGCAATAACATACAGATCATGAATCTATCATTATCTGACATTGAAAGTGTTGAAAACCATAACCTATACATCTAAAGTTCATACCTTACACCGTAGAAGCGTAAAGAACTCGATAGATTTGTTAAGCTTTAGTATACGGCAGCTTGGTAACCTATAAAATGAAATAGGTTAGCTATTTCATAACCTACAACTATCAAAACCCCAAAACAGGTTAGGGTTAGGGTTTCTTACCTAGAAACGATGTCGGAATCGTCGGGAAAGCGATTAGAATGGAGTGGCTAAGCTTGTAGAGCGGCAGGGGAAAATAGCAGGGAGGTTCTCCCACTTCTCTCACACTTTCTCTCTCTTTTCTCACTTCTCACACCTAGGGTTTTTCTCAAATTCGTATGGCTGAATGAGAGAGGGTTTTAAGGTCCTTATATAGCCTAAAATCACACCAAAATAGACCTAAGGTCAAGGTATACTTTGGTTATATCCAAAGTGGATCAGTTTCAGCTCAACGGAGGACTTCTGGAGGCCCCCCTTGAGCCAAAGGTCGGATTTAAGCTCACCAACCTTGGATCTAGGTGGAGTTAACTTTTCATTCCAGTCGGATTCTCAGATCACGCGTGGCGGACCAGTTTCAGTTCAACGGTCACTGAAACTCGATCGGAGATTTTAAGTACCCTGCCATGTGTATGAAATTTCTCCTGATCCGAGGGTGTATTCTGGCCTGATTCTGACGGTCGGAATCCTTATAACTGATCCGCAAGCGACATGTGCCAAATTACATAAATTTATATTTTATTTTTACTTAATTTCACATTTCTCACACTCTTCACTCCGGGCTCAAGCGAATAGCACAGGGACATTATCTGGATATGATCTCCTACGTGGTTATCAAGCCCAGCAAGGCGATCCTAACTCTATAACCTCGTATTATTCGAATTTCTGATGTGCAGTCCAGATCTAATACAGAGTTTCCATGTGCTCCCGAGAACATACGAGTAATGAGATTGATCCTAGATTTTAGGGTAATGTAGCGTCAACGATTCCACAAGTTTTGGGTCTTGCAGATCGTATTTAAAGTGATTTGTGCAGATTTCATGGCTAATCTAGTTTAGCATTTAGTTAACTTTGTCTAATTTCTGAAGGATTTGATCCTAAGTGATTTCTGCTTGAGGTGGTACTCGGGCCATCATACAAAATTTTCTGAGTCGTTACACTTTATTAAAAATATCTTTATCTGAACATTGTTTTATCTTTTGGCTGTACATAGGTCCTTGAAGAATTTGCCATATGAGGGAATTTGTTTTATGGTATTTAACATAGGAATGTTGATTTTCACCTGTTTGAGAACCTTTAAGATATCTTGAGTGTTGGTTCGAGGTTTGGGTGAGATCAACCATTGTGGGAATGGTGCCACTGACTTATACTCTTTCTCTAGTTCTTTCTCATCTGGAGTGTTGCTAGTCTTGTCATCACCTTTAGATTCTTCTGAGTCCTTAGGTTTCTCAGCCTTCATCGGGATACTTTTATCAATTGTTTTTCCACTTCTAAGAGTGGTGATGAACTTAGCTTGCTTCACATGTTGGGTGGAAGAGATGGGGTCACTTATCTCACATTGCGATTTCGGGTTAGGTAGAGGTTGGGCTGGAAGATTCCACGTCTCCCCAACAGCTAGTTGTGACTCTAATCTTTAAATAGATGATGCAAACATTCCTATGGATGTTTTAATATTCTAGAATGCTTGCATAGCATTCTGATTGAATTGCTCCTGATCGTTCCACCTTCGGTCTGGATCCTCTTAGGTCCTTTTTATGTGTTAAGAATAGAATAAGGATCAAAGGAATAGGCCCTTGAGGATTTTTCTGAACATTAGTCGTTGGTCCATTCCTTTAAATGAGGTTCGAATGGTTCCGCTAACTAAAATTATGTGTTTGAAATTAGACCATTGAACAACCTTATATAATTGTCAATGGCATTAGACTGCTAATGTAACAATTCTTGAAATGCATGAATAGTAGGACATTCTCATGTCAAGTGTATGTTACTTGCGCGTATAACGCAAATAGTCTCAACAGTCTCATCGGGTATGATCATTTTTACTTTCTTCAATTCTATGACCTTGAATTTTCTTGTGAGGCTGGCTACCCTTGCCTTGACATCATCTTCATCCCTTAAAGACATAAATTCCTCCCTTTTCCTTAGGCTGAATCGAGTTGAGATTGGTCAACTTGTTTGAAGTATCCCAAGACTATGCATTTTTAGGTAACATGTCAAAATATTCTCATGCATCATTGGGATCCTTGTTCATGAATTCTTCATTGCACATCATCTCTATGAATTGGCCCACGGGTAAAGTCAGATTGTCATAGAAAAGGCTTATGACCCACCAGATTTTGTAAGCATGATGTGGGCAAGCACTTAAAAGATCCTTAAACCTCTCCCAACATTATAAGAAAGTTGCTTCATCTTTTTGTAAGAAGTTCATGATGGACATGCTGAGAGTGTTGGTCTTATGAACCGGAAAGAAATTTTTAAGGAACTCCTATGTCATTTCAGCCCATGTCCCAATCGATCTTGGCCTTAAGGAGTGAAGTCATGATTTGGCCTTCTCCTTTAATGAAAAAGGAAACAATTTTAATCATAGGGCATCATCTAATACATTATTAAAGTGTAAGTTTGCTACGATCTCATCAAAAGTCCTTCAGATATAAATATGAACTCTCAGAATCTAGTCCATGGAATTCCGAAAGTAGTTGAATCATTCTTGGCTTAAAATCCATGTTTCTTGCATTATGTAGAAAAATTCTGCAGCAAGGGGGGCTCATCTTATCTGGTTGTAAATAATCATGTAACGTTCTAGTTGGTGGGACATTTTACACCTCATTCTCATCTTGTTGTTCTTCAGCACGTTGATTTGATTGGTTCTCAGCTATGTTCTTAGCCAAATTAAACAATCTCAGGTGTTTTCTAATACGACGATAGATGGACAATCCTTTAACTAGTCCTCCTTCACTCAAGAGATGAAGAGTGTTATTACATACCCACTTGGGCATGAACCACTCAAATATTAATTCTAAACCTACTTCTACTGTAATAAAAACTTGTAAAGTGAAATAAAAAATAAACTAAAATAAGAGGGTTTGAAGGATGGTACCCGATTGACTATTCTTGGTTAGATTATATGAAATAAAAGAAACAAGAGCAAAGTTAGTATCTAATTTCCAGAGAAAACCCTAACCTAAAAATGGAGTGAAAACTAATCATAATCTTATATAAATTCTAATTTTAAGATATTTCAGAAAAAACACAACCAAAGTCCCAGCAACAACGTTAAAAACTTGATCTATCCAAAGGGATGACAACCCCAAGTGCAGGGTTGTGATGTAGTTTTACATGCTAAGAGCGAGATCGAATTCACAAGGACTTATAATTGTGCGCTCTTTAAAACACTTTAGAAATAAAACTAGGACTAAAACTAACTATGAAATTGGATTTTTAGAAAGTAATGATTAAAACTCAAATAATTAAAAAGAAAAGTTAATGAAGTAAAACACTATAGCGCCAAGGATCCATTTATAACCATCCTTAATGTCTAGTTCACTTGATTCCATTAGATAACTGAACTGGAATCAAAGTCCTAACCTATCTAGCCAGATAATAAAGGTTAATTCATCATTGACAAACCAAAATGGATTTGAACTTCAATTGATTCAGTTCCCACATGAAGCACCAAAGTATTAATCTTAAGGAATTCAAAGCATCTATCATGCCCTTATTCAACGATAGATCAATGGATTTTACAGATCAATCACTTGCAAAAATAGATAAGCAATCAATCCTAGCCTTCTTAAGAATTCAACATGCTCGGAGTCGACAATGGATCGAAGTAAACTAAAACCAGAACTTTATTTAAACCAATATTAATGAATTTTTCAACATTCAAACCAAATAAATTGAATAAAAGTAAACTAGAACATTAAAAAAATTACTAGAACATTAAAAAGAATTACAAGATCTACCTCTTAGCCCTAGCTAAGAGATTTAGCCAACCATAGATATGATTGAATTAAACTCAAACAAAAATATAAAAACTGAAGTAGAACCGAAGGATTGGAGAATAATGACTCCATAGAAGCTACGCAACTCCTTCCTCTCGCTCATGTATCCTAATTCGTATCTAAATTAACTTAGAACATCCCTTTAAACAGTAAAATCTCACACCGACTCGAAATTGACTTCAAATTTTGCACTTTCACACCGCTTTATTCGCATCAATGATAGCCTTTGGTTGCAGCCGAACACACCTTCGATCGCACCGAACCCACCTTCGGTTGTAGTCGAATTTCTCCAAAATAGGTCTAAAGTCTCTATTTCCCCCAAGTAGGACCGAACCCTCCTTCGGTCGCACCGACCATCACTTTGATCGCACTTAAGGATCGAGCCAGAATAAGTCTTAAAATTATAGTTTCTTGTTGGACTGTTCTGTGCACATTCGGTCGGGCCTAACCTACCCCAGGTGGGACTGAACAGTCTATTATTTATGTTAATGAACTTTGTGATTTTTTTCCAGTCTTTTCTCCATCCTTAAAGCTTAGTTTTATTGAATCTTTGGCACTTGAATTCTTCAATATTGTTATCTATAAATCTAATTCTTCACTAGGTCATTCTCCGAGCATTAAATCTTCATTTTAATCACCTTTTACATCTTAGCTATCTAAATCACCTCGCATAGCAAGGCACATGTAATTATATGAATTAAACACACTTATGCTTATAAAACCAATGCACGATAAAGGGGAAATATATAATATTTCACACTTAACACCATCCAATAAATGACGAAAAATAAAATCTTATTCCATTTAAATACTCTAAGTTTCATTCACCAAAGTTCAATCAAACAATAAATATAGTCCATGTTTTTCCTCCCATGAGGACTTATTACAAATTTAAAGTTCAAATAAACACGATTAAGAAAGCAAAATAAATATAAGAAACAAAATCATGGGTAAGCTGTCTCAGTTTCATCATTAACAATCTGCTGCCGTGAACCTCCATAGTCCTTGATTCAAAGCTCTGTCTCATTTATTGGATCGTTACCTGCACATTCTACAATTATTTTTCTACAAGAGGAATGAGTTGTGTTCGTTTGTATCCCAAGTGCGGGGTTGCGATGTAGTAATAATCTCGGTGAGATCGAGGTCGTACCCACACGGACTGAATATATGTGAATCTTCTGAATCAATTGAGAATTAGAATTAGAAACTAAACTTAATGTTGTAATTGAAAAGATTGTTGTGGATTTAAAACATTCATATTATGAGAAACTAGAGAACCAAGGATCCACTTGTAGTCATCTTAATGCATCCTTACTTCATTTAATTAATGCTTCAACTGGAATCGAAGTCCTAATCTATCCAGTTGGATGATAGAGCGGTTAAAACATCATAAACTATTTCAAAACAGATTATGAACATTCATAGTAATGATTCATGTATAACAGTCTTGTTGAATTGATTGTAGAGAGTTCTAAGCATCTACCATGTCCATAATCAATGGTAGATAAAAGAATTCTATAGATTAAACAATCATAAAAAATTATATAAAAAAAAAAAAAAAAAACATTCATGAAGTTCCTAAGCATCCACCATGCCCGGAGTCGATGATAGATCAAAGTAATAATCAAAATATTTCTTTAATTCAAATCATAAACTATGAAATATCCAACATGGAGATCATGAACATGAATTAAAGTAAGAAAAATATTAAAATAAACTACAAGCTTCACTTCTTAGCTCTATCTAAGAGATTAGCCAATCCTAGACATGATTGAACTAAAACTCTTAAAGAAAAACATGAAAAAAGTTACTACGGAAGAAGAAAGAACTCCTTGGAAGTTGCTACACCCTTTGATCTACTCCTCCAACCCTAATTCGTGCTTATAATCCCTTGGAGAACCCAAATATATAGGTTTTGTTTAGCCAACTTTGAAAACTGCCTCAAATTTGCGCACTTTGTGCACCTTCGATGTCATCGAACATGACCTTTGATGTCATCAAAGACAGCAGTCCAAGTTGAATTCGAATCGTGAGCCTTTTCGCACTGCATAGCCTTTTATATCATCGCCCGATCTTCGATGTCATCAAACAAGTTTTTGATGCAATCGAAAATGGTCCAAAACTGCCCAATGAGTTGAGCTTGAAAATAAACAATTATCCATGTCATCAAACTGGCTTCGATGACATCGAAACTTACATTCGATGGAATTGAACTTTACACCCAATCGTCCAACAACAAACTTGATTTTTCACTAAAATCTCGATGTGATCGATCGTCCTTCGATGGCATCAAGTAAGTGTTTGATGTCATCGATGATTTTCTTCTTTCTCCACTTGATTTTCTTACATCTTGGACTCTTAAAATCTTCAATCTCGGCCTCTAAATATTCAATCCTTGCTTTGGCAATTCTTGAGCATTAAATTCATACTTTTATCATCATTTTCACCTTAAGCTCTCAAAATCACCTCGCAAGACAAACATGCATAAATATATCAATTAAGCGTTATCATGTTCATAAAACCAAGGTATGACCAGGGGAAATAAGAAATATTTGGCCCTCAACAATTTGGCTAGGTTCAACTTAGTGAGGGCATCACTCCAAGATTAACTCTCAATATTTGCATAATCAACGTGTAACGCCCCGGTTTTTAAGACCCAAGTACGCAACTCGTTTCTTGAAAACCCGAATGTTAGCAGATTATCAAATGGTAATCAACACAAGATCAAAGTGCTATCAACGAAAATCCAGCGTAGTATAAGTATAATCAAAATGAGAACAATATCTTGGCCCACAAAACTGGGGGCCCAATACAAAATCTCAAGTTTCAAAGTGTACTGAAATAAACATAACAACTCATCTACCGATTCAGCCCGAAGTGTGCAGCCACTTCCTGGTGCGGCTCATCCTAATACAGCTCTTCCTTCGTCGCGACGGTAGCGGTCCCGAGATCCGCTACATATTCATCATCCCTGCACCTGTATCCTTTGTACGGTTGAACATTGATGAATGAGTGGCCAACTTAGTGTTATTTCTCCTCAAGATTACACACCACCGCCCTAGACAAGAAATAGCACAAAAATATCCAGACAACAAAAACATAGCGAATGCAGTCTTATCATATGCATGGATGCATGAATGCATCATCGACCTGGGGATGCTCATCCGTTCGGAAGTTGGGCTCGTCACCCATGCAAAGGCTGACCATTGGCGAAGCACATCACGTACCTCATAATGACTGTCATTGTACATCACGTATGTCAATAAATATGTCATGTATGCATGATTAGACAAGCCGTTATTAGTCCAATTACAATCAGCTAGTTTAATAAACTCAAGGTCACTACGGGGGGCTCGTCACCCAGCGTAGGCCGACGGCTCAGGCATAGTGTCCCATGACCACCATCCCCAGCCCATAAGTCTACCGACTTAGGGTGTGTATAGAACCCATCAACACGTGGCCAATCAATTCTCAATGTAGGGGAACTTCCACCAAATGTTGACTAGGAATGAAGTATTGAAAACATTAAATGCAGCGACTAAAGTGAGATGGTATGTATGAGTCAATACGAGTAAACAATGGTAATAACAAATGTTGAAAAGCTTATTCCATAGTCAAGTAGGTGAAATCACTTCATAGGTGGTGAATCTCAGGAATTACACTGCTACTAACCATAACCTCCATGTTGAGGTGTCTAATCTCACCACAATCTGTTTCGATACACCCTAAGTACGGACTCTCTTTAAATAGAGGTTTCTATAGAGAGATTTCAGATAATATGTGACTTGCAACCAATACAATCATATAAGGGTGTGACATGGAGATTCAGGCATAATTCAATACTCAAAGTAAAACTCATGTATACATATAATTCAAGAGTCATGTGTTCATAACTTACCAGTTTCTAAAGCATGTATCCCAAGGAAGTCAATCAAGTGATTCATATACTTGAGTAACTACTCAATCAATTCTTGGAACATGTGCTTAAGCCAACTAACCAAGCATTTTAATAAATCTAAGACAACTAATTGAGTTAAGTTAATCCAGTATCCAAATCAACTCTAAGACATTTCCCTAGTTAACTAATCAAGTATCCTAATCAATTCTAAGACATGTGTTTAAGTGATCTAAACAAAACATTTAACCATTTCTAAGACGTGAATTCAAGCTAACCAATAGTCAAATCTCTTATAAGGCATGCATTCAAGTAAACTATCGAATGATCATCCACTTCTAGGATATCATTAGCAGTTATTATAAAGGCTATCCCTAATCTAGTTTAGAAGTAGAAAGCTCAAGGGGAGAAGTCATCACCTAAAGGGTAACAGTCTCGTCCTTGCTCCGAATTCTCGTGCATATCTTGCGGCCCAAAGTCACGCAAGTAGTCTCCTAAAGTCAAAGTTTATATTAGACAAATATTCCCTAGACCTTTTGTCTTCCATTTTATTGGAATTGTGTGGGGATTTGTAAGGATTTATAATGTGGGAATTGGGCCTGTTTCAAGGCGACCAGGCCCACCAACTATGGCCCAATCGATGAGGCTGGGCCTGAACTAGGCCTGGTTCAGCCCACCTTGCACTGCCCAATAGAGACCCAGGAAAACTGAGCTTTTCCCCGATTCCTGCGGCCCATTGATCCCAACCCAAATGTGGCCAACCTAAGTGCGGCCCACCTGCGTGTGACTGGACTGACAGTCTGGCCCATTTTTGTGGCTGGACTGACGGTCTAGCCCACCTGTGTGTGGCTGGACTGACGATTTGGCCCACCAGAATTTGCAGGGTGCGGCCCACCTGGTTTACAGGGTGCGGCCCACCTGCAGTTTAAGGTGAGGCCCACAGTGGTGTATAGTGCGGCTCACATTGATTTAAGGCAAGGCCCATTGGGCATTTGGCTCAAGGGTGAGGCTAGGCTATCTGCTTGGCCTAGCCCAGCTCGTGCTGCCTTGTGGCGTGGCCCATAGAGGTCTGATTTCGGCCCATTTCTGGGCTAGTTTTCAGCCCAGATTGCTGCCCAATGCAAGGCCCAGCTGAAAGCCTAGTTTAAATCCAGCTTTCGACCTAGAACTTCAGTCCATTTGAAGGCCACTTTCGGTTTAACTCATGGCCCAACCGAGGCTTGTCTTTTAACTCAAATCAGGGCCTAGTTGAGGCCTGATTTCAGTTCAAATCAAGGCTCGGTTGAGGGTTGTTTTCAGCTCCTTTCAGGGCCCATTTACAGGCCTACTTTCTACTCATTGCACGGCTTGATGAAAGCCGGTTTCCAGCCCCTTTGCACGGACTGATGAAGGTCAGATTTCAGTATGTTACACATCTTGACGAAGGCCTGATTTCAGCCCAATCTGGAAGCCATTTTCAGCCCACTACAGAGCCTAGTTAAGGGTCTGTTTTCAGTCCGTTCCAGGGCCCATATAGAGGTGTGTTTTGAAAAGGCCGAGTTATTAAGTCCTAGAGGGGGGTGAATAGGACTATGCCAAATTAAAAAAATTAACAGCAGAATTTAAATAAATTAAATACTGATAGCAATAAACAATCCCACAATGTTGAAATTAAAGACAACCTCAAATGTACAAGTATTGAGAGGTTGATACAGATGTTGTTCTAAGGACAACCTTACACCAAAAACCAAGGGTTTATGGCAGGACAACCTTATTAGAATGGTCTGTGTATCAAAAACTCAAACTGCTAAAGAGGAATAAAGAAATAAATAGCAAAGGAAATAACTAAGCTATTACGACATTCCCACATTTGCATAAAAGAAATTACAACAATCTCCACAAATGCAAAAAGGAAATTACAACATCCACAAAATAAAATAAACAATCACAATACCAGAAATTATAGTGGTTCGCCTGTGTGTACACCAACTGTTAAACAACAGTCACACAACTATTCCACTCCTAATATCCTCATACAGTGGATATTAACGTTCACTATGAAAATAGGTTTTTCAAGGTTCACCTCAAACCTTCACAATTGTGTCTTTCAAGTGGGCTTACACAATTCAAAAACCCCACACTCTGAGTTTTCTAGATCACCTCAGACAAACCAAAACAAAGAGATTTTTCTGGCATAATCTCAATGAAACCAAAAGAATTTACAAAACTGTAAAATACCTGGATATTCTCCTTTTGATGCAGCCCGGAAGAACCAATTCGGAGTAGAAGTTCAACGTAGAAGTTCAATGTTCACAGTCACTTGTGAAATGGTTCTAAGTTCTAAATTGATTTTAAATTAAATCAAGTTGGGCTAGCTCGATTTGATTTTGATTCTAAGAAATGGAAAAATTTCAATCCCTCTTTCAAATATGATGGAATATAGAATACAAAATCAAATACAAAAAGCTAATTAAAGAGAATATTAAATATGCACAATATAGCTTAAGAAAATGACTAACTTATCTCTCAGAGTGGCATATTGATTTAGCTTGAATTGAATACCAAACTCTGAAATTCGTGCTCTATTTATAAGTGCAGAAATCATTTGCTCGACTGGTCCTGCAGTCAGCTCGACTGGTCGTAGGACCAATAGACTTTTGAAATTTTGAGCGCGATAAGATAAGACCGTTCCATGACTAGTTGTAGGACCTGCTCGACCGGTCGAGTGGCCTCCACGACTGGTCATGCGGAACCCATTTTAGTTGCTGGACTTTGAGTCGAGCCTGTAGGACTGGTCGAGCACAGGTCGAGCACTGTTCACACGACCGGTTGAGCAGTCTTCAGGACTGGTCGAGGCTTTAACAAAAATTACTGAAAATCAGTAACAAACTTAGGACTAGTCGAGGAATTCTTGGACTGGTCGAGTTAGTGCAAGGACTAGTCGAAAAACAACTATGCACTTATAAAATGAGCCATTTGAATTATATATTCAAAATGACCTACCCTAAGTTCAATCTAGGGTCATTCATACCTTATACATGATGTATGAACGTTGAAACTTCTTTTGCTTCAGTTGATAGTTAATCTTTGAAGTTCACAAAACTTGAGATCTTATCATATGTAGAAGCTTGGACTCGAGACTTCTGAAGCTTGAATTTGTGATACATCGAAGCTTGAGCTTGAGTATCAAAGTATATAAACTTTGTCTTAACTTGGACGAAGCTTTTGATAACTTGAACTATGAAGCTTGAAACACTGAGGGATGTTCTTAAATCATGAAGACTTGCTTTTGAAGTTCTTGAAGTAAAGACTTTTGTCCTTGTACATGAGATGCACTTTCTTGAATATGTAGAAGCGCTACACAAGACACAGATTCCAAGAGGTTTTGGCACTACAACATTTAACAATCCTAGGAGCTAGAAACCATAGCACTTACAATCTCCCCCTTTGTCAAATTTGTGACAAAACACACTTCATAATAACATAAGCACTATACTCACAAAGAATCATGCACTAGTTATCAACATAAACCAGTTACAAGTTGGTTAAAGAATCATGCACCAGTTATCAACATAAACCAGTTACAACCTGGTTAAAGAATTATGCACTAGTTATCAACAGGTCATAAATTAGCATCTACTTCCCCAACAAAACTCCCCCTTATTTACTCCCCCTTACAAAATGGAAGGAAAAAAAATGGACTACATTTCCACTTTCGACAAACCACATCCACAATTCACATCAAAATTCTCCCCTTTTTGTCACAATATGACAAAGGAAGGAACCAATAAATGATAATGGAAGTAGATCAATAGGGAAAAAAAAGAAGAGTAATGAGGAATAAATGATCAATATAGTCAAGATATGAAATCCATAAGCATACATTGTTCAAGCAAGATCAATCAAGTTCAACCTCATAAAGCAAAAGAAAGCCAAATATCATAAAAGTTATTACAAACCATGATAAGTAAATACTAATCAGAACCCGATGAAGGAGCAGGTATGATAGGATCAAGTTTATGAAGTCCCTTGTTTAGGCGCCTAAGATACTTGCGCATATATTTGAATTGTAAATCATGGGACACATTCATGTTCTCTACCTTCTCCTCAAGTGAGCCAAATGCACATCAAAATCAGATGGCTGATAATCAGGATCATCTGTCGAATCGGATTCGATCTCATCAAAAATATCATCCATGTTAATATCATCTGGAGGTAAATCACCTTCCTCTTCATTCACTGCATTAGCTCCACCAACACCCACATTGACTTGGCCTGCGGCCAACCTCAGATTCATTTTGTTTATATTGGAGTTGTTGAAGATTAGGTGTTGAATGGGACCTTCCCCAATAGGCATATCCATTAAAATATGAGTGACCAACATAGTCATAAGATACGCGAAAGGAATGTCACTGTGTCCTGGATGGAGACGGAATTGAATGATACAATGACAAATTAAAGAAGGAAGACATACAGAAGTATCAGAGATGATGGAATGAAGAATCTGAACCATGAAAGTAGTGAGTTCAGTTTTGTTACCAGAACGGGAATAAACATTTGAAATAAAAATTCTGTGAAGGACTCTTTATCTGGGTAACAAATACTTTGAGGTAAGCGCATTTCTAGAAGGATTCCATTCAGCATCTATATTGCACAAATCTCTAGTAAGCATACGCTTTTCAGATTCAGATGATTTATCCAATAGAGTGCTAATGGGAATACCTTCATCATTGACAGGTATGTCCATTAGACCAGAGATCAGATGTCGGTCTACTTCAACTAGACCTTCTCTAGTTGCAATAATAAATGTCAGATTTTTAGTTGAAAAATCAGAAATACATGCATACATAGCTTACGCAATGGACCGATATGCCGGCCCACCCCAATGTAAAATGTTATCCCAACCTACAGATTAAGGAGATGAAGGATTTCAAATGGAGCTACATGTTCAACATGAACAGGTCGTTCAACTATTGCATTGCGCAACCTAATACCCTCACATAAGAGGGTTCATCTTCGGGTGACCGAAGGTGACGCTTTGTGATAAGTGTCGACCTAGACGTTGAAGGACCACGGGAACTTTTTTTTTAGCTCTACCTTCCATTTGCAACCAAGAAATCAAAGAACAAGGAGATTGCAAAAGAAATAGAGTGAGTTTTCACTAGATCAGTTTTTTTGAAAAGAAAACCCAAAAATCACTACGAATCAAGAAATAAATCATACCAATGATGAAAAAGGAGTGATAAGAACTTGAATCTACAAGAAAAATGTAAATAAAGCACTAACCTTGAAGAACTAGGAGATGGGTTCGACCGGTCGACCTAGGACCCATTGGAGAAGAAACTCAAAATGAAGAAAAAGAGATTTTTCCCCTAAATAAAGCACCAACCCGCACTACACGACTGGTCGAGTATATGCTCGACCGGACGTGACATGACTGGTCGAGTATGTACTCGACTGGTCGTACAGCCAAAATATGCATTTTTCATATAATTTGAAATTCTAATCATTTAAAATAACAAATATATACAATATGATATAGAAGTATATAAATAATCAATTCAAATTGCACATACCAAGATCAAATTTCAATTTAGCAAACCTGCTTTTGTCAAGTGGTTTTGTGAATATGTTACCAAGTTGAGTTTCGGTTGTATATATTCTAAAGAAATAGTCTTGTCTTCCACTAATTCACGAATGTAGTAATATCTAATGTCAATATGCTTGGTTCGTGAATGCTGGATTGGATTTTTAGAGATATTAATTGTGCTTGAATTTTCACAATATAAAACCATAGTATCTTGCGCAATTCCGTAATCGTTTAAAATTCTCTTCATCCACACAAGTTGAGTACATGCATTTCCTGCTGCAATGTATTCAGCCTCAGCAGTTGAGAGTGATACGGAACTTTGTTTCTTACTTAACCAAGAAACTAAACAGTTCCTTACATAGAAACAACCACCACTGGTTGATTTTCTATCATCAATATTACTAGCCCAATCAACATCAGTGTAACCCGCTAATTGCACACTAGTATCATGTGGATACCAAAGACCCAGATTTGCAGAACTTGCGACATTTCACAAAATACACTTAACAGCGGTTAAATGTGACTCTTTAGGGTCAAATTGATATCTAGCACAAATTCATACACTAAATACAATATCAGATCTACTTGCAGTTAAATAAAGCAAACTTCCAATCATACTGCGATATAGTTTAGGATCCACACTCTTACCTGTAGAGTCCTTCGAGAGTTTCAAAGTACTACTCATAAGAGTATCAAAAAATTTTTTATTCTTAAATCCAAACTTTTTGACTAAGTTCAGAGCATATTTGGTTTGAGAAATAAAGAAATCATCGGGTTGCTGTTTAACTTACAACCCAAGAAAATAATTCAATTCTCTAACCATTCTCCTTTCAAACTTAGATTTCATAAGATCTGCAAACTCAATAGTCATGTTAGCACAGGTAGATCCATAAATTATATCATCAACATAAATTTAAATAATTAAAATGTGATCATTATGTTTCTTTACAAATAATGTCTTATCAACACTTCCCATTATAAAGTTATGACTTAGTAGAAACTTAGTCAACTTTTCGTACCATGCCCTGGGAGCTTTTTTCAAACCGTAGAGAGCCTTTTTTAAGTGATAGATATGATCAGTATTCTTAGGGTCTTCAAAACCGTTGGTTATTCAACATACACTTCTTCATGCAAATCGCCGTTTAAGAAAGCACTCTTTACATCCATTTGGTATATTTTGAACTTTCTAAAGCATGCAATGGATATAAATAGTCTGATTGATTTAAGATGAGTTACTGGGGTAAAGGTCTCATCATAATCGATGCCTTCAATTTGAGTGTACCCTTGTACAACCAACCTAGCCTTGTTTCTAATAATATTACCAAGTTCATCAGACTTATTTTTGAAAATCCACTTTGTTCCAATAATGTGTTGATCTTTAGGTCTTGGAACTAAGTACCAAACATCATTTCTAACAAATTGATTAAGCTCTTCTTGCATCGTAACTATTCAGTTTTCGTCAGTAAGAGCTTCTTTTATGTTAGCCGGTTCTATCTGAGATGTAAAGCACACGTAGTTACACATATCTTCTAGTTGTTTACGAGTGTGCACACCAGTGAGAGGGTTTCCAAGAATTTGATTAGTTGGATGGTTTTTAACTGTCTCAGTTCAGTGTTCTGTTGACTTGATGAAAAGTCTGGTTTATTAATTAGAAGAACTTCATCATTTTCTGAACTTGAGACAGGTGTATTCAAGTGATCGTCGATAACAACATTAATGGACTCTTGAATAACACCAGTCCTCTTATTAAGAACCCGATATGCTCGACTATTTAGAACATACCCTAAAAATATCCCTTCATCACTTTTGGTGTCAAACTTCCCCAGATTTTCTCAGTCACGTAAAATGTAGCACTTGCTGCCAAAAACTTGAAAGTATTTGATAGTAGGTTTCTTATCAAACCACATTTTATAAGCCATTTTACTATTTGATTTTCTAGTATAAACACGATTAATTACATAACACGCAGTATTTACGGCTTCGGCCCAAAGATTTTTTAGGAGCTTCATACTATTTAACAGTACATTTGCCATTTCTTGAAGCACTCTATTTTTTCTTTCAACTATATCATTTTGTTGTGGTGTTTTGGGCGCAGAGAATTTATGTGATATTCCCTGATCACTGTAAAACTTCTCAAAACTGCTATTCTCAAATTCTGATCCATGATTGCTACGGATCTTATAGACTTGAGACCCTTTTTCCATTTGAATACGTTTAAAGATCTTTTTTACTTCATCGAGAGTTTCGGATTTGTCCCTTAAGAAGACTACCCATGTATATCTGGTAAAGTCATCAACAATTACCAGAATGTACTTCTTGCCACCTCGACTCTCCGTTCTGGTTGGTCCAATAAGGTCTATATGAAAAAGTTTGAGCGGTTTATATGTGGCATTGGAGTCCACCTTTTTGTGAGAACTCCAGTTTGTTTGCCAATCTGGCATTCGCCACATATTTTATCTATTTTTTGTATTCTGGGTAAGCCTCTTACTAACTCTCTTTTGTTCAACCTATACAAATTGCGGTAGTGTACATGTCCAAGGCGTTTATGTCATAACTCGGTCTCATCGGTATGGACCATGTGGTACGATAAATTAGATGAGCTTGAATCACTTACAATGTAGCAATTTTCAGAAGTTCTACGACCAGTTAATATTACTGAACCATTTTTATTTAAAATTTTGCACCCTAGGTTAGTAAATTTTACACTATGATTATTATCGCATATTTGAGAAATGCTTAATAAGTTGTGTTTTAACCCTTTTACATATAAAACATTCTCAAATAAAGGAAGGTTAAAGAGTTGAACCGTACCTTGGCCAACAATCGTGCAGTTGCTACCATCACCGAATGTGACTGATCCATCAGTCATATCTTTAATATTGGTGAACAGACTTTTGTCACCAGTCATGTGTCTGGAGTATCCACTGTCTAGGTACCACTTTGAATGGCTTGTAGCTTTGAAAGCAGTATGGGCAACCAAACAAGTAACCTTAGGAACCCATTTCATTACAGTATTGGGTTTAAAAGTATAGTTGGTCTTCTTATGTTTGTAGTTGTTATAAGACCGACCCAATGAGTTAGATTTTAAGAGCTTCGTAAGTAAATCAACAATTTTCTCAGTTAAAGGATTATGATTCTGATTTTTGTAGTTGATATGGTTACTTCTAGGTTTTAAGTTTTGAAAAGACTTAGCATTTTTAAAATGATTTTGATTCAGGCTTTTCCCTTTTGAGTTAGAAGACTCCGATTTCACAAATTTGGGTGGAGTATTCATATGTTTAGGAGGAATACTTTTGTTGTAGCCCGATCCCGATCAATCCCCACATTTTCTGGATCCGGATAAAAGTTTTTCTAACTTAGGATCTCTTTGGGCATACCTCCATGTGTCTTTTAAACTCAAAAATAAAGAGACTTCAAGTTTTAGTTTTTCATTTTCAGATTTTAAGTTTTCAACTTGGGAGTTTTTGAAATCTAAGTCGCACTTAGTTTTTTTTAAATAATCTGAAATGTGAGATTTTTCTAAAACAAGATTATCAAAAAAAATTTTAAGTTTTGAAAACTTTTCTTTTTAAAGTTTTAGTTTTACTGCAATTTTACAACTTTTCTTATATAAGGCATTATAAGCATCTTGAAGGTCTTCTTCATTTTCATGATCGCTATTCAGATTTTCTTCACTAGTTAAATCATCATTATCTGAAAAAGTAAACTTGGCTAGAGTCATAAGGGCTTTAACTTCATTATCTGACTCGGTTTCAAAATCTTCTAACTTAGAAGAGGCTTCATAGCAGGAAGATTCATCCCAAGTAGCCAACATTTCTTTCCTTTTAGGTTTGTCCTTTTTAGGACACTTGTTTGCTAAATGCCCATATTCATGGCAGTTGTAACATTAACTGTCTTTTAAAGATTTCCAAGTTTTAGATTTAGATCTTTTCTTATCAGTAGATTTTTGAAAATCAACCCTCTTTATACTTTTAAAAATCTTATAAAACTTTTTAGCTAAAAGGGCCATATCATCTTCAGAATTTTCAAAATCAGAATTACAACAATTTTCTTGTGAAATACTTTTAGAAGATTTAAGGGCGATTGATTTACCTTTAGAAGCTTTAAAAGTTAACTCATAAGTCTGTAATGAGCCAACTAATTCTTCTACCCTCATATTATCCGTATCATAAAGTTCCTTGATCGCAGTCACCGTTGAATTGAACCGTTCAGGTAGTGAACGTAGTATCTTTATACATACTTTACTTTCTGCGATTTTATCACCAAGACCCCACATAGAGTTGACAATGTCATTTAATCTAGTATAAAAGTCCATGAAAGTTTTACTTTCTTCCATACGTATTTCCTCAAATTTGGTTGTGAGGATTTGGACTTTAGATTTCTTAACAATTGTTTTTCCCTCTTGTGTCATTTCTAAAATATCCCAGGCTTGCTTTGCAGTATCACTGGATATAATTCTTTTGAATTCATCCGGTGATAGTGCGCAAGTGATTGCATTTAGTGCTTTTGCATTGGCACTACTCTCACTTTTTTCAAGAGTGGTCCAAGAGAAATAAGGTATAACTCTCATAGTTTTGGATCCATCGATACCAGTCACTTCAGTGGTAGGAGGGGTCCAATCAGTCACTGTGGCTTGTCAAACTCTCTCATCAATGGATTTTAAGAAAATTCTTATCCTTGCTTTTCAGGAGGCATAATTAGAGCCATTAAAAGGTGGAGGCCGAGTGACTGAAAGACTATCAAAATTTGACATCTTACAAAGCTCAGATCAATTAGCTAAGGAAATTAATCTAAAAGAAATAATAATTAAAACGAGCTATTAGGCTTTGATACCACTTGAAAAGGCCGAGCTATTAAGTCCTAGAGGGGGGGTGAATAGGAATATGTCAAATTAAAAAAATTAACAGTGGAATTTACATAAATTAAATACTGATAGTAATAAACAATCCCACAATGCTGAAATTAAAGACAACCTCAAATGTACGAGTATTGAGAGGTTGATACAGATGTTGTTCTAAGGACAACCTTACACAAAAAACCAAGGGTTTATGGCAGGACAACCTTACTAGAACGGTCTGTGTATCAAAAACTCAAACTGATACAGAGGAATAAAGAAATAAATAGCAAAGGAAATAACTAAGCTATTACAACATTCCCACACTTGCATAAAAGAAATTACAACATTTTCCACAAATGCAAAAAGGGAAATTACAACATCCACAAAATAAAATAAACAATCACAATCCCAGAAATTATAGTGATTCGCTTGTGTGTACACCAACTGTTAAACAACAGCCACACAACTACTCCACTCCTAATATCCTCACACAGTGGATATTAACGTTTACTATGAAAATAGGTTTTTCAAGGTTCACCTCAAAGCCTCACAATTGTGTCTTTCAAGTGGGCTTATACAATTCAAAAACCCCACACTCTGAGTTTTCTGGATCACCTCAGACAAAAAAAAACAAGGTGATTTTTCTGGCACAATCTCAATGAAACCAAAAGAATTTACAAAACTGTAAAATACCTGGATATTCTCCTTTTGATGCAGCCCGAAAGAACCAATTCGGAGTAGAAGTTCAACGTAGAAGTTCAATGTTCACACTCACTTGTGAAATGGTTCTAGGTTCTAAATTGATTTTAAATTAAATCAAGTTGGGCTAGATCGATTTGATTTTGATTCCAAGAAATGGGAAGATTTCAATCCCTCTTTCAAATATGATTGGAATATAGAATACAAAATCAAATACAAAAAGCTAATTAAAGAGAATATTAAATATGCACAATATAGCTTAAGAAAATGACTATCTCTCAGAGTGGCGCATTGATTTAGCTTAAATTGAATACCAAACTCTAAAATTCGTGCTCTATTTATAAGTGCAGAAATCGCTTGCTTGACTGGTCCTGCGGTCAGCTCGACTGGTCGTAGGACCAACAGACTTTTGAAATTTTGAGCGTGATAAGATAAGACCGTTCTACGACTGGTCGTAGGACCTGCTTGACCGGTCGAGTGGCCTCCACGACCGGTCGAGTCCTGTCCACGACTGGTCGTGTGGAACCCATTTTAGTTATCGGACTTTGAGTCGAGCCTGTAGGATTGGTTGAGCACGGGTCAATCACTGTTCACACGACCGGTCGGTAGTCTTCGGGACTGGTCGAGGCTTTAACAAAATTTCCCAAAAATCAGTAACAAACTTAGGCTGGTCGAGGAATTCTTGGACTGGTCGAGCCAGTGCTAGGACTAGTTGAATATATCCTAGAACAAGTTGAAAAACAAACTATGCACTTATAAAATGAGCCATTTGAATTATGTATTCAAAATGACCAACCCTAAGGTCAATCTAGGGTCATTCATACCTTATACATGATGTATGAATGTTGAAACTTCTTTTGCTTCAATTGATAGTTGATCTTTGAAGTTCACAAAGCTTGAGATCTTGTCATATGTAGAAGCTTGAACTCGAGACTTTTGAAGCTTGAATTTGTGATACATTGAAGCTTGAGCTTGAGGATCAAAGTATAGAAACTTTGTCTTAACTTAGATGAAGCTTTTGATAACTTGAACTATGAAGCTTGAAACACTGAGCGATGTTCTTGAATCATGAAGACTTACTTTTGACATTCTTGAAGTAAAGGCTTTTGTCCTTGTACATGATATGCATTGTCTTGAATATGTTGAAGCGCTACATAAGACAGATTCCAAGAGGTTTTGGCACTACAAAATTTGACAATCATAGGAGCTAAAAACCATAGCACTTACACGTTTTCAGCTCAGCTTAAGGCATGTTTCCTAGCTTGTTGCAAGGCCTGATGAAGATGGAAGGGTAAGGAGTTACCTGGGCTTGACTCGGGCGTGGCCTGAACTCGGTCGAGCTTGATTTGGAGTGGGGCAACACACGTTCCCCACCTCACTTCTCTCTCTCTCTCTCTTTATTTCTTTCTCTTTTCTTTCTCTCCTCTTTCTCTCTTTCTTTTCTTTGATCTCCCTTACTTCCTCTCTACTTGTGGTGCTGCAGATCTGCACTGACCCAACTCGGTCCGATCTTATGCGGTCTGAGTTGGTGCAGTGCGGCACTAAGTCCACTCAGTCGCACTCGCTTTCCTCTCTCCCTTTCACTCGCCCTCCCTCATTCCTCTCCTTCTCTCTCTCACTCTCTGATGCTCTTCTTTGGTGCGAATCTCAAGGCACCCCAACGGCTTTTATAGTCAAGAGAGAGAGAGCCTGCATGAATCAGCCAACGACTGAGATGAACCGGCCCTAGCAACGACCATTTTTGGAAAATGACTATGCATGGGGTCCATCTGACCCTGGGGATGGATTCCCACTGCAATGGCCCACCAGGAAAGTAAACTTTTAGCCCTGGAAGGGCCCATCTCGTGATCGTGGGTTGGATGGGTTAAAGGAGAAGATGGAGTGGCCATTAATGGCAAATCATCCTCTAAGGTATATTCATTATGATGTGGTCCGTTTGAGCGGACTAGATGGGACTGTTGATCACTGTGGGGCCCACTTTTTGGGCCTTTTACGTGCGTTTCGGAATATCTCACGAGATATTCTTCTCAAGAGATGGAGCGTTTCTCTCCATTTTCTCGTACCGCCCTAAGGTGAGGGGTTAGGATTGCCCCATGTGGCCCAGGGAACGGTTAGAACCCTGCCAGCACCTATTTCCCAAATGGGAAATCCTCTTTTTTGCTTTTCTTGGTGCAGGCTGTTGTTCGACTATTTTTCGAAATGAGAGAACGTGGCTTCAACTGGAAGATGGATGGCTGGGATAACACGATCAAACCAATCGTGGGCCACCCATGCGGCCACAAGTTGGCTCACCATCCTGGATCCTAGCCGCACGCGAGCTTTTGATCGGTTCCATCCCAAAATCGTTGTCTCTATGGATGGGTCTATAATCCTATAGATTTTGGTCGGACGGGCCCCATGAGTTTAATGGACGGTGCAGATCATCCAGATAGTGGCCAGGGTGGGCCACCTAGGGAGCTGACATTCGTCAGTTTCAAAAATGACGTTTGGCGGGAGAAATCTGCTCTTTTTGCAAAGAGGCTCGGTCAAAGCCAGTTTAACCGACTTGGACCAACTGGTACACCTCGTGTACGGGTGCACTAGGTGCACTCGCACTTCGTATGGGGTCCACCGTGATGTTTTTGATAAATCCACTCCGTTCATTCGTCATGGGAACCCCATCTAGGGGTCTAGCCCAGTTTTGGGGTGGAACTGAGGCCTAGATGGGCCGTATCACACGTCCCAGGCCTTTTTACGGATAATACAATCGATCCAATGGTTGGATTGATTTGATACTTGATTTCAACGGTTAAATATGAATTTGAGAGGTAGTGAGTGCTTGGTCGGCCATTCACTACCCCTCGAAGGTCTATCATTAGAGCATTGTTCCGTTATGATTCGATCAGGTGATTGTAAGTTGTTTTAACTTAAGGTGTTTAGTTAGGATTACCTTCCTGGCTGATGTAGGGTTCAACTCAGCTCCTAGGGCCTCTGATGGATGACTTTAACGATGACTGGAAGCCCCATCCTGCATTCGTTGGATTCAAGTTGTCTGTTATTCGAGTTTAAAATCCCCTATTACAATTTAAGTGGTAACACCCGCGTACCAGAAGTGCGGGGTGTTACACAACATGTACATAATCAATCCAAAACAACCATATAGAAATCTTCTTAATGCAATGCATGATATGCATGCTCTGATGGAGGTGCCCGACCAATGAAATGAGAATAGTCAACACTCTCATTAGTCCACTTATGAGATGATATCCATCAGAGGTTTTGAGCCCCCTTATGAGATGATGAGCCCACCTCTCTCACGGGCTCCCAAAATACCCAACCAATGAAATGCGAGTAGGCAACTCTTTCATTAGATAATATACAACCAGAGAAATAAGAGTACGTAGTTGACACTTTCTCTATTATAACACCCAAAGGGGTTGACCCAACTCCTGGATCCTAGTGAATATATGATTTTAATCAAATCCTTTAGTTTTTTCTGATTTAAGATGCATACACTCTCTAAGTTACCGCTACATTCACCACATACCAAACTCTTATGGTCCACCATGTCCTGAGATAGTCGTTGTCCTTTACATGATACCTAACATGGAGGGACGGTCTCATCCTACTCATAATGTTACACATTATTCCAAACCAATAATTATTCACAAATGGACCCATAACCAACAATAATCCAACCACTTGGATCCTCCGTAACCATAACCATCACCATAACCATAATCACAATACTTACATTAATCATGGATGTGTGATTACTTCAGGCGTGGCATTCCATGATACATGTGTTCCGTCACAACACCATCATATGTGCATATCAAGTCCATTCTCATGTGTTTCTCATCACGGAACGCATTTAATATTAACACAGTTTCATCTACAACTTGAAATTATTCTCAAATCCTTGTTCATGTATTCGCATGTGTATAAACTTCATATTTCATAAAATTTCCCAAAATAAATATTTGCATAATTATGATAGTAAACATCACCGAACAACCTACAAACGTCCCAAGGTAGGCCAATGCAAACTACATTATATAAGATTCATTCAGGTTAAATTAGTGGGCGTACCAAGTCGACACGACGGGTTAACTTGTCACAACGATTTAACTCACTGATCTACACATTTCCACTTATTTTACCATCATAGAATATCATTCTTGTCATTATATGTAACGCCCCTAGTTTTCGCAGCCCAAATACATACTCGTGCCCGAGAATTTTGGGTGTTAATAAAGTAATAATTGGATACTTCAAAATCATACCTTCATTCTTTTTTTTTTACCTTTTTTTTTTATCACATTCATGAAGGTAACCATTCATGGTGTCGAGGTCATCGAATAGGGCCATGGTACATGAATTTCTTGGTGATCTAAAATTTAGACAGGCCTATGTTGAAAATTCTCATAGCGGGTGCCAAAACGGTCTTGATCTCAATTAACGGTCCATGCTTACAGATCATAGCCCAATTTTGGAGAAAATGTGTATTCAGGATAGGCAAACGATTGAGTAAAATTTGGTGGTTGATTGATGTTGGAAAAAGCCTAAATATGAAATTTTGCCTTTTGCGCCAAAATGAAGGATTTAGCTTTAAAGCGGCGTGGGATCATAAATCAATCCAAAGTGTGGTCCAAATTTGATTTGTGATTAACAGTGTAAAGTGGGTAAATTGGAAGGTCCAGATTTAGAAATAGTTGGTAAGCCTAAAATGGCTAGCTTCACGTAAAAAAGTCTACCAAGATGGGGTTCTCACATTTCACACTTGATTCATATGATAGGAAATCTAATTCATTCATATGAAGGAAAATAACTTAATATGACTACCCAAAACTTTTCTCACTCGATAGATACCAAAATCAATTGTTAAAGGGTCGTTTTGTCAATTGGATCACTTTTACAATAATCTAAGGGTTGAAATTCGACATGTATGGTTAATTTATGATACATAGGCATGGTATAAATTTTCACATCAAATGGATCATGAGAACCATGTGATCTAGAATTTAAGAGTCTAAGTTAATGACATTTTTGTAATTATTGTTGATTTGAGAGTTTTAGGAAATCTAATTATTCTACATGGTAATATAAACGTTTCTAAGCAATTATTACAAAATAACTCATATCTAAATCATTAAAAATAAAGAGTTATTCACCAAATGAGTTAAAATTATCATTAATTAAGGCGAGATACACATGTCAAACAGCATGATGGATGGTCAACGACATGTCAAAAACAGGAAAACTTAATGGTTAGTACTTTAGGGTTTAGGGTGGATGTGGGCAGGACGTACGGTCAGTTTCGTAAATGGATGAACATAAGGTGAGTTTTTTGAGTGATCAAGAGATAAAACATGTATACAGTTAGATTCAAGTAATTTGTTTACATATGCAAGTTCCTCATATTGTAGTTTTGATGGTTGGTTAAGCATATTTATAGGTGGTGAACAAGATGATCGGATCAACATCTCGATTTGATATGTATACGAGCAGATGCAGAGATCAAGTACTTAGTTTACTATGATCGGGTGACCAAACTCAAAATGGACGGTCAGATAACTTTACCTAGCAGTGAATAGTTGATCGAACGGTTGATTATGATGGACAAGTGAGAATACTTGGATATATGATGATCATGTCTTAAAAATCAATGGTCGGATGACTTGATATATATATGAAGATTATTCTAAATGGTTAGATTCATGTTAGAGAATATATGTAAGATTAAGATAGGCTAAATTGGTGACATACACATGCATATACTAAATTAAATTCCATGGTAACACTCGATAACTTTCAATACTTGAGTATTGAAAAGTTCGGGGTGTAACACCACAAGTATACGAACTATGTGATTTCCAACAACATACAACCATGAATCATGAACCCACATACAAGTAGTTTGATATTTAAACCTAACCTTGTTCAATATTTAACCCAAACACAATCATTCATATAATTAATCTTTCAACACATGATTCATAGCATAAAATCAATACAAATCATAAATTTAACATAAGCATTTTAGATTTAAGCAATCAATAATTCAAACATAGAAAACAATCTATCAACCATATCAAAATAACACTAACATTGGAGAAAACCTGTAAGGGATTCCTCACCTTAACCTATTAAGGAAATCTAGATCGAGTTAGAAGAGAGAAAAACATTCACATGTCCAAGGGGTCGCATATGCAAGAGGAGTCACACACTTAAGATGTAGAGGGGGGAAAGCCCAAGGGATTGACAGCTAGGGTAGGCATCTCTCTCTCTCTCTCTCTCTCTCTCTCTCTCTCTCTCTCTCTCTCTCTCTCCCTCCCTCTTCTTCTTCTTCTTCTTCACTCCTTCCTTCTCTCTCTTCTTCTTCTTCTTCTCTCCTTCCTTTCTTATCTCCCCCTCTTGGTGGGCGTGTGAGGGCTAGGGTGCTTTTGGAGTTTTTTTTTATATAAAGATTTTGGGAGAGAAATAAAGCATTGAGGAGAGGAGTTGTGCATGTTGCAACAAGCTATGAAAGGGGATTGGACGTCCACACCATAAGAAAGCTTGGGTGGTCAACTTTGGTCTCAAAGGGTTGATGTGTTGGGAAATCCACTCCAATAATTAGTTTGGGACAATTAGATGAGTCATGATATGCAATTTGTTAGGGGGTTCACCACTTACAACGGTTCATCTTGAATGGGCTTGATGGACGGTCGTAATGCATTGATTGGGTCCACACTTTCCACCAAAACCCATAGTCTTACTAGATAATCATCAATTAAGCTTTCATCATTGATGGATAGTGGGAACATGGTTAACTTGGGCCCCACTCCATTGGGATTATCTTAATTAAGGAAATTCTCTCGTAAGTTTTAAAAAAAAGTTGTTTAGGGTGGGGCTAGGAAGGCTAGTTTTGTTTTGTTTTGTTTTGTTTTGTTTTTTTTGTTTTTGTTTTTGTTTTTGTTTTTGTTTTTGTTTTTGTTTTTGTTTTTGTTTTTTTTTTTTTTTTTTTTTTTTTTTTTTTTTTTTTTTTTTTTTTTTTTTTTTCTGGCATTTTTTTCTTAATAAAAAAGTTTTTTTTTTTTTTTTGTGAAGAAACTGAAATATCATTAACAAGAGTGAAGGGCTTAACAAGAAGGATACACAAAACAGAGGCCTGCGAGGGAAAAAAAATAAAACTTTGGGCCTTCAACACTAAAGCAATACTACATGCGACCTATTTCCTTGATTGAACCCATCCCAACTTGATCCAAGAAGGCCCCACAAGCGGTCATTTGCTACTCCGCCACCGAGAGAAAGGACTTATGAACCTGCTCCTTGTTACCTAGTCTTGCCAAGGAGTTTGGTACACTGTTAACTTCCCGAGGGGCAAAGCTTATCTTGACCTCTGCTTTCCTTCTAAGGGAATTTATACAGGCCCAGACATACCATAGGAACCAATTTGATGGCTTGACCTTGTTTACTAAATCTACAACAATCTTGGAGTCACATTCCACTAGGATTTTGTCGAAGCCTTAGGTAACCCTTTAGGGAAGGGCCTCGAGAAGTGCATGATCCTAATCTTTTGCATTGATTTTGAGCCTGCAGCCCTCACTGTATGCAAAGAGGAAATTACCATTACTATCTCTGTAAATGCCTTGCCCCCTAAGATTCTCAGATTCCCCCTAAAAGAACCATCCACATTAATTTTGATCCATCACTCCGATGGTCTCTCCCAACAACAGAGAGAGAAGGAAGAACTAATTGGCTACCTTGTAACACATCCCAGCTCTTTGAAAGCAAGCCTTCTGGTGAGGAGACTATGTTTGAGAGGGGGCAGGTAGGAACTTAAGAAACACAACCAAATGATGATTCAATTTATGGTCTTCTTTGCATTGACCCTTCTATCTTCAAACCGAGGGCAATTCCTCTCCTTCCATATCTCCCAAAGGACCAACATCGGGAGAATGCCTCTCATAGAAGAGAAACAGTCCCCACCTGAGGTTAAACACCGCCATTAGGTTGCTCTCCCTAATGCAGATTACCCATCCATCATTGAAATGTCAAAAATGCCACTGAAAAAATTCCAAAAGGAAGATGAAACATTCTCATATGTTAGTACATATTCAAGGAACTTTTACTCACTCCCCCACCACGGTTATGAAATTTGGCAAGTAATTGGTTTCTTTTGTGATGGATTGAACTCAAATATGCACCGATTTATTGAAATGATGTGCAATGGTGAGTACATTACCAAGGACCCAAAAGAGGCATGTGATTACTTTGATAGGTTGGCTGCGAAAGCACAATCATAGAACACCACCAACAAATTTAGTAATTCCAAGCCTACTCGTAAAGATAAAAGGGGAATATATGTCCAAAACAAGGATGACGATGTGAATGTGAAGATTGAAGATATCACTTGGAAAGTTGAGGCCATAGAACTAAGGAAGGTGGAAGCGATCTAGTCCACCAATACGACTACTGAAAGTGTAGGTGGCATACGCGATGGTGATGCACACCTTAAAAAGGATTGTCCCACAATCACAGCTTTTTAGGATGTGTTACAAGCTCAAGTGAATGCCATGAATGCTTACCAACGCCCATTCTGTGCGCCGAACTCTAACAAGTACAATTCTAACTGGCAGAATTATCCCCTCTTTAGTTGGAGAAATGGGCCAACTGCGAAGCAAGCACTCCTCCCCAAGGACCTCCCCTTGCACCTCAAAGTGCACTGCAAGTGCAACCACAAAAGAGGACCTTTTAGGACACGCTGTAAGCATTCATGCAAGGGCATATGCAATTCAATCGGACTATCGTGTAGGCCCACTATGTAGGCCATAAGTGATATCAAAAAGTTAGTTTCAAGGATCGAATCACACATGACTACTAGGGAGAAAAGGACCTTTTCGGCCCAACCAAAACCTAACCCAAAAGGATAATACGAAGTAAGTGATTCGAATCCTCCTAACCGACATATGGAACAAGTCAAGTCCATCACCACTCTTAGAAATGGAAAGAAAATAAACAAGACTATCCCAATGAAGGCCAACACGCCTAAAGATTCAGATAAATTTGAGAGTGAGAATGGACCGAGCCCTACCCCACATGAGAAAGAGTCGATGCATGGGTATAAGCTCGTGGCTTTGTTTCCCCAACACTTCGTCTAATTAAAATGCCGATTAGAGAATCATGACATCTTAGAGAATTTCCAACAAGTCAAAATCAACATTCCTTGATTGGATGCGATTAAACAAATTCTCTCGTACACCAAGTTGCTTAAGGACCTTTGCATAATTAAACGAAAATTAAATGTGTAAAAGAAAGTTTTTTTTATAGAACAAGTGAGCGCCATAATCAAATAAAATGCTTCCCCAAAATATATAGATCCGAGTGGCCCTACAATCTCATATAAGAAAATTTTGATTGAACAAGCCTTACTACACTTGGGGGCAAGCATAAACATCATACCCTACTCAATGTATGAAGAACTAGGGACCAAGATGACCCTATAACTCATTGACCGATCGATTTGTATACCAAGGGGATAGTTGAGGATGTGTTAGTCCACATTGATAAATTCTACTACCCAATAGACTTTATCGTCTTAGACACATAACCAGTTATAAACACAAGAACTCAAATTTTGGTCATCTTAGGATGCTCATTCCTGGCCACCTCAAACGATATAATCAATTACTGAAATGGAGTGATGAAGTTGTTCTTTGGGAACATAATACTGGAGGTGAATGTGTTTAACATCTGCAAAGAACCAGGAGATGTAGATGAGAGCCATGAGGTAAACATGATTGACACACTCGTGGAGGAGGAGTTCATATTAACTATAATCTCTCACCTCTTAGAAGAATGTATTGCTCACTTCATGGATTTTGACGATCACATGATACTGGATATAATGAGTACGTTATTAAATTCTAAGTCGGTACTTAAAACTAACTGGTGGAGGCTAACCTTTAAAAAATTGTCCCTTATGAACTCAAAGCCTCTACCGTTTAGCATCAATCTACTGAAGCTTAACCTAAAACCATTGTCATCCGAGCTGAAATACATTTACTTAGGTCAAGGAAACACATATCCAATGGTGATTTCTTCCCACTTGGATGATGAGCAAGAGAGCAAATTGATTACTACTCTTAAAAACCACAAAAGTACCATAGGATGAACTATTGCGAATCTCAGGGAATTGACCGCCTGATTTGCACTCACTGAATACACCTAGAGGAGGATGCTAAAACATAAAGGCAACCACAATGCCGATAAAATCCAAACATGAGGGATGTAGTTGAGATGGATGTGATGGAACTACTGGAAGTGGGTATCATATACCCTATATCCGATAATTAGTGGGTGAGTCCAACTAAGGTGGTACCCAAGAAACCGACATCAATCATGATCATCAATTCATGATTCGGTGGACTAGATCATTTTAAAAAATCCCAAAAAATGTTATAATAAAAATCGGCATTGATCGCGACTGTCAATTCACGATCCGATGGACCGAAACATTTTAAAAAATTTATAAAAATCGTCTCAATAAAAACCTAGCATCAATTGCAACCACAAACTCGTGATCTGATGGACCAGATCATTTTTAAAAATTTTACAAAAATATCTATAACAAAAATTAACATCAATCGCAATCGCCAGCTTGCAATCTGATGGACCAGGTAATTTTTGAAAACTTTACAAAAATATTTCCAATAAAAACCGGCATCGATCGCGACCGCCAACTCGCGATTCGATTGACTAAATCATTTAAAAAAATTTTACAAAATAATTTTCAATAAAACTTGGTATCGATCGCGACTGCTAGCTTGCGATCCAATGGACTAGATCATTTTTAAAAACTTCACAAACATATTTTCAATAAAAATTGGCATCGATCCCGACCATCGGCTAGCGATCCGATGGATTGGATCATTTTAAAAAACTTCACTAAAATATTTTCAATAAAATCGGCATCAATCACAACTGCCAACTTTCGATCCGATTGACCATATCATTTTTAAAAATTTCACATAAAAATTTCCAATAAAAACCAACATCGATCGATATCGCCAACTTGCGATTCGATAAACCGAATCATTTATAAAAACTTCACAAAAATATTTCCAATAAAAACAGTATCGATCGTGACCGTCAACTCGCCATCTAATGGATTCAATTATTTAAAAAAATTTCACAAAAATATTCTTAAACAATCTAGCATCGATCGCAACCGCCAACTCACAATCAAATGGACCGGATCATCTTTTGAAATTACCAAAAAATGTTTTCAAATTCTTAGAGAGTCACAACCATAGAGGGATGACGGACTCAATTGGTTGCAAATCAAAATCTTGACCGCCAATGATGGATAGACCTGCGCCATCCCTTATAAAAGCCGGATTGAATCGTAACCAACGATGTAATCGAGCCCAAAACAATCAAGTTAGATTATCCTGTGAAAGGATGAAACCAATCAAACATCTCTAATAAAATCAAACTCTTGATAACCACTAATCAGACTTGCGCTAGATGAACTATCCCCAACAGATCTTAGTCCTAATTGTGACAACCAAAACCTAAGCAATAAATCACAAAATCCTTAAAATCAATAATCCCTAGCCGAGTCTATTTAAATCACAACCATCATATGCACTAACCTCTTGCATGTTTTCAATCAAAACTAGTTTAATTGAAGTCTCATAGGCATCCTCGATGGAGACAACCAAGTAAGCTAGACCCATTTACAAAATCATCTTGCAATAAAATCGCCACAGAGTGTCACTCCCTAGGCTAGGGCGACTTAAAAAAATCCCAAAATATTTTCAGGATAAAAAGTACTAAGCTTATGAGGCACTAACAGATCTTCCATATCTTTGGGTGGGAGTCAGCGTAAAACCAAATAAGATCCGATGTCTCACAGTTTCCTCGGAGATTATCAGGATCCGAATGTACATAAAGTACGACTGGACTGAACTCCAGTGTCAGCTCCATCGTATCAAATACTAATGTTAAGAAGAGACGATAGGCCAAGACTGGTAAGAAGAAATGATTTAAATGGCAAAAAAAAAAAAAACAAATTGTAACCAAAGTGTCAAAACCATAAGATTGCATGGAAAAATGTCACTCGCACATACCTAAGTGTGGATGCTTGCGGAACTTGATCAAGTACAAGTTGGCATAGTGAGTTTCCCATAAGGTTGCAAAAAGCATAGAGTAGCTAACAACTTTTATGATCAAATGAAATAAGTACTCCTGGGGAGACATGGGAATCCATGGACATTCTAGTTCAGGTTAGTATCCTCGTAAGGCCGTAGAAAGTGTAAGAGCTCTACTGTACCTTTCCAATGTCAGTACCGATCAGGAGTGAAAAGGTTACGATCGGTGACTCGTTATGCCACAAAAAGTATAAGGATAATCGCAACGTTTTCCTCAAACCCTCGTGATATATTCAAGTTACTTATTTCCAGGCAATCAGATGACACAGACATTAAGGCACACAGTGAATCCATATTGCAATTCATGACTGACCAATAAAGCTGGGGTATCCACTTGCTTTGGCATTCGATTGCACACACTCTCTGCTAAAAAAAGGCATCTGTAGACATCCCACCCCAAGCCGATAAGTTGATTTAGTTTAAACCAATGGATGATTAACCAAAACACTAATCCTAAACCCTAACTCTAGAGACCTAAACCCTATGAACTCTACTAACCCTAGAGACCTAAACCTTATGAACGTTAATACTAAATTCTAACCCTAGAGACCTAAACCCTAAACTCAACCCAATCAATCGTGTTAACGCAGTCGATATAATCATAAAACCTAGGACCCTAGAACCTTAGAGCCTTGAGTCAACTCGACGAGTCAATTGATCGAGCTAATTCACTGAGTTAACCTATCCGATCAACTTACTTGGCCCAACAATCCAATTAACTCATCTAATTAAGCCCAAAACCAAGTCTGAATGAAAGCCTAAATTCAAGTTCAATTGGATTACAATGTGCAACAACAATGTAACGCCCTTCACAAGAGAGCCTCCTCACGAGTGAGGGAGGTGGCTTGTCGAAGGGGCAGTTCCAAGTGTGGCATCTCTTAAGCATGTGGAGCTCATCTTTTGTAGCCTATAAGTGTGTGACTGGTGTGTATTTACTCTGATGTCAATCTCCTTATCTAAATTTACTCTTTTACTACCTCATCCAACTCATGAGATGATGCCATGTGACAATCTCCAATCCCAATCCTTCAACTACCTGTTGCCATTGGACTTTGTAGGGATTACAAGAAAACCATGTTTGGAGGCTATAAATAACCCTCTCATTTTTCCATTTAAAGCATTCATGAGGCATCCTATAAAGCATTCAGGAAAACATCTACTACATCTAACCATCTCTCCACCAAGGAGAGTGAGAGTTAGAAAGAGAGAGTCTAGCCCTGGTCTACTTTAGCCTAGCAGGAGTTTAGGTCTCCTAAGCTACCAAAGTCTTAATCCGAGCCACTCAATCTTGCCTTTGTGAATTACCATCCATTCAACCATTCAAATTTCAATCATTTGCATCTAAGTCGGAGCATTAACATTGTGTAACACTTATTTTCTCCTCAACCACACATTATCTTTAAATACATTATCATTGCATTGCATTTCATTGTTTTCTTGTATCTAATTAGCCGGCGTATGCTCTATGGCTTGTCGATATTATCAGAGCTTGCCCACCAGAAACTCAGCCAGTTAACCGTCATTTTGCCACAAACATCAATATAGCATTGAGCATCCTATACATCACATTTCTACATGCATTGCACCATACACTTGGTCAGTTCGAACACGTATGCTCTGCAGCTTAACGATATAATTGGATCCTGCCCCATCAAAATTTTGGACTGATGATTGCATTGTATTTCAATCTTTTGTGCGTGATAATTAATCTCATTCATTATAAATTAATTAGATATTGTGAAGTAAAGACCGTACGCTTGTATGAGCAGAGTGGGTGCCTAATACCTTACCTCTCTATAACCGTGGTCCCTTACTTAGAATATCTTGAACGCAAACTCAATAGTCATTTTATGACTAATGATCTTCAGATTCTTAATCCTAAGCGCTTCTATAGGGCCTAATGAATATATGATTGAAATAATTGGTTAATGGTGACTTTGGTCAAACACAACACCCTCTTAATCTCAAAAGCCCTAAAATCAATTGTTCACAATAAGTGGAGCACCACACACCAAACTTACCTGGCCCATTTTATTTAAAATACAAAAATAACTTAAAAAATAAAAACATCATCTTATTGAAAAATATAAAAATATTAACCATGTACTTAAAAATCTTAATTAATATAAAATTAAACTCTTATAATAACAAAATTACAACCATAGTAATCATGTTTTTTATTATTTTTTATTTTTTAAAAAACTTTTATTGTGTTACACGACTATAGCTAACATTAAGGCAACAATCCGGCGGGTCGCATATGTATGCACCGCGGGTGGGTACAACGTAGTTCACCAATGATTAGATCGACCAGAGTGTTATTGATATCAAGCAGATATCGACTCATATCTTAGCACGTGCGCCGCGTCGCCACGCGTGCCGAACATCCGGGTAAGCCGCGCCAGCAGGCAGTCTTCGAAGTGCGATACAAACGCGGCCGCTAGGCTTTATCTTAGACCGCTTGCCTAGTAGGCTATATAAGATATGCAAGGCTGCACACAAGCTCTTTGGAGCGGAAAAGGAAAAAAAAAGCCACAAAGGGCTGCTTCAGATAAGAGATAACTGAGAGAGACAGAGGCAGGCATCCCTTCGCTTCTAAAGGTATCATAACCTAACCCTCTAAACCCCAACCCTAATCCACCACTCTCTCTCGTTCACGTTATTGGGTTTTTTTTTTTAGTCTCACAGATCTGATCGTTTTCTTTCCAAGTTCTATTATTTCTTTCATGATTTCAACCCTAATCTATCCCTCTCTCTTTGATATCGATTTTATTATATTTTATTTTTGATTTTTGAGTTTGTCTTTTTCGTGAGGTGTTGTAGATGGATCGGTATCAGAGGGTGGAGAAGCCGAGGGCAGAAACGCCCATAAACGAGAACGAGATACGGATAACTACACAAGGGAGGATGAGAAACTACATTACCTATGCCACTAGCCTCCTCCAGGTCTTCTTTCCATCTCTTCTTTCCATCTCTTCTTCTTTTTCTTCTCTCTCTTCCTCTTCTGTCATCTGTAGATTTAGTTAATATGTTTGTTATTTTATGGAAAGAAGCTGTTTCAGCTTATATTTTTGTTGGCTTCTTTCTTTTATGCATTTATTGATATTGATGGAATGTCGTGTTTACTTGATGGTGTTGTGTGGTCTTTTAGAGGTCATTCTGGTAATTTTCCTGGAGGATGGCATTACGGTAGAACATTCCGTTTTCTGATTCGAGAACCTGTTTATTTATAAGCTTTCTAAAAAGAGAGCTTTCCGCGTGTTTCCTCCCAAGTTCTCCCATCTCCTTCCTTCCAGTGTCCACTTCCTACGAAACACTCATCCCTTACTACGAAAATGGATTATTGATGTGTTTTTTATTTTTTCTGATTTATTTATAAAATTTAAAATTCTCTATGATATATTTTCTCTTAAGAAAATCGGAAAAAATCTTACGGTTTACGACATGATTCATGATATGATACGAGTCATCCCTGATTACAATTTACGAAACGATAGCAATTAGGATAACATTGTTGTTAAGATTGTGAGAAATCACTCTTGAAGAATTTTTTGGTTGTATCATGACCCAGGAAGTAAATTTGGTTTTGGAGTGTGAATACGGTGATACCCTTACAGCTTATTTCTAACTCTCTTGAAACTGTGTCAAGTTGCTACTGTTGTTTAGAAAGTGTGTGTGTTTTGAGGGACTGAGTTTGTTCTCCGTTGAAATCGAGTCAACTCGGTTTTAGCTCTAATCCACGTTCTCAACAAAATCTTATGTTAGAAAGTTCTTAGCAGGTGTTTGGATTTGGGGCATTTCAATTATCAGTAATTTCAATTCAACTCGTTTTTAGGAATGCTTTAATCCACGTTCTCAACAAAATCTTATGTTGGAAAGTTCTTAGCAGGTGTTTGGATTTGGGCCATTTCAATTCTCGGTAATTTCAATACCTACTTACCTATCCATTTTGATGTTTAGGGAATGATGTGAGTAAAAAAAATCAGGTATTCAAATGCCCATTGTTCAACGTAAAGCCTATTTTATTGGGAATTGTTATGCCTAATAAGGTAGATTTTCCCTTCCAATCACATGTTTTGTGTGCTGCTCCCAAGTACGTACATGCTCTCGACAAAGAACCCTCATCCGTCCTTCCAAAATCATTGTAGAAGAGAAGATGAGGAGAAGAGAAGAGGAGAAGAGAAGAAGAGAAGTAGATAGACGAATCAATAGATGAGATTTGAGAAAGTTTCTCTCTCTCTCTCTCTCTCTCTCTCACTCTGTTGAGATATGTAATGGTATGCATCAGGTTGGGCCCTATGTTTGTTAACCTAGATCATTCATTTGGTGTGCTTCAATGCATGGTTTTGAATTTAGTATCGATGGTCCTATTGGCTTGGCAAAAAAAGATACTATACGAGTGTCGCATATCCGTATCGGTCTATTATTGGCCTGTATTGAACCCCATTGGCCAAAATTTTTTCTAAGACAGAATCAAGGAAAAATATCATTAAAAAGAAAAAAAATGCAATGTTGAGGAATTGATATATATATATATATATATATATATATATATATATATATATATATATATGTATTTTGGACATGTATATAATGGTTATTAGACCTTTCTTTGATAAGAATGCTGTTAGTCAGGGACCGTGATCGATCTTTTGTGGCTTGGCAGGGGGAAGGGCGGGGAAGGTAGAGATAGCGGTGTGGAGAATGATAGTCTTGGCTATTTGGGGGGGCTTGAAATGACTGTTGCTTTCATAATAGGGATTCTTTGGTTGAGGAAAGTATTCGTAGGGTTAAGTATAGTGTTTTGGGTTGGGCTTCTATGTTAAGACAGTTAATTCTGTCAATCTCTACTTATTTTTTTAATTGTAGAGTTCGGTTGTATTCCTTTCTCGCCTTTGGTGGGCTTTTTAATAATGCATAATGATTTCTCTAAAAAAAAGAGAATGTTGTCTGTTGGCTTGACTTATTGAAAGTCAACCAAATGGGCCCTAATTGAACAAATATCAAGCATGATTTGGTGAATTAGGGTCCATACATTGAAATACAGTAAAGGAAGGCGAAAACACGAAAACGTGATGGTTTACCCCTTTTATGAATCTTCCTATAATGACCCATTCTAATTTTATTTGTTGAGTCCCGCACAAATCTTTTGTTTTGATTCCTAAAATAGGGCTAGATTTGATCTAAATCACTTTCTAACCTTCCTCCATGGTTTAAATCACTTTAGATGGAAAAAAGAAGATGAAAAATAAAAGAAATTTTGGAAAAAATTAAAAATTGGGCATTTATGACCTTATGGGTCTATCTCACTGCCAATACGTCCTGATCGAATATTTTTTCTCTTTGGGTCGTTTTGACCATGCATTGTATGTCGTATTGATCCGATATATGACGTCATAAGATTTTTTTCTCCTCAGGTTGTTTTAACTGTTTATCGCATACTGTATCAACCCGATACGGAATTATATGGCCATGTTGGCTGATACAAATATGGATATTAAGAATTGTGCTTCTATGTTGTGCTCCTGATGGGGCTGTTATGATACAAATACTATGAACAATGCTTTAATGGCATGCTCCTGGTGTTACGCCTCGAAATTCGGATACAGAGTGTGCACACTCAGATCCGAGTTACAGAATGTGACTCGTACACAGTGTACTAAAACCACGTATTCATGCTGTTTTCCAGAGGCTCATAATTAAATATCTTCTAAGTTCTCATTAACATCCATCATCCACTCATGACAACCATCATTCAACATAAACATTCATAAACACTCGTCTTCATACATCTCTAATAATTATAAAAATGCTAATTATTCTGCTAAGTCCACTCATTTGGGATCTCATGAGAACATGTTCAAAACTGTCAACTTACTAACCAATAAAATACTTGAAAACATTCCCAATTTGAAGTTTCTAAGCAATAATAAAATCCTAGACATAAATGAAGAAAGTAGCATGAATTCCATCTAAACAAGTTAATGATCCAGCGCGTTCAACTCTTCTACAAGATAGGGCTACTGCCCTTGTGGATCATCCACCAGTTCGGTCTCCTGTATTGGAAATTGAGTAACTGTTTCATCTTTAATAACATCTGTACGATTTTTCCATCAATGCAACGTCAGCTAGCTAGGCCCAGTGGCAGTGAGTGAACTTATCATGATTAATGCACGATACAATTAAGATAACACATAAGTACAACATAACAATCCAGTATAGTAGACAGAAGATACAATACGATTGATGTATATGATGCAAATGTAATAAATGATGTTGATAATGCATCAAGTGGGTATAAATAGAAACCATCCACTTGCTCGGGTTGGATATTGGCGACCCGCATCTGCACTTGGCATGCTTCTACCATTGGTAGGCATGGGCAAGGGCCCACAACCCCTCCATTGGACATGCTTCCACATGTAGTGGGCTTCTAGTGGGTACAAAAGGTTGTCCCCCAAGTATCTGTACAATAGTGCTGTTCAATGCAAGGAATGAATGTCCAATATATCATTAATCACATGAACTGCCACACACTTCCTCATGAGAGGCAATTTCAATGATTTCAAGAACACTCTAGTACAAATCAATCCATAATCAATTTAATTCAGGCATTGATAATCAAAATCATAATACAACCAAACATAACAATCAAAACAATCTATTTTAATCATATGGAGAGGAAACATGTTGGGATCACTCACCCGTCTTTATGAACACACGTGCTTGGTACTTTTGTAATCATAACGTGCGATTACCTACACTATCAATAGTCAACATGTATGTGAAGGTTATCTTGGGTACATAAAGTGACTAAACTTTTACTTAGTTTAAATATAACCCTAGTATTATTATTTAAAATATAATTTAATTTATGACAATAAACATGGTTTAATTGGATTCTTAACAAGGGTCATGTATGAGTGTAAATAGGTTGAAAATCATGGTTATAAAGTGGTAATGACATAAATGTAAATGAGATTAAAAGCATGGGTTAAAAGTATTTCTAGCTTAGTTGTCATTTTGAAAAGAACAAGGGCAAAATGGTGTTTGTAACTTTTGTTTTTTGTTGTATTTTAGTGCATGAGTTTTAACGGTACAAATTGAATAAGCAAATGTGACCCACTTGATATTTGGATTGAGTTCATTTCTGGGTTTCGACCCTAACAGAGGATGACCATTCAAGTGGATGGTGTGGATCTGACACATACTTCAATATGGTGTCCACAATCCAAAACTCAAAGTGATACCCAACTTTCAACGTGGGAACCTTTCCAACGCTGGAATTTTTTTTTTTTTTTTTTTTTTTTTTTTTTTTTTTTTTGTACTGGGTCCACTATAAGCATCTGTGTAATATTTTAACCGTCCATATGATTGTTACCCTCATAGTAACCGTTGGGTAAAAATCTTGGTCCCAACTAAGATCTGTGCGGTCCACAATGATCAAAAGAACCCAACATACAGTTCCATTAATTTACTTTGGTTGAGACCACACAGATCTCAGATCCATCACAAGATTTCATCGCAGGCCTTACATGGCCTTCCAAACACATTGGGCGAAGAAGTTATAACATACATACCATGTTGGGGCCCACTGCCCTAATCCAAAACGAAAAAATGTGGACCGTTCCAGCATCTGGAACAACTTCGGTTCTAGCGCTAGAACCTTTAATATTATGTGTATATATATTTAAAAGCAGGTCCCACTGTGAGAATATGAGCCGACCATCAGATAGGCACCTAAGGTTTATCCATTGGGCCCAAATATCTCCTCGATCCAAGATGTCTGTGGACCGCATGATGCTTGATAGTGGATGCTCATTTTCCATTGTTCTGTAAACTGTGGTCCGCCTGGATTTTGGTTCAAGATGATTTTTGAGCCCTAAGATATGTAAGGGTTGAAAGATGAATGAATAGCATGGATCTTTCACACACATTGAGATGGGCCTTGCACAGATGACGCACGGATTTAGATCAATTATGGATCCAAAATTTTATTAAATATGGCTTAAACGTGACGAGTCCTTTAGATTTATAAAAATTTTCATGGCGGCCCACACGATTTGTGTGTGCTGGATCCATCCCGTTCACCAGTTTAACACCATTTTAGGACATGGGTCCAAAAATTGAACCAAATTCAAGATTCTGGTGGTCCATACTATCACTAACTGTGCGAATTGTTCATTCATCGTTTAACCTTCCTAAGGCCTGTGTAGGGCCTACTATGGCGTTTATGTTTAATCCGAATCGATGAGTGCGCTATGCAAATATGTTGAAAGGGAAGGTACATGTGTCAACTTGATTTGGAATCCCTTTAGGCCCTAAGAAGTTTTTAATGGTAGATGCTCAATATCCACTGTTTTCATTGGTATGGCCCATCTAATGATCGGGTTGGCTTGATTTTTTGGGGTCCAACCTTATATCATCTGTAAGAATCGAGTGGACCGTGGGATTAGACCCCACACATTACAGCGGGACCGACACAAATTCCCATTCCAAAAGCAAAAAGGAAACACATCTGTGGACTGGTGTTACGCATTTTGGTTTGATTTATATTTTATATGCTTTCTGCACTTGAACGTACACTGTGTATATGCACACACATTGTTACATGTGTGCATGGGATGGACCCTCGGTTAATCAGCATCGTCCATCATATGGCCGCACGCATAAATAAATAAAGTTACCTCTTTTTTTATTTTTATTTTTCTTTTTAGCAGCTTCTTTTCTCTCGTCTCTCTCTCTCCCTTCTTTTGTTTTTTTCCCCCTAAGTTCGGATCTTCTCATCTCACGACTCCATCCTTAAAAAGGCATAGTTGTTGGGAGGTGAGAGATAAAGGGGGAGATTCGATTCTCTCTCTCAAATTCAAATTAAAAAAAAAATCCTTTGTTGTTTTTTTTTTTTTTTAAAATTTTATAAAAAATTACGGCCGTGGGCCGCCTGTGATGGCCAGGTGGGGTCCATTTTAAGAGTTAGGAAAATGATGTACCTCGGTCATCAAGCGTGGTTGGATCATGGTAGGTAAGATTTTAAAAATGAAATGGAGCCGATGATTGGGTGGGCCACACACCATGATGAACAAATCGGCTGATAGCCACCATTAAAATAAACTGCTTATAGAGTTTTGTTTTCATTAAAAAAACTTATGCACATGTGTAATGCATATATGGCCCAGATGTATTGACGCCTAGGATTAGGTGATGACCTGTCCAGATGAAAGTAACAATCGGAAATGTGGGTCATCTACAAGTTTAGAGAGACATCTTCTCATTGCTTGCCCCCTTTTTTATATATATAATATAATTCAATACAATATGATATATTAGTATCTTATAGAGACAGAGACGGTATGACTATCATCTCTTCTCTTACATGTAAAACTTCTAACACGTGTAGTAGACTTGTATCGTACAAACGAAATGCAATTTAACCACGGCTCACCACTTGACGAGCACTATCCAATGAATCCACTTTTCTTTATTGTAATAGGATCCCCATAAAATTTTTGGATTTAATTTGAAGTTTCTGAGTATATTAAACAGTGATTATAACTACATCCGACAAACAAAAATTGAATCTGCCCAAATTGATTGTTGTGTGATATACGTAGAAACCAAAAAAATTAGGGTTCCCTATTCATTGATATGTCAAATAAAAGCTTAGAAACTTAGTACGTTCCTTGCACTCTGATTTGAGTATATTTTAGGTTGAGATGGGTTTGTTTGAACCATAATGAATTTTAAGGATATTTAGCCCACAAAGTGTTGGAGGACAACAATGGGTAGCATGAATCACCCAACTTATAAAATTCGTAACTATAAAAGTACTACTTCGATCGAGGCGATTTACAAGCATGATCTAAGATAGACAAGTCTAAATTAAAATAAAAATAATTAGAAAATCTGAATCTAACAGTCACTGTGCTGATTTTCGGAGATAGTACAGACTGGTTAGTATTAGTCAAATTCTGGATAGGTCAGATTGCAAGAATTTTAGACATTTTTGTGGTTGGCAGATTGAGCTAAAATTTTTACAGAGAAACTATATACTTGTAATAGGATCTCTAGAAAAAAATTGGATTTTGATTTAAAGTTTATAGTATATTAAACAGTGATTATAACTACATCTAACAAACAGAAATTGAATCTGCCCAAAACTAGTGCCCTGTCGGTTCAACTGGCGGACTTTTCATTTTGACAATTACCCTTGGTTAATTTAACATAATTATAATTTAAAACATGGACGAGAGCACATTTGAATCTTGAGAACGAGATTCCCTTTTAAGTGGGGTAGAATGTAACGTCCCCTGATTTTGGGTGCTTATTTACCCGTATGTGAGTATGTGTAGAAGCATTTATTCAATTGTATATATGCAGATCGATCGATTTTAACCGTTCATTATGAAGCTCGTAATGTATTCATCAAATCTACTGATTAGCTTACT